>CM038679.1:517550039-518029004 GCA_021605205.1 Aegilops longissima
CCCTCGTGGTCGGGCGCACCATCACGTTCAGCCCAGCGGATCAGCTCAAGTGTGCGGTCATAGCCGAGTCCTCCCGATGCTCGTTTCCCCAATCATCAAGAACATGCTAGTCACCAAGACCTCATTGATGGCGGGGCAGGGCTCAACGCCCCGTCCGTGGGAAACGCTCAACAATCTCCAAGTGCCTTATAATCAGCTTCAGCCAACCAAGCCTTTCTCTGGGGTCACCGACGGCTCCACGGTCCCGATCGAGCAGGTTCGCCTCCACATCACCTTCACAGACGCGATAACCACCGTGACCGAAGCTCATCGACTTCGACGTCGCCCACATTCGCCGCCATACAACGCCATCCTCGGGTACCTAGCGCTGGCAAGTTCATGGTCGTAACTCACCACGGCTACAACGCCCTCAAGATGCCAGAAGTGGCGGAGTCATCATGGTGCCCCCGAAGAGAAAGACGCATGATGTGCTCCTCGGAGCGAGCCTTTCAGCCAGCATCACTGAAGACCCGGATCGCGAAGGCAGGAGGCTTCTCGAGACCGCCTCTAAGAATAAGAAGACATCGTCCGGACCAGCCCCTCAGAGGCAGGCCCTCGTGGTCCGCCACCGCCAGGGGAACCTCCTTCTATCGCAGATAGGAAAGCGCCCAAAGACCTCCTCAGCAGGCTTGGGGCTCCTCCCCGAGGGCCACCGACCTTGCTAAGGTCACGAGGGAGGCGCTTGGGCACCACTTGGAGGCGTGTTTTGAAGCACGCTTCTCAAGAAGGAGCAAGGCAAGGAGGGCCAAACCTCGTGGAGTTCTGTCAGCAAGGCCATTCAGGAGCTGCAGGAGTCAAGAGTCATGAGTGGCAGCCGCCGCACCTGCCAGTAGCACCCCATCCAGCGAGGATGGTGGGCTGCTGCCTCAAGATCGACACGAGGGCTCAACCGAGCCGCCTCAGGGAGCGCCTCTGGCCCCTCTCGGGCGCCATGAAGGTCCATCCCACAGCCTACATTCGCATGCCTTACGGCCTACTGAACGCGGGGCCGCCATGTACCAGCGCCTCATGAGGGACATCCCGAGGCTCAAGAGGACAAAGCGCCCGCAGCCCGGGCGGAGATGGAGATGGTCCACAAGGAGCGCAGGCGCCGCCCGAGCCTCCCGAGGCCCCCGAGCCCGGGGCTCGTGGAGGATCGGCCCCGCAGCCCATCGAGTCTGCTGCACCAACACCCTTTCGCCTTCAACGCTACCAGGTGACATCTTTCAAGTTTCATTTCATTGGAGCGCCCAGGCTGCATTATTCCCAGCAGCGGGTTCGGCTCCTCGCGCGTATATCCCTTTTACTTCATGTTCCTATCTTACCTTGTTGGGGGCGCCCCTCGGGCTGCATCATCCCCAAGTCGCTCGGGTCCGACCCGGCGATGTTCGTCTTCTTTGCGCTTATCTAAATGAACTTGCTCCTTCGTGATTAACATGCTTGACCTAGTTGCCCGCTCAACTAACACCAACTGATGGAGCTGCTCCCTGACGACACGACGCTTGCGCATGGGTCCATCCCTGCAATGCCGACAAACCTGAATGGCTGAGATCGGTCGCTGCAGCCCCAAGATAGCGCTATCTCGCTGCCTTCAGTGTTTCGTCACCCCTCCGGCAACCAACGGCCGACCGCTATCGGCCGGACGGCAAACTTTCATTCTTTCTGTGATGAGCCCGCAGGATCTCCTCAAGGAGCAGCGTCGGGCGAGGCCCCCACGGTGTCTCCTTCACTCTCACCCGTGCGAACCGCTTGCACGTTAAAGGGGGGTGCCTGAGCATCGCGACTCAGGGCTCCTACTGGCTCTCCAGCCCTCACCCTCTTGCCTTGTCCATGGCATCGCGACCTCGCATACCAGCGACGGCTGAGACTCGCTCGAGGGCCGGGACCCGAGGACGTAGAGCAGAAAGGGGAGCAGAGGCGAGAGGGGAGGGACACGTGAGGACCTCGCCAAGCGACCCCTCTCCTGCCGACACAAGGACCCGGCAACGCACCAGGAAGCGACTCCTGATTCTCGAGATAAGTCACCCTCCGGAAGCATTAACTAACACGGCACCGTCCCCTCACCAAATGCAATCCCGAAGTTAGCAACGCCGCCTTCCTTTCTTGTCGAACGATGACTCGCTTGAGCGCTAAGGGGACCTCCTGAGCATCGTGACTCAGGGCTCTATCGACCTCGGCCGCCACCTCCCGCCTTGACCACGGCATCGTGACTGGCATACCAATCACGGTCAAGCTTGCCTTGGGGACTGGACCTGTCGGCGAGAGCATCAAGCCCTCGCAAGGTTCGAAGGAGAACTGAGCTAAGGCGGATGAGTAACTCGCGTTGTTTCACAACAAGGATCATATTAACAAACAGGACCACATGCACCTTACAAGTCCCACGGGCGGCGCTTTTGATTCCTCGCAGGGCGGATCCTAAAGAATGCTAACTACACGCTACCCTACAAAAGACGCCATCATCAACAGTGGGTCGCCGAGCACCGCCGCCAACCCCATCCAGATCGGGGGCGGCGACGGCCGCCAGCCCGCCTCGCCCGAGAGCTGCGAGGCTCGGGGCTCAGAGCCGCTGCCGCCGCCTCCCGAGTCGCCAAGAGCTCGGGCGGAGTCGCTGGATCCTCCAACGCCCACCGTCTCGAGGAGCTGCCGAGGAGCGGCGAGCCTAGCCTCGCCCCAAGTAGGCCTCGATCACCTCTCCCGGTAGCACTCCAGCCGGTGCCCTTCCGCATCAAGACCTTGAAGAGCATGACCGAAGCACTGTCAGACCTGTGGATCGCGAGGGCGCCTTGTCCCGCAGACTGGCGATCTCGCCCAGCCTCGAGTCATGAAGACCTCGCCTGGGCAACGACCTCAACCGCTGCCCCTGGCCTGCAGGGTGCTGCAACTGGCGTGTCATGCGCGTGAGCTCAGGGTCCTCCTGCTGAATCGGCAGAGGCGAAGAAGGAGGAAGGCGAATCCAAGACCGAGGAGGCATGGCGGCATGGAGTACGAACTCCCGGGAGGAGCCCTCGGCGTGGACTCCTGGGGAACGACGCAGACCTTCGTGGACTCACGCCGGCACCGACAAGAACGCCGCCCGTGGCGCTTGGCATCAGCCCTTTGAGCCCTCGATCCGGGCGTATAAGGAAGCGGAACCCCGTGGTGGCTGCTCGCACTGGGCCTCGCCACCACCTGTTGGGCACCCTCATTCCGATGGCAGAGGGTTAGCCGTTTCTTCGGCGGGAGCGGGTCAGGACCCTCTCGAGGAGCCTTTCCCTTCTCTGCCGCGGAGAACCAGCGGATTGGAGCCATTGCAGCGAGACGGAGCAAGAACCGGGAAGAAGCAAGCAGAAACGAAACATAGGAGCGCTCATCGTTCCGTACTTAAAGCCAGAGAAGGCCAACCGCCGACCTCCACGATCACAGGCAATCATGACCCGCTTTGCATGCAAGGACTTGTCAATTCGTGCAGTTGCCGAGGCATCGTGGGGAAGTGGAGACGCCCACGTCCAATCAACCGCCACGCGGCACCCAAGGCCGCAGGCTGTTAGGGCCCGCAGCGCTTCGCACTTGCCCCTTCACCTCTCTGCTCGGCCAAGTCCGGGCACGCCTTGGGCCCGGGGGTCCCCATACTTGCCTGCCTGCGGCCTGCGGCGTGGCTCAGTGGGGGGCCCAACATGGCCCATCTTCATCAACACGAGCTCAAGACCCTCACAAGGGGCCAAGCTCATGATGCACGACTGTGAGCTTGTCAGAACGGCCTCGTCAGCTGGCGGCTCGTGAGGAGGCGGAGAGATCAAGGCAGGGGTACCTCACGAGGTGCCCATGACGCAAGCCATGATGACCATAGCGCCAAGTGGCGCGCCAGCCCATGCAGTTGTCCTCCTTTCCTCTTTGGTTCAAAGGGAGCAAGCGCAGTGAGGGAGCCCTCGATTAGGGGTGTCCGATAGCCGAACTGTCATCGCTGGCGGACTCTGGACTATGAAGATACAAGATTGAAGACTTCGCCCCGTGTCCGGATGGGACTTTCCTTGGCGTGGAAGGCAAGCTTGGCGATACGGATATGTAGATCTCCTACCATTGTAACCGACTCTGTGTAACCCTAACCCTATTCGTTGTCTATATAAACCGAAGGGTTTTAGTCCATAGGACGAACAACAATCATACCATAGGCTAGCTTCTAGGGTTTAGCCTCTACGATCTCGTGGTAGATCTACTCTTGTACTACCCATATCATCAATATTAATCAAGCAGAGTAGGGTATTACCTCCATCGAGAGGGCCCGCAACGGGTAAAAACATTGTGTCCCTTGTCTCCGTTACCATCCGCCTAGACGCACGCTCGGGACCCCTACCCGAGAGCCGCGCGTTTTGACATCGACATTGGTGCTTTCATTGAGAGTTCCTCTTTTCGCCACCTATAGGCCCGATGGCTCCTTCAATCATCAGCAACGACGCAGTCGAGTGGTGAGACTTTTCCGCCCTAACAGATCTTCAGATTCGTGGCTTTGCATCATGCCAATTTGCTTAGGCCATCTGGAGCAGATTGAAAGCTTCGCCTCGCCATCGGTCGATTTGGAAGCCTGAACTATACGGCCGATGTCGCGGAGATTTGATCTTCGACGATTCAACCATAGCCGAAGCGCGCCGCTGCTGTCTCGATGGGTACGATCTAGCTCGCCGCGGCGCAAATACCGAGGCCGCAAGATCAAGATCGCTCCCACCCTTAATCCGGAGCCGCTAGCGATCGAGGACGGTTGGTTGACACCGCCTGGGGCTGAAATCTCCATGGCGATTGAGCCAACACCATCCTCTGCCCCTCATGGCTCGTGACTCTCGGTGCCGGACTCCTTTTCGACTCCAACCTCCGCGCTCTACCAAATAATCCGATGGCGCCGTTATGGAGTTCACCGCCACGGACATCTTTCAGACTCGCCCTTTGGCGATATCCTGAACTCATTAAAGTCGCTCTTTGTCAGGAGCCTGGTCAACTATGGTCGGGGAAGGTTGGGATCGGACGACGAAGAAATTCAACGCCCACCCACCACCCACTTTGTAGCAATCGTCGATGATTTAACCGACATGCTCGACTCGACCAAGGCATCGACGGTATGGACGACGGTGCGGAGACGATCAAGAGCCAGCGCCCACACGGCATCGGAAGGCCACCTCGTCATATGACATATACATGGTGGACATCCCAAAAGATGGGAATGGCGATGGAACGGCGGAGGATGACCCCTCCAAGAAACAACCCAAGCGCCGACGTCGGCGGCGCCGCTCTAAATCCCGCCACATTAAAAACGGCGATTCCGGCACGCGAGACAATAATACCCCGGACAGTGCCGAAGACGAACCCCTCCAGCAGGACTCGGCGCAGAGGAGGAGAGAAGCAAGTCCGCCTGACAGGTCAGAGAGAGAGGTAGAGGGCGATAATTATCGCCCCCCCTCCGAAGGCGAGGCAAGCCTCGACGACGACAAATTAAATCGTGCAGAGGACCCCGTCGAACAAGAGCGTTTTAAATGCAAGCTCATGGCCACCACAAGCAGCCTCAAGAAAAGCAGCAAAGCTTAGAGCTGACTAAGACCTACTAGGCAGCAGATGGATGAAGTCCTTGCAGCCAAGAGTATGAACTCGAGCGCCTCCAAAAGCTACCCCAAGCGCAGGCCGTTGCCTCGATCGAGAGGAGGAAGCACCCACGTCACCAGTGCACGACATGGCAGACTAGCCACCCGTGCGGGCCGCGGCTGAGAAGCCTCTGGCCCTCCGCTCAAGCCACGCCCCGACGCTCAAAAGTACCAAGGCACGGAAAGCGCTACGGACTTGTGAGATATATTGGAGGATAAGGCAAAGCATACAAGATCGATCTACAGATCGTGGCCCAACGACGACGGGATGATTACCACGCGGATACAACAAACCCGCCGGGCGAACACGATGAGACAAAGCTCATATGAGCTACGCCGTGATATAGCCCAATAAAGAGGCGCCGCACACCTACTATGCTTCACAGATGAAGTAACGGATCATCAAATCCCTGAGGGCTTCAAAACCGTAAACATCGAATCATACGATGGTACCACAGATCCTGCGGTCTGGATCGAGGACTATCTCCTCCATATCCACATGGCCCGCGGTGATGATCTACATGCCATCAAATACCTCCCACTCAAGCTTAAAGGACCAGCTCGGCATTGGCTCAACAGCTTGCCAAAGCAGAGTCAATCGGTTGTTGGGAGGACACGAAGCCGCATTCCTAGATAACTTCCAGGGCACATATGTGTGACCACCAGACGCCGATGACCTTAGCCATATAATTCAGCAGCCGAAGAATCGGCGGACAATTACGGACGCGGTTCCTTACAAAGAAAAATCAGATCATCGATCGTCCGGATGCGGAGGCGCTTAGCAGCCTTCAAACACAACATCCATGACGAGTGGCTAGCCCGACACCTAGGACAGGAAAAGCGAAATCCATGGCAGCCCTCACCACACTCATGACCCGCTTTATGCGGAGAGGACAGTAGCTAGCTCAAGCAACAACTTGGCCAAACACCGGTAGTTCGGATACCAAGGACAGCAATGGCAGGTCGGCGTCGCAATAAGCATAAACGCCGCATTAACGGTGATAATGTTGAAGATACGACAGTAAATGCCGGATTCAGAGGCTCTAAACCCGGTCAGCGGAAGAAGCCATTCAAAAGAAATACCCAGGGCCCGTCCAACTTGGACCTAATACTCGATCGTTTGTGCCAGATACATGGCACCCCCGAAAAACCAGCCAACCACACCAACAGGGATTGTTGGGTGTTCAAGCAAGAAGGCAAGCTAAGCGCCGAAAACAACGACAAGGGGCTGCATAGCGATGACGAGGAAGAGCCCTGGCTGCCGAACAATAGAGGACATAAGGGCTTTCCCACACAAGTGCGGACGGTGAACATGATTACGCAACCCACATACCCAAAAGGGAGCGGAAGCATGCACTAAGGGATGTATATGCGATGGAGCCAGTCGCCCCGAAGTTCAACCCATGGTCCTCCTGCCCGATCACATTTGATCGAAGGGACCACCCCACTAGCATCCGTCATGGCGGATTCGCCGCATTGGTTCTTGACCCAATCATCGACGGATTTCACCTCACTAGAGTCCTGATGGACGGCGGTAGCAGCCTGAACTCGCTTTATCGGGATACGGGCATAAAATGGGCATAGACCCTCAAGGATTAAACCCACAAAGATGACCTTTAAAGGCGTCATACGAGGTGTAGAGGCCAATTGTGCAGGCTCGTTACACTCGAAGTGGTCTTCGGATCCCCGGATAACTTCCGGCGAAGAGTTAATCTTCGACATAGTCCCGCTCCGCAGAGCTATCACGCGATCGCTTGGACGAACCGCACGGTAAAGTTCAATGCGGTGCCGCACTACGCATACCTCAAGCTCAAGATGCCAGCCCTCGAGGAGTAATCACGGTCAATGGAAACACCGAACGCTCTCTCCGAACGGAGGAGCACACAGCGCCTCACGGGCGGAGGTGCAAAGCAGCCTCTCAAGCAATTCCCGGTCCGCCATTAAACGTCCCGGACACCGCTGCGCCCGAGTAACCTACAACAAGACCGCCTGCACGATCCGAGCACGCGTAGTAATCCGCCCCAACCCCAGCCCAAATGAAAGCGAAGCAAGTATTACGCGACATAACTACGCTCTGGAGATACCATGGGCCTAAGGGAGGGCACGACCACAAGCATGCCCGTGCGGCTCAACCGCACTGTGGGCTCCTAATTGTGTCATTCTTTTTCTTTCTTCTTTTTTCTTACTTTCAGGACTCCGTTTTCCAGAAGTCCTGTCCGCCACTAGAATTGTCGAACTCAAGATGCAACAGCCAGGGAAACAGAAAGCTACGTCGAGTGTCCAGGTGGTCTCTACTACGAGCATTATACCTGTTTTACATACCGTCCCGTAGCTTACCCCTGGAGGGGGACATGTTAAATAGTCCCATCACTTGCTTCTCGCACTATTTGTATCATTCTACTTCCATTGCAGTACCTTTTTGAATAAACAATACATAGCTTTTGCCTATTATTGCACTCCTTTCTTTATCTATATATATGTTCATTTCATGACATGTTGCACCCGTACACTTTGGTACGGCCAATACACCAGGGGCTTAAGTACCCCAAAAGTATGATGTGATAAGTCCGAACACTTTCACAAGTGCGGCGCCCCGAACTTATAGCATCATATGCATCGGCTCCAAATCATGTCTTGGGTTAATAGTTGGGTTTGCCCGGCTCCCATGTTTTGGTACCTTACGTTCCGTTATATCGGCTAAGGTAGCGCTGGGAGAACCACTGCGATTGTGCCCCGGTTGAGCTGGGTTGAGCACCCCAGTGGAGAAAGCTAAAACTGACCGTCATGATAGGGCGAGAGCTGGTCGCTGTTCGAGAGGTTTTTTCGGGTCCCTAAAGACTTATGCCGCTTAGAGCGAGGAGTCGGCATTGTCCGGCCAAGGCGTGGATAGCACCCCGAACTCGGTATTCCAAATACTAGGGGCTTCGCCAAAATTTAAAATTATAGAATTCTATGGCTAAGTGAGAGTGTTCAAGCACTATAAGCCCGGTTGCCTTGTTCGTTGCGCTGAGCGCATCCCTCGACGGACCCAAGAATGGGAACAAGAGCGCTCAAGTTTATTCCGAACACCCCAGCACTCGTGGCATGGGGGCTGAAGCCAACGACTTGCCATCTCTCAAATTTGATAAACGGCCGCACAGAAGGTAATATTTTAAATTAACAAGCGCTGCTTAGTGCATATGAACAAGTTTTCAGCGTCTGTGATAACAAATGCGAGTCTATTCAAAATTACATCTTTGGAGCACTCACCGCTATCTGGCGGGCACCCTTCAGACGCCTCATAGTACATTTCGGCTTGCGATGCTCCTTGCCCTTGGTGGCCCATCCGTCACAAGCTTCTCAAGATCCAGCTTGCCCCAAAGGCACTTTAGCACGGGCAAGGGACCCGCAGGCACCTTCAATGCAGACGAGCGCTTGATGACTTCAATCCATGGACAAAGGCCCACCACCGCTGCACTAGCCCAAGTAGCTCCTGTGCATGGCTTCCAATGTCCACAAACCAAACTATGAGGCCCTTCATGGCCTGTTCGTCGACCTTGTGGAGCTCGACCAGCTGCTTCACTGGTCGCTCGAGGCACCGGACGTTCGGCCTCGGCATACTAAGACCATAACACCTTCTCCATCGAAGCCCTCCTTGGCGCGGTAGAACGCGGCAGCATCGTATTACACTACGGGCAGATCTGCGAACGCTCTGGAGAGCTCCGAACCGGGTAAGTAATAGGTAATTCACTTTCACATGCTTGCTTTGCATAAAGAATGCCTTACCGCTGCTATCTTCTTTAATGATTCAATTTCTTGGAGGGCTTTTTGGGCTTCGCCTTAGCGGCTTTGGCACTCTCAAGAGCCGAGGCGAGCTCGGACTCTCGAGTCTTGAGTCACGCTCCAAACTCTCATGTTTTTCCACGAGCACGGAGCTCTTGCAGCACCTCCGTCACCCGCCTCCTCCTGCTTCTCTCGCTCGGTGCGCCCGCGGCCGCTTTGCTTTCGACGCGGACATCGCTTCCTTCGTGGTCGCCACCTCGTTCGTGGCCCCTACAATACCCACGTTATTCTTGTCATTTTTGCAACGAATCCTTTCTATAAGGTATTTCTTTAATAAGGTATTGCTTACCTTCCCTGTCCTCGAGCTGCTTCTTGGCAAGGCCGAGCTCGTTCTCGGACCGCCGAGGCTCTTCTTCAATGCATTGACCTCCTTGAGCCGGTCTTGCAGAGGTCGATGAGCGCAGCCTGCATTCGCATATTGACATACTTATGTTAGACTCCTGCGTATATCTTTTTAGATCCTTAGTCCGCTTTTCTTTGAACACCGAACTAAGCATCGAGGGCCACTGTCTATGCGTAATATTTTTACATATTCTAAACTTACCTCAAAGCCTGTTAGAAGGCTGGTACAGGCTTCAGTCAGCCCGCTCTTGGCGGACTGAACTTTACGGATCACCACACTCATAATAAAGGCGGTGCTCCTCGTCGATGGAGGCGCCGTTAAGCGCCTCCAAGAAGCTATCCGGTGCCTCCGGATGGACGGAGGTCACCGCGTCGCGATCTTGCCCTTCTTACCAAGGAGCCGCTTGTCGGACTTGGAACCAATGAAGGTTCGAGACGGAGTCCGCACAGGCGGACTTAGAGCCATCTGGGTTTCGCCCCTTTGCGCCCGAGTCCGGGAGGTCGCCTTGCGCGCGCCTCCAGGACCACCTCCTCCTGGCTGGGCCCCTTTTGGGACTCCACTGCGGTGTCGTCGGCGACACGAGGAGAGGAGGCGGTCGAAGTGAAGTGCTATTCACATCCAACAAACCAGGAGCCGCTCGACAAAGCGGCGAGCCTGCCCTCAGGCGGGCTGCATGGTCATATTCGGCGTTAGAAGACACTATGCGACAAATAAAAAGTCATGAACTATTCCGGAGTCCGGACACTTACGATCTCGCCAGGGGCTTGGCCCTTGTTGGCCACTCCTCCTCGTCGTTGTCGACGTTGGTGGAGAAGTCCGGAGGAAGGGTCCTCCCTTTCTTGGACCCTCCGGCCTCCCCGGTCGGGGCGGCCTTCCTTTTCTTCTCTCCCCCCGCTGGGGGAGAAGCTTCTTTTTCCTCCTCCTCTTCCTCAGAGGAGGATTCCGCCTCAGAGTCGTCGGACGATGAGTCCGACAACACCTGGCGTTGGGCGCTCCTTCGAGTACTCGTGGCCTCCTTCTTGGCCTTCTTCTCCGGCACCACGTGAGGTGCCAGAGCCAGCAGCCCCGTCAAACGGGCTTCCGCTGGGTTTTCTGGCAAGGGGGCCGGACAGTTAATCTGTCTGGACGTCTTCAGCCAGTCCTGTTAAAGGTTAGGGAGTTTTAGATCCCGCATAGAGTCAAACTATGAAAAAAGAGTCCCATAAAGGGTAAAATAACTTACCTCGCTAGTTTGACAATGCGAGCTGAATCCGCGATCTTCGGTGGCGGATGTGGGAGCCTCGGCGCCCTTGAACAGCACCTTCCAGGCATCTTCGTACGTAGTGTCAAAGAGCCTTTTCAGAGTTTGGTGTTGTGCCGGATCGAACTCCCACAATTTGAAGGCCCGTTGCTGGCATGGGAGAATCCGGCGGATGAGCATCACCTGGATTACATTGACAAGCTTGAGATTCTTGTCCACGAGGTTCTTGACGCAGGTTTGGAGTCGGACAGCTCTTCGAATCACCCACGTCGGCCCGTCTCTTTCCATGGCGTGAGCCGTGTGGGAGCCAGATCGGAATTCGGGGCCGCCGCCCATTGAGAGTCGCGGCGGCTCGGTGATGTAGAACCACCCGATTGCCACCCTTTATGGTCTCCACAAAGGAGCCCTCGAGCCATAGGACTTTGGCCATCTTGCCAACCATGGCGCCTCCGTACTCCGCTTAGCGGCCACCCACTACCTTGACTTGACATTGAAGGTCTTCAGCCATAAGCGAAGTGGGGCTGGATGCTGGAGGAAGGCCTCGCACCTGACGATAAACGCCGAGATGTTGAGGATGAAGTTTGGGGCAGATCGTGGAAATCCAGGCCGTAGTAGAACATGAGCCCCGGACAAATGGGTGAAGTGGAAACCTAGTTCATGGAGGAAGTGGGTGAGGAACACCACCCTCTCATGGGGCCGGGGGTGGGAATGAGCTGCCCCTCATCGGGTAGCCGGTCGCTGATGTTGCTGGACAAGTATCGGCCTTCGCGGCTTTTTGATGTGCCCCTCGGACGGAGGAGGCCATCCACCTGCCTCCCGCTCCGGACATAGTTGGAGAAGGTTGAGGTGGGATGTGCGGACTTGGGCGCTGGAGCTCGAGAAAAGGAAATGGATGAGCAAAGGAGGAAGAAGGCGTGGGTGAAAAGGTGGATCCTTATCCCTTATATGGACGGGACGAAGCTATCGTCCCCGCCACTGGTAAAACTCGCTTATCTCCCAAGCGCCATAATCAATGGCGCGGTTGGGTTACCCACGTCCGTATTGATGAGAATCTCGGAATAAGGGGGCACGATCTCCGCTTTGATAAGACGTGCCAAGGAAACTGCCTCGCTAAACGCACTGAGGTGGACAATAAAAACGATTCGCATGAAGGCCTGGCCGTGGTGTGATGTCACACCGCAGAATACGTCAGCAGATCTGTGTGGAACTTGTTTTGCAGAGCCGGACACTATCCTTGTGTTCAAAATCTTCTATGAAGTATTCGGAAGAGGAACCCGCCTTGCAATGCGAAGACAATATGCGCACGGACTAAATCGTCATTGAAGCCTGGTTCAGGGCTACTCTTGAGGAGTCTGGATTAGGGGTGTCAGGATAGCGAACTATCATCGTTGGCGGACTCTGGACTATGAAGGTACAAGATTGAAGACTTCGTCCCGTGTCCGGATGGGACTTTCCTTGGCGTGGAAGGCAAGCTTGGCGATAAGGATATGTAGATCTCCTACCATTGTAACCGACTCTGTGTAACCCTAACCCTATTCGGTGTCTATATAAACCGAAGGGTTTTAGTCTGTAGGACGAACAACAATCATACCATAGGCTAGCTTCTAGGGTTTAGCCTCTCTTATCTTGTGGTAGATCTACTCTTGTACTACCCATATCATCAATATTACTCAAGCAGGAGTAGGGTATTACCTCCATCGAGAGGGCCCGAACCTGGGTAAAAACATCATGTCCCTTGTCTCCTGTTACCATCCGCCTAGACGCACAGTTTTGGACCCCCTACCCGAGATCCGCTGGTTTTGACACCGACAGCAGGCGAGAGCATCAAGCAAAGGCGTCCATTTCGGTGCAACAAGACCAAGACCAGTCCAACGGCAGGAAGGAAGTCATTGTGGAGCCCAAGCCGGCGTCACCACCAGAGCCTTTGACAGGCGAGGACCAACTTTAGTCAGGATAAGTGTACCAGATGTTCCCCTTCAAAATGGCCAGTTGTTGGCGCCCTTCCTGCTCAATATTTGGGAAGAGGCCCAGGGCCTCTGCCTATATAAGTAGAGCTAGCCACCATAGAGAGACATTTGATCAGTAGCTGGATGCACCTTGGACAGAGAGAGAGAGAGAAGGCGACTGAACTCCCCCTAGCAGTTCATCGCACCAGCCAAGAACAGAGCCCTCGCGGGGGCTGTTCTTCCTTGTATTGTTCATCACCATCAGCCCAAGAGGCAATCCACCACACCACAAACTAGAGTAGGGTATTAAACCACAATGGTGGCCCGAACTAGTATAAACCCTATGTCTCTTGTGCTGTTCTTTTCAGTAGTTTAGATCCTAGCGGCGCAAGGGTGCGTGTAGGTAGAGGGCAGATTTCGCAGCACCCAGTGTTCGAACCTCAAGGGTCCGCGGAACCAAATCCGATGTAGTAATAAATCATATCTGGGAACTACTCACAACCAGGATCAAGAGAATTAAACTATATCTTAGCATCACCCTTTAATGAGAACGGAAATTTTTTAAGGATACAAAAGTAGCGAGATCTCTCATCATTAGTGAACAGGGTGGCTATATCATTTAATTTAGTAAGATGTGCCACAACAGTTTGAGATTCATAGCCATAAAAAGGATCAGATTCAACCAAGGTAATTATATCAGGATCAACAGAGAATTCATAATCCTTATCAGGAACACAGACATGTGAAGTAGCAAAAGCAGGGTCAGGTTTCATTCTATCCCTAAGAGATTCTTTACTCCACTTAACTAATAGTCTCTTAAGTTCGTTTCTATCTTTGCAAGCAAAAATAGCTGCGAAGATTCCATATCAAAACATAACCCTCGGGAATAACAGCATATCTTCATCATCAATTTCATCAACATTATCAGTTTCAATAATTTCTTTCTCTCCAGCCCTAGAAATTTTTTCATCAAGAAATTCACCAAGGGGCACAGTAGTATCAAGCATAGAAGTAGTTTCATCATAAGTATCATGCATAGAAGAAGTGGCATCATCAATAACATGCGACATATCAGAACGAATAGCAGAAGCAGGTTTAGGTATCGCAAGCTTACTCATAACAGAAGGTGAATCAAGGGCAAAGCTAGATGGCAGTTCCTTACCTCCCCTCGTAGTTGAGGGATAAATTTTTGTCTTAGCGTCTTTCAAACTCTTCATAGTGTCCAGCAGATATAAATCCCAAGTGACTCAATGAATAGAGCTATGCTCCCCAGCAACGGCGCCAGAAATTAGTCTTGATAACCCACAAGTGTAGGGGATCGCAACAGCTTTCGAGGGTAGAGTATTCAACCCAAATTTATTGATTTGACACAAGGGGAGCCAAAGAATATTCTCAAGTATTAGCAACTGAGTTGTCAATTCAGCCACACCTGGATAACTTAATATCTGCAGCAAGGTATTTAGTAGCAAAGTAGTATGATAGTAGTGGTAACGGTAACAAAAGAGTAACGCAAGCAAAAGTAATATTTTTGGTATTTTGTAGTGATTGTAATAAAGAGTAACGGGAAAGTAAATAAGCGTAAACCAAAGATATGGAAAGCTCAGAGGCATTGGATCGGTGATGGATGATTATGCCGATGCGGTTCATCATGTAACAATCATAACATAGGGTGACACGAACTAGCTCCAATTCATCAATGTAATGTAGGCATGTATTCGAATATAGTCATACGTGCTTATGGAAAAGAACTTGCATGACATCTTTTGTCCTACCCTCCCGTGGCAGCGGGGTCCTAATGGAAACTAAGGGATATTAAAGCCTCCTTTTAATAGAGAACCGGAACAAAGCATTAGCACATAGTGAATACATGAACTCCTCAAACTATGGTCATCACCGAGAAGTATCCCGATTATTGTCACTTCGGGGTTGTCGGATCATAACACATAATAGGTGACTATAGACTTGCAAGATAGGATCAAGAACTCACATATATTCATGAAAACATAATAGGTTCAGATACGAAATCATGGCACTCGGGACCTAGTGACAAGCATTAAGCATAGCAAAGTCATAGCAACATCAATCTCACAACATAGTGGATACTAGGGATCAAACCCTAACAAAACTAACTCGATTACATGATAAATCTCATCGAACCCATCACCGTCCAGCAAGCCTACGATGGAATTACTCACGCATGGCAGTGGGCATCATGAAATTGGTGATGGAGGATGGTTGATGATGACGACGGCGACGAATCCCCCTCTCCGGAGCCCCGAACGGACTCCAGATCAGCCCTCCCGAGAGGTTTTAGGGCTTGGCGGCGGCTCCGTATCGTAAAACGCGATGATTTCTTCTCCTGATTTTTTTCTCCAAAGCAAATATATAGAGTTGGAGTTGGCGTCGGAGGGTCTCAGGGGCCCACGAGGTAGAGGCGCGCCCCACCTCGTGGGATGTGGTGTGGGCCCCCTGGTCTTCATCTTTAGCGAGGATTTTTATTATTTTTCTAAGATATTCCGTGGAGTTTCAGGTCATTCCGAGAACTTTTGTTTTCGCACATAAAACAACATCATGGCAATTCTCTGAAAACAAAGCGTCATCCGGGTTAGTTCCATTCAAATCATACAAGTTAGAGTCCAAAACAAGGGCAAAAGTGTTTGGAAAAGTAGATACGACAGAGACGTATCATCGGCCGTGGCCCTCTCGGCCATAGATGATCCACAACAGACCCCATGGCAAGCCCAGACAACCTATGGAGCTCGGCCCACTCGGTTATTCGCTCATTTAACAGCAGTGGACGCACCGGATCATCGAACTGTGACCAGAATAGCTTTTCCACTTCACGATCTTTTTGATCCTTGAAGTATTCGGCCGCATCAGTAGCACTGGCTGCCAGATCCACGTATGCGCCTGCAGAACTCCATAGTCGGTCAAGAGGGGCATACTTCGGGTCTTCGAACTTCGTCCGCAACAAAAAGGGCTTCCCAGCCGCGATATCTCCAGCTTGACGCAGCTCCTCCTTCGCCGCTCTGATTTCAGGGCGGGCTTCCTTGGCTGCTACCATGGCCTTCTCCAGGTCTGTCGCCTTCGCTCGGTTTTCTTTTTCAAGAAACTGGTAACAGTCGGTGGCATCTTTCAACTCAACGGCCATCTTGGCCATCTTTTCCTTGCTCTGGCAATGGGCAGCCTATTCGGCTCTCGGCTCTTCGGCCGCCTTTACAGTGGCCGCATCACTATTCCTGGCTTGTTCTTTGGCTTGGGCAAGTTCCGCCCGAAGGGTCTCCACGGCGGCAGCTCCATCTGCAGTCACAACATATTAAAGGTACTGCATTATGCTCCTCTTACTATGTGTTGATCACCAGAGAAATCACATACCCCGTGCCTCGTCCAGCAGCTTGTTGACAAGCACGATGTCGGCATCTGCCATATCAAGTTGCCGCTTCAACTCGGCAAACTCACCAGTCCGGCTAGCCACCGGACCTTCAGCCATCTGCACATGAAGGCGGACTGATTATTACCTGGGACTATGATCCTCTGTTTGCCGCCGTTCTCGACAGCAACCAGAGTCTCAGGGGCTACTATCTGCATAGGGCACACCTAACGTGTGCGGTACTGATTCACGTACCTCAAAGCCTTTCAGCAGACTCATAAATGCTTCTTGCAACCCACTTTCGGCGGGTGTAATCCTCTGAATCACCGTACCCATTAGCATACGATGCGCCTCTGAGATAGCCGCTTGCTCTAGAAGATCCTTCAGTGCATCCAATCGCACACCAGACGGTTCCGGACTCTTTCTGTTGCTCTCCTTAGGAGCCGAATGCTGAGGGCTTCGGGCAGCCAAGGGATTACCCTCTGGCCTTGGCGGATCAGGAGAAGCCCTTCATGACGACACTTCAGCGTCGCCCGCCTCGTGAGGCGGGGTGGCATGGGAAGGTGTTTCGCTCTCCATCATCTCCGGAAGAAGATCCCCCGAATACGAACTCTGTTGAGAAGGGCTACGATCCGAACTACAAGATATATGTTTCGGTTATTGTCCGTAGAGGTAAAACAAGATATTTTTACTATTAAGCACTTTTTGTTTACTTACAGCTCGGTGGGAGGCTGACCCCCTTGCGGACACTGTGCGGCAAGGGCACCCTCCGAGGCAGGACCCTCTGGCGAAGATTTCTTCCCCCGCTTGGAAGCCTTTGTTTCCGGGTTCTCAGAGGTGGTCCTCTTCCTTCCTTGGGGAGGGGGAATTTCAGATCCTTCTCCCCGGTTGTCCTCCTTAGCGGAGGCATTAATTCCCCCGGCTTGGATGAATAATGAGTGAGGCTCGCTTTCAGCCTCTTTATTCCCCCCCCCCCTTCATCTTCCCCTAAGGGCGCCTGATAAGGCGCCGGCTCGAGTATTCTGGCTAGAACCGGATCCGCTGAGCCTTCGGGAAGGGGAGCCGAACACCTGATCATCTTCACCTTTGTTACCCAGTCCTGGTCAAAGAGCGACTTTTTAGAATGATGTTGTGATAAATAAAAAGACAGCATATTCAGCCATGGGATTACTTACTTGGGTGTCTGGGCGATTGCGGCTCAGACCCACATCCTCGGTGAGGTCCGGACGCCTTACTTGTGGTCCGAAGAACAATTTGTACATCTCTTCGAGCGTCATGCCGAAGAAGTGCTGAATAGCTCACGGTCCTTCCGGGTTGAACTCCCACATTCGGAGGGGTCGACGTTTGCAAGGCAGGACCCGACGAACTAGCATGACTTGCATTACCGTGACCAGGCCGACATCTCTCTCGAGGAGATCTCGGATCTGACTCTACAATATCGGCACATCATTCACTGGCCCCTAGTCCAGCCCCTTGTTAATCCATGACATCAATTGTGGTGGGGGGCCCGAGCGAAAGGCAAGGGCGGCCACCCACTTGGTGCCCGAGGGAGCTGTGATATAAAACCACTCTCGTTGCCATAAATTGGACACCTCCGGGAAGGAACCCTTTGGCCATGGAACATGGGCGCCTTGGCTTATTATGGCACCTCCGCACTCTGCGTGTCGCCCCTCAATCATCTTCCGCTCCACATTGAAAGTTTTGAGCCACAGGCCGAAGTGTGGGGTAATGCGGAGGAAGGCTTCATACCCCTGACGATGAACGACAGATGTGAAGGATACAATCCGGGCCAGTCATGAAAATCCAGCCCGTAATAGAACATGAGCCCCCTTACAAAGGGATCTAGAGCAAGGCCTAGCCCTCGGAGGAAGTGAGAGATGAATACAACGCTCTCGCCGGGTTCGGGAGTGGGGATGACCTGCCCTCGAGCAGGCAGCCTGTGCGAGATTTCGCCGGTCAAATACCTGGCCTCTCTTAGCTTCTTGATATCTTCCTCTGTGACAGAAGAAGGAATCCACCGGCCTTGAAGGTTGGATCTGGACATGGTTGAAGGTCCGAAGCGCCTGACCTGAGCCTTGGGCGTTGGAACTCGAGGTGGGGGGAAGGATTCGATTGAGCGCGAGAAGAAAAAGGGCAGGCCTTGGCCTCTTTATAAAGGAGATGAATATCAGGCGTCCTCCGCGTGGCCGTTTGGGACTTGCCTAATCGAGGAGTCATACCGACGGGCACGATTGGGTTACCCATATCCATATTGATGAGAATCCCGTGATAAGGGGGACACGATCTCTGCTTCGACAAGAAGTGCCAATAAAATCGCCTCGCAAAATGTGCAGTGGCAGGCTGGTTGAGAAAGACGGTTCATCATGGCCAGACCGCGGCAGTACGTCGCATTATGAAAAACGGTCGGCAGATTAGATGTGTGGAAATATTATTCTCTCTACGGTGGCATGTGGAATTTATTTTACAGAGCCTGACACTATCCTTGTGTTCAAAATCTTCTGTGGAGTATTCGGAGGAGGAACCCGCCTTGCAATGCCGAAGACAATCTGCGCGCTGGACTCATCGTCATTGAAGCCTGGTTCAGGGGCTACTGAGGGAGTCCTGGATTAGGGGGTCTCCGAACAGCCGGACTATATCCTTTGGCTGGACTGTTGGACTATGAAGATACAAGACTGAAGACTTCGTCCCGTGTCCGAATGGGACTCTCCTTGGCGTGGAAGGCAAGCTTGGCGATACGGATATGTAGATCTCATCCCTTGTAACCGACTCTGTGTAACCCTAGCCCTCTCCGGTGTCTATATAAACCGGAGGGTTTAGTCCGTAGGACAACAACAATCATACCATAGGCTAGCTTCTAGGGTTTAGCCTCTACGATCTCGTGGTAGATCAACTCTTGTAATACTCATATCATCAAGATCAATCAAGCAGGAAGTAGGGTATTACCTCCATCGAGAGGGCCCGAACCTGGGTAAACATCGTGTCCCCAGCCACCTGTTACCATCCGCCTTAGACGCACAGTTCGGGACCCCCTACCCGAGATCCGCCGGTTTTGACACCGACACCTCCCAACGTATCTTCAAGCAGTTTGCTCGTGAAGTGAATGCAATCCTCCCCAAGCTCGAGGCCACACGCCCGCTGAGATGGTCCTAGTGCCCCATCACGTTCAACTCGGCAGATCAGCTCAAGTGCGCAGCTACCGCTGGCGCCCTCCCGATACTTTGCTCCCTAGTCATCAGCAACGTGCAAGTCACCAAGACCCTCATCGACAGCGGCGCAGGGCTCAACATCCTATCCGTCGACACGTTCGACACCAGCTTCAGCCTACCAACTCTTTCTCAGGAGTGACCGACGGTTCCACCACACCGATAGGGCAGGTCCGCCTCCCTGTCACCTTCGGAGAACCCAAGAACTACCGCACCTAGCTCATCGACTTCGATGTCGCGCACATCCGTCTGTCGTACAATGCCATCCTCGGGTATCCAGCCCTGGCCAATTTCATGGTCGTGACCCATCACGGCTACAATGTCCTCAAGATGCCGGGGAGCAGCGGGATCATCACGGTCCCATGTGAAGAAAGAGATGCGGTGTGCTCCCTCGAGCGTGCCTTCCAAGTTGTAGCAGTCGACGAACCCGACAGCAAGGGCGAGGGCCCTCCTGAGGTCATCCCCAAGAATAAGAAGCAGTGGCGCCGTGCAGGACCTCACGAGGGTGGCGTCGTAGCTGGAGCCTCGTCAGGATCAGCACCCGCTCCAGGGGCGCCTCCCTCCATCGCATAGGAAGGCGCGCCCGACACCCTTCTCGGGCAGGGCTTGAGGGCTTTCTTTTGGCAGGCCTCGGACCTTGCTCACATCACGAGGGAGGCACTTGGGCACCACTTGGAGGCATGCTTCACGGCATGTTTCCCTCAGGAGGGCACAGGGCAAGGATCGCCCACCGTTCAGGAGTTCATCACCAAGACCACCCAGGAATTGCAAGACGCAAGGGCCATGCACGGCGACCGCCGCTCACGAGGCGCAGCTCCCCATCCAGGCAAGGATGACGGGCTGTGCGACTGCATCGACGTCATAGGTCTCAACAGGGCCGCTTCTCAGGAGCTTTTCTCGCCTTCACGCGTGGGATGCTGCGAGGGCCCACCGCACAGCTATGTTCGCATGCCCTTTGGCTTGCCGAGCGTGTCATCTGCCTACCAGCGCGACTTGCAGCGCATCCTAGCGGCTCAGGAGGCCAGGCACCACGCCGTCCTGACGGAGATGGAGGATGGTCCTCAAGGAACCGCCCGGGCCCCCAAAGCCTCCTGAGGCTCAGGGCCCCGGTGGCTCGTGAGGAGCAATCCTTTTGCCGCGCACCTTCAGCTGCCCAACTCTCCTTCATCAACAGAACCAGGTGACATTTTCCAAGTTCATTTAGCTGGGAGCACCCTTCGGGCTGCACCATTCCCAGCCCGCGTGGGTCCGTCCCTGTGGCATGTATCCCTTTTTATGTCTTTAGCTTACCTTGTTGGGAGCTCCCCTCGGGCTGCATCACCCTCAAGCCGCTCAGGCCTAACCCAGTGGCATGTATCTCTCTCGCATTTACTTAAGCCTGTTGCCTTCATGTTTAATCTACCTATGATTATTACCTGCTCGATCGTCACCCATCATGGGGACCGCGCGCCGACCGTCTTTCTTTAGGACCCTTCGTGTGAGTAAGTTGAGCACGGCGTCTGTGCTCGGGCCCGTCCCTGCAGCGTCGATAAATCCAATGGCTGAGCTCTGTCTGGCGGGCCGGCCCCGTTTACGTCACCTCCTGGGGCCATTGGTGCTTGGCTTTCTCACGCGATAACCTCAGGAGATTCGTTCGGCGCAGGTTGTCTGACCACCTCGCAGGACCAGCACAGCAAACAAGAACCAAGACCAGGCGCAACCCGCCTTGAGGTAGGGCCTCGTGAGCCCCGCGCTGGCTCACGAGTGCCCAGATACACCTCGTCTAGCCCTGCCGTGCAAGCCACGTGTCAGGGCAGGGCTATACACGCGTCAGGGGGCTCTCCGCAGAGGGAGCCCCCCCCCCCTCCCACGCACAAGTGGAAGCACCATGCTCTGCGCTGGCCGTTGACACTGCCGAGGAGCGGCTATGCCCGTGCACAAGCGGAAGCACTATGCTCCGCGCTGGTGATAAACAACTAAGGGCGGCTTCACGGTCGTACCAACCTTAGGGAGCCCCAGAGCTCAACGTCCGGCCTCACCGCAACGCCTCCCCTCGGGAGAGCCGCGCGAAGGGGCTGGGCACAGGGGCTGCACTCGGGTCACGCCCAAGCGTACGCCACCCAACTAGGTCTCCCGGACCTGGTCGTTGCATGCCCCTCCCGAGCCGGGCCTCGGCGAGGGCAAAGGTATAGAGATTGTTTGCACGTCAAGGGGGACTCCTGAGCATCGCGATTCAAGAGCCTAACTAGTCACGTAGCCCCTCACTCCTTGGTCCGTCCTGGTCTCCGGTCGGCCCAATGGCAGTTGAGGTATGCGCGGGGCCGGGCTCTGCCGACGTAGAATGTCAACCTATCCTCGCGTATCCTCCCTATAAGTTGTTTGCACGTCAAGGGGGACTCCTGAGCATCGCGACTCAGGAGCCTAACTGGTCACGTAGGCCCTCACTCCTTGGTCCGTCCTGGTCTCCGGTCGGCCCAATGGCGTTGAGGTATGCTGGGCCAGCTCGCCAACGCAGAACACAAAGCAAATCGGAAGAAAATCGCAAAATCTCGAAGCAAATATTACAAGACATATTGTTCTCACAATATCAAATGAAAGTTTAACGCCTCCATGAGGCCTGATGCATATTGCAGGAATGAAACAGGAGAGCAGCCGCAGGTCACCCCTGGACACTGCCATCGCCTGCAGAAGGTGCTCCTCCCTTGGTAGAGTCGCCTTCACCTGCACCGCCAGCCGCAAGATCGGCGGCATCGCCGGTCGAGGGCGCGAGGACGAAGCCGCGGAACTTCTTCAGTAGGGCCTCCACCTGACGTTTCACGGCCGGGCGGTGGCCGCACAATGTTCATCAGCTACAGGCTCCAGCAGCTTGTCGAGACGAGCATTGGGGTCGCGAAGGTACAGATGGCTGAAGACACGTGTCAGCGCAGCTGAAGAAAGGACACGAGCCTCTGCCTCAGCCATGGGACCGATGCCCTCCACGACTTCCTCAAGCGCCTTCACCAGGTGGGGAAGCAGTTGAGCAGGGCCATCCTCATCGGTGGTCAGCGGCTTCTACAGACCCTTCTCGTACAGTGACTTCAGTGCCACGCTGGACCTCTTCTCAAGAAGCGAGAAGGCCACACGGTCTTCGGCCAGGACCTTCGCCTTGGCGTCGAGCTCGGCCTTCCTCGCCTTCGCCTTTTGCTCCAGCTCCTCCAGTCAGCTGCACTCCACCGCCTGCGCCTTCGTCAGCTCCCCCAGCTTGGCATCGCGGCCCTTGATGGCGTCCTCCCGAGCCTTCATCTCCTCCTCCTTCGCTCTGCGGTCGCGTGCTTCTTTTGCGTGCTCATCGCGCAGGCTCTTCAGCTCACCCTCCAACTCCCGGCAGCTGTCGTGGGCGGCCTCGGCGTCCTTCAGCGCCGCCTCGCGTTCGGCCGCAGCTCTGGCGGCGGCCTGCTTCTCCTTCTTGGAGGCCGCCGCGGCCTGGCTCAGTGATGCTCGAACTGCCGAGTCATAGTGAAGCCAGCCTGAGGCCAGCTCCAGGCGCCCGTCCACTAGGTGCGGGTCCGCGCCTAGGAGGTCTTCCCGCATCTTGGCCATCCCCGAGAAGACACGCTCGAAGACTGTGGAGGAAGCAGAAGAATTTGGGGCCAGAGGCGCAATAGGAGAATGAGGCGACGTCGTTACCAGAGCCTAGAAGATCGGGGGCTCCGGAGCCCTTGGGACCTCACCAGCCGAGCCGGGTGCCGGCACTACCGGAGCCAGCGGGGCCACGAGGGTTGTTTCCTCCTAACGATGCTCCTCTTGGCCTCGCGAGGACGACTAGGATGGGGAGGTGTGAGTGCCGTCGCCTCTCTTCTCCGCAGAGGGGTGCACGGCCGTGGCATCCTCCTTCCTCTTCTTCGCTGAAGACACCGGCCTGATCAACTAAGGGCGAATGTCAAAAAATAGCAAGTACAAGCAGGAACAAGATGAAGCTCGAAGCACTTACTGATCCACCGCGACATAGTCCACCTTTCGCTTGGGGAGCCTGAAACCCGAAAGCGTCGGGGCCTAAGGAGTGGGCACACGGGCTCCGGGGGCAGAAGACGGCACAGCAGAAGGGCCGGAGCCGGCCCCAGGCGGTGTCAAGACGAAGGCAGCATCTTGAGAGACCAGCGACGATCTACCCCTTGTCGGGATGAGGGGTGGCTCCCTCTCCTCCCGGCGGGCGTCGACCTCGGCGTCGTCTGGCAGAGCGCGGAGGATGTCGGCCTTGCTCAAGGGGGAGTTCTCCCCCATCTCCTCGGGGGTCTCCTCCGAGTCCTCCTCCCCCTCTTCCTCCCTGCGGGACTCGTCAGAAGACACCTCCACCGGCTTCGGCGTTGCAGAGGCCCCAGTGAGCGCCGGCGGCACCAGCCCGCGCGCATCAAAGGTCGGCCTGGAGGCAACGAATTGCTCCCAGTCCTTGCGGTGGAACAAAGGAACGAAGGCGCTCGGTGGGTACTCTTGGTTATCCCCAACCAAGAGGCGCAGAACTGCAGTCAGCTCGTCATCAGGCAGAGCCACCGGGCTGAGACGAATCTCGTCTTCTTCATCTCCAAGCTTCCCCAAAGGGCGCGCGCGCGCCTGAAGTGGAGCAACGCGCAGCATCAAGAATTCCCTCAGGAGCATGGCCCCCGTCACCTTGGCCGCCTTAGCATTGCCCGGCTTCAAATCAATCTTCATCTGCTCCAACACTGACGACGCCCGCTCGTCAGTGAGCTCTACATGAGACCACCCCTTGTTAAACTGGGGCGCCTCCGTCAGCAGTTCCAAGCGTGGATGGACGCACTTGGCACTCATCATGACCCATTTGGCCCTGATGTTGTCAACCCTCTTCCCGGTGTTCGAGATCGAGTTGGCCTGGCCGGCCGCGATGAAGTTGCCACACCCGGAGATATGGCCGCCGGTGATGCGGAGGAAGAAGAAGTGGCGCAGCAGTGCCACGGACGGCATCACGCCCAGGTACGCCTCGCAATAGTAGGCGAAGATAGACAAGAGAAGAATGGAGTTGGGATGGAGATGCAGCACCTGCAGCCCGCAGTCGTCGAGGACCTCGAAAAAGAAATCAGAAAAGGGGGGAACCAACCCAGCGGCAATGCTGCTCGTGAAGAAAGGCAAGAAGGTGCTTCCCTCAGGCTCCGGCACGTCGCAGGTAAGCCGGAGCTCCGTCTTCCCCCTCTCGTTGCTCTCCCCCGCCGTCAGCAAGCGCGTGGCGGCAAGGTTCTTATCCGTGACGTTGGGCGAATCGAGCGCTAGCTCGAACCAAGCCGGCACCGAGGAGGACTTGACCTTGCGCGGCGCCATTGGTCGCAGATGCGGAGCGAGGTTGGAGCGGATTTGGAGGTTCCGGCAGCAAGGAGCGAGAAAGGGGATCTAGAGCAAGGCGAGGAAGAAGCAATGAAGGCAAGCACTATCTACGCCAGCCTGCTACGTCTTGAGCTTGCGTTGGTTTTCCTGGAAGAGGAGAGGATGATGCAGCAAAGTAGCGTAAGTATTTCCCTTAGTTTTTGAGAACCAAGGTATCAATCCAGTAGGAGGCCACGCACAAGTCCCTCGTACCTGCACAAATCGATAGCTCCTCGCAACCAATGCGATTAGGGGTTGTCAATCCCTTCACGATGACTTACGAGAGTGAGATCTAATAGAGATGATAAATAATATTTTTGGTATTTTTGGTATATAGATGCAAAGTGAAAAGGTAAAAGGCAAAGTAAAAACAAAGCAAGTATTAAGGCGATGGAGATTGATATGATGAGAATAGACCCGGGGGCCATATGTTTCACTAGTGGCTTCTCTCAAGAGCATAAGTATTCTACGGTGGGTGAACAAATTACTGTTGAGCAATTGATGAATTGAGCATAGTTATGAGTATATCTAGGTATGATCATGTATATAGGCATCACGTCGAGACAAGTAGATCGAAATGATTCTCGCATCTACTACTATTACTCCACTCATCGACCGCTATCCAAAGATGCATCTAGAGTATTAAGTTAAAAACAGAGTAACGCCTTAAGCAAGATGACATGATGTAGAGGAATAAATTCATGCAATATGATAAATACCCCATCTTGTTATCCTCGACGGCAACAATACAATACGTGCCTTGCAACCCTTTACATCCTCGGGTAAGGACACCGCAAGTTTGAACCCAAAGCTAAACACTTCTCCCATTGCAAGAACTACCAATCTAGTTGGCCAAACCAAACGGATAATTCGAAGAGACTTGCAAAGATAACCAATCATACATAAAATAATTCAGAGAAGATTCAAATATTATTCATAGATAAGCTGGATCATAAACCCACAATTCATCGGTCTCAACAAACACACCGTAAAAAGAAGATTACATCGAATAGATCTCCACGAGAGAGGGGGAGAACATTGTATTGAGATCCAAAAAGAGAGAAGAAGCCATCTAGCTACTAGCTATGGACCCGAAGGTCTGAAGTAAACTACTCACACTTCATCGGAGAGGCTATGATGTTGATGTAGAAGCCCTCCATGGTGGATGCCCCCTCCGGCGGAGCTCCGGAACAGGCCCCAAGATGGGATCTCGTGGATACAGGAAGTTGCGGCAGTGAAATTAGGTTTTTGGCTCCATCATCCTTTCCTCACCTGGGACAATGCTCTAATAATGATGATCATCACACTTTTGTTTTTCTTACAACTCAACAATTACAACTCGATTCTTAGAACAAAGTATGACTCTATATGAATGCCTCCGGTTGTGTACCGGGATATGCAATGAATCAAGAGTGACATGTATGGAAGAATTATGAAAGGTGGCTTTGCCACAAATACGATGTCAACTACATGATCATGCTAGCAATATGACAATAATGGAGCGTGTCATAATAAACGGAATGGTGGAAAGTTGCATGGCAATATATCTCGGAATGGCTATGGAAATGCCATGATAGGTAGGTATGGTGGCTGTTTTGAGGAAGATATATGGTGGGTGTATGATACGGCGAAAAGTGCGCGGTATTAGAGAGGCTAGGAATGGTGGAAGGATGGGGAAAAGTGCGTATAATCCATGGACTCAACATTAGTCATAAAGAACTCATATACTTATTGCAAAAATCTAGAAGTTATCAAAGCAAAGTATTACGCGCATGCTCATAGGGGGCTAGATTGGTAGGAAAAGACCATCGCTCGTCCCCGACCGCCACTCATAAGGAAGACAATCAATAAATAAATCATGCTCCGAGTTCATCACATAACGGTTCACCATACGTGCATGCTACGGGAATCACAAACTTTAACACAAGTATTCTTTAAATTCACAACTACTCAACTAGCATGACTCTAATATCACCACCTTCATATCTCAAAACAATTATCAAGCATCAAACTTTTCTTAGAATTCAACGCAGTCAAAAGAAAGTTTCACATATCTTGAATACCAAGTATATTAACATTAAGAAAATTACCATGCTATTAACGACTCCCAAAATAATCTAAGTGAAGCATGAGATATCAATAGTTTCTTTAAAACAAATCCACCACCGTGCTCTAAAAGATCTAAGTGAAGCACTAGAGCAAAAATTATCACTCTCAAAACATATAAGTGAAGCACTATGAGCAAAACTATCAAGCTCAAAAGATACAAGTGAAGCACAAAGAGTATTCTAGCAAATTCCAATTTATGTATGGCTCTCTCAAAAGGTGTGTACATCAAGGATGATTGTGGTAAACTAACAAGCAAAGACGCGAATAATACAAGACGCTCCAAGCAAAACACATATCATGTGGTGAATAAAAATATAGCTCCAAGTAAACTACCGATGGAAGTAGACGAAAGAGGGGATGCCTTCCGGGGCATCCCCAAGCCTTGAATTTTTAGTGTCCTTGGATTATCTTGGGGGTTCCATGTGAATCTCCAAGCTTAGGCTCTTGCCACTCCTTGTTCCATAATCCATCAAAAGAATTCACCCAAAACTTGAAAACTTCACAACACAAAACTCAAAAGAAATCTCGTGAGCTCCGTTAGAGAAAGAAAACAAAAGACTACTTTAAGGTACTGTAATTAACTCATTATTTATTTATATTGGTGTTAAAACTACTGTATTCCAACTTCTCTATGGATCATAAACTATTTTACTAGACATAGATTCATCAAAATAAGCAAACAACACACGAAAACAGAATCTGTCAAAAACAGAATAGTCTGTAGTAATCTGTAACTAACACAAACTTATGGAACTCCAAAAAATCTACCAAAAATATAAGACCTAGAAGATTTGTTTATTGATCAGCAGCAACTGGAATCAGTATTTTATCACATTCTGGTGATTTTTAATAATTCGGGCACTGAGCGCAAAGTTTCTGGAAATTACAGCAAGATCAAATAACTATCATCCAAGAAGATCCAATAGGTCTAGCTTGGCACAAACACTAATTAAAACATAAAACCACATCTAAACAGAGGCTAGATGGATTATTTATTCCTAAACAGAAGCAAAAACTAAAAACTAAAAATAAAATTGGGTCGCCTCCCAACAAGCACTATCGTTTAACGCCCCTAGCTAGGCATAAAAGCAAGGATAGATCTAGGTATTGTCATCTTTGGTAGGCAATCCATAGGTGGCTCTCATGATAGATTCATATGGTAATTATATTTTATTTCTAGGGAAGTGTTCCATGCCCTTATTTAAGGGAAATTGGAATCTAATATTCCCTTCCTTCATATCAATAATTGCACCAATCGTTCTAAGGAAAGGTCTACCAAGAATAATAGGACATGAAGGATTGCAATCTATATCAAGAACGATAAAATCTACGGGCACATAATTCCTATTTGCAACAATAAGAACATCATTAATTCTTCCCATAGGCTTTTTAATAGTGGAATCCGCAAGATGCAAGTTTAGAGAGCAATCATCAAAGTCACGGAAATCTAGCAAATCACACAAAGTTTTGGGAATAGTAGAGACACTAGCACCAAAATCACACAAGGCATGAAACTCATAATCTTTAATTTTAATTTTAATAGTTGGTTCCCACTCATCATAGAGTTTTCTAGGGATAGAGACTTTCAACTCAAGTTTTTCTTCATAAGATTGCATCAAGGCATCAACAATGTGTTCGGTAAAGGCCTTATTTTGACTATAAACATGAGGAGAATTTAGCACGGATTGTAACAAGGAAATAAAATAAATTAAAGAGCAATTTTCATAATTAAATTCCTTGAGATCCAATATAGTGGGTTTAGCAACATCTAGGTTTTTATTTCTTTCAATCCCACTTTTGTCAATTTCATCATCAAGATCTAAAAACTCCGGATTCTTAGAACGCCTTCTAGGTAAAGGAAGATCATATTCAGTTTCATCAAGTTTCATATTGCAAAACAAAGATTTAATGGGGGACACATCAATAACTTTTAGATCTTCATCTTGATTTTCATAGGAATTAGAAGAACATGCTTTAATAAAGGCATCTTTGGAAGCACGCATCCTAGCGGTTCTTTCTTTGCACTCATCAATGGAAATTCTCATAGCTTTGAGAGACTCATTAATATCATGCTTAGGAGGAATAGATCTAAGCTTTAAAGAATCAACCCCAAGATAAATTCTATCAACGTTCCTAGCCAAATCATCGACTTTAAGCAATTTCTCTTCAAGCAAAGCATTAAAATTCTTTTGTGAATTCATAAACTCTTTAACACTACTCTCAAATTCAGAGGGCATCTTATTAAAATTTCCATAAGAGTTGTTGTAGGAATTTCCATAATTATTAGAAGGATTACTAGGATAAGGCCTAGGATTAAAATTCTCTATATCGCATTGTTACCAAAATTATTCCTACCAACAAAATTCACATCCATAGATTCATTATTATTCTCAATCAAAGTAGACAAAGGCATATCATTAGGATCAGAAGAAACACTCTTAGTAGCAAATAATTTCATAAGTTCATCCATCTTTCCACTCAAAACATTAATTTCTTCTATCGCATGCACTTTTTTATTAGTAGATCTTTCAGTATGCCATTGAGAATAGTTAACCATAATATTATCTAGAAGTTTAGTAGCATCTCCTAGAGTGATTTCCATAAATGTGCCTCCCGCGGCCGAATCTAAAAGATTTCTAGAAGAAAAATTCAATCCGGCATAAATTTTTTGTATAATCATCCACAAGTTCAAACCATGAGTAGGACAATTACGTATCATTAATTTCATTCTCTCCCAAGCTTGTGCAACATGTTCATGATCAAGTTGCTTAAAATTCATAATATCATTCCTAAGAGAGATAATCTTAGCGGGAGGAAAATACTTAGAGATAAAAGCATCTTTGCACTTGTTCCAAGAATCAATACTATTTTTAGGCAAAGACGAAAACCACGCTTTAGCACGATCTCTAAGAAAAAAAGGAAATAGCTTCAATTTAACGACATCATTATCGACATCTTTTTTCTTTTGCGTATCACATAAATCAACGAAGCTATTCAGATGAGTAGCGGCATCTTCACTAGGAAGGCGTAATTGATCTTTCATAACAAGATTCAACAAAGCAATATTGATTTCACAAGATTCGGTATTGGCAAGAGGAGCAATCAGAGTGCTAAGGAAATCATTATTATTGGTATTGGTGAAGTCACACAATTTGGTAGTGAAGGAAATATGCCCTAGAGGCAATAATAAAGTTATTATTTATTTCCTTACATCATGATAAATGTTTATTATTCATGCTAGAATTGTATTAACCGGAAACATAATACATGTGTGAACATATAGACAAACAGAGTGTCACTAGTATGCCTCTACTTGACTAGCTCGTTAATCGAAGATGGTTATGTTTCCTAACCATAGACATGAGTTGTCATTTGATTAACGGGATCACATCATTAGTTGAATGATCTGATTGACTTAACCCATTCCGTTAGCTTAGCACTTGATCGTTTAGTATGTTGCTATTGCTTTCTTCATGACTTATACATGTTCCTGTAACTATGAGATTATGCAACTCCTGTTTACGGAGGAACACTTTGGTGCTACCAAACGTCACAACGAATCGGGTGATTATAAAGGAGTACTACAGGTGTCTCCAAAGGTACATGTTGGGTTGGCGATTTGAGATTAGGTTTTGTCACTCCGATTGTCGGAGAGGTATCTCTAGGCCTTCTCGGTAATACACATCACATAAGCCTTGCAAGCATTACAACTAATAAGTTAGTTGTGAGATGATGTATTACGGAACGAGTAAAGAGACTTGCCGTAACGAGATTGAACTAGGTATTGGATACCGACGATCGAATCTCGGGCAAGTAACATACCGATGACAAAAGGGAACAACGATGTTGTTATGCGGTTTGACCGATAAAGATCTTCGAGAATATGTAGGAGCCAATATGGGCATCCAGGTCCCGCTATTGTTTATTGACCGAGAATAGTTCTAGGTCATGTCTACATAGTTCTCGAACCCATAGGGTCCGCACGCTTAAGGTTTCGATGATGCTTATATTATGGGTTTATGAGTTTTGATGTACCGAAGGAGTTCGGAGTCCCGGATGAGATCGGGACATGACGAGGAGTCTCGAAATGGTCGAGACATAAAAATCGATATATTGACGACTATATTCGGAGTTCGGAAAGGTTCGAATGATTCGGTATTTTTCGGAGTACCGGAGAGTTACGGAATTCGCCGGGAGAAGTATTGGGCCTTATTGGGCCCCTGGGAAAGAGAGAGGGCTGCCTAGGGCAGGCCGCGCTTCCCCATGGCCTAGTCCGAATTGACTAGGGGAGGGCCGCACCCTCCTTCCTTCCCTTCTCTCTTCCCCTTCCTTGTCTCCTACTCCTAATACATGGAAGGACTCCTAGTTGACTAGGAAGGGGGAATCCTACTCCCGGTGGGAGTAGGACTCCCATGGCGCCCCTCCTAGGGCCGGCCTCCTCCTCCCTCCCTCCTTTATATACGGGGCAGGGGGCACCCCATGGACACACAAGTTGATCTACGGATCGTTCCTTAGCCGCAGGCGGTGCCCCCTCCACCATATTCCACTTCGGTCATATCGCTATGAGCTTAGCGAAGCCTCGCGCCGTAAAGTCATATCGTCGCGGAGCTTAGGTGAAGCCCTGCGTCGGTGGAGCATCATCATCGTCACCACGCCGTCGGTCGTTAAACTCAACCCCGACGCTTTGCTGGATCGGAGCCCGGGATCGCCATCGAGCTGAACGTGTGCTGAACTCGGAGGTGCCGTGCGCTCGGTACTTGGATCGGTCGGATCGTGAAGACGCACGACTACATCAACCGCGTTGTTATAACGCTCCGCCACGGTCTCACGAGGGTACGTGGACATACATCTCTCCTCTCGTTGCTATGCCATCACCATGATCTTGCGTGTGCGTAGGAAATTTTTGAAATTACTACGTTCCCCAACAAAGTGGTATCCGAGCCTGGTTTTATGCGTTGATGTCATATGCACGAGTAGAACACAAGTGAGTTGTGGGCGATATAAGTCATACTGCTTACCAGCATGTCATACTTTGGTTCAGCGGTATTGTGAGATGAAGCGCCGGACCGACATTACGCCAGACGCTTACGCGAGACTGGTTTCACCGCCGAGCACTCGTTGCTTAAAGGTGACCGCGGGTGTCTGTTTTTCTCACTTTAGTTGAACCGAGTGTGGCTACGCCCGTCCTTGCGAAGGTTAAAACAGCACCAACTTGACAAACTATCGTTGTGGTTTTGATGCGAGGTAAGAACGGTTCTTGCTCAGCCCGTAGCAGCCACGTAAAACTTGCAACAACAAAGTAGAGGACGCCTAACTTGTTTTTGCAGGGCATGTTGTGATGTGATATGGTCAAGACGTGATGCTATATTTTATTGTATGAGATGATCATGTTTTGTAACCGGTTATCGGCAATCGGCAGGAGCCATATGGTTGTCGCTTATTGTATGAAATGCAAAGCCATGTAATTGCTTTACTTTATCACTAAGCAGAGCGATAGTCGAGAAGCAATAGTTGGCGAGACGACAACGATGCTACGATGGAGATCAAGGTGTCGCTACCGGTGACAATGGTGATCATGACGGTGCTTGGAGATGGAGATCACAAGCACAAGATGATGATGGCCATATCATATCACTTATATTGATTGCATGTGATGTTTATCCTTTATGCATCTTATCTTGCTTTGATTGACGGTAGCATTATAAGATGATCTCTCACTAAAATTATCAAGAAGTGTTCTCCCGAGTATGCACCGCTGCTAAAAGTTCGTTGTGCCCGGACACCACGTGATGATCGGTGTGATAAGCTCTACGTCCATCTACAACGGGTGCAAGCCATTTTGCACACGCGAATACTCAGTTAAACTTGACGAGCCTAGCATATGCAGATATGGCCTCGAACACGGAGACCGAAGGTCGAGCGTGAATCATATAGTAGATATGATCAACATAGTGATGTTCACCATTGACAACTACTCCATCTCACGTGATGATCGGTTATGGTTTAGTTGATTTGGATCACGTGATCACTTAGATGACTAGAGAGATGTCATCTAAGTGGGAGTTCTTAAGTAATATGATTAATTGAACTTTAATTTATCATGAACTTAGTCCCGTAGTATTTTGCAAATTATGTTGTAGATCAATAGCTCGCGTTGTTGCTTCCCTATGTTTTTGCTTCCCTATGTTTTTATATGTGTTCCTAGAGAAAATTGTATTGAGAAATGTTAGTAGCAATGATGCGGATTGGATCCGTGATCCGAGGTTTATCCTCATTGCTGCACGTAAGAATTAAGTCCTTGATGCACCGCTAGGTGACAGACCTATTGCAGGAGCAGATGCGGACGTTATGAACGTTTGGCTAGCTCAATATGATGACTACTTGATAGTTTAGTGCACCATGCTTAACGGCTTAGAATCGGGACTTCAAAGACGTTTTGAACGTCATGGACCATATGAGATGTTCCAGGAGTTGAAGTTAATATTTCAAGCAAATACCCGAGTTGAGAGATATGAAGTCTCCAACAAGTTCTATAGCTAAAAGATGGAGGAGAATCGCTCAACTAGTGAGCATGTGCTCAGATTGTCTGGGTACTTCAATCGCTTGAATCAAGTGGGAGTTAATCTTCCAGATAAGATAGTGATTGACAGAATTCTCTAGTCACCATCACTAAGTTACTAGAACTTCGTGATGAACTATAGTATGCAAGGGATGACGAAAACAATTCCCGAGCTCTTCGTGATGTTGAAATCGACGAAGGTAGAAATCAAGAAAAGACCATCAAGTGTTGATGATTGACAGGACCACTAGTTTCAAGAGAAGGGCAAAGGGAAAGAAAGGAACTTCAAGTGGAAAGACAAGCAAGTTGTCACTCCTGCGAAGAAGCCCAAAGCTGGACCATAGCCTGAAACCGAGTGTTTACACTGCAAAGGAAATGGTCCTTTGAAGCGGAAATGCCCTGAATATTTGGTGGATAAGAAGGATGGCAAAGTGAACAAGAGTATATTTGATATACATATTATTGATGTGTGCATTACTAGTGTTTATAGTAGCCCCGAGTATTTGATACTTGTTCGGTTGCTAAGATTAGTAACTCAAACAGGAGTTACAGAATAAACAGAGACTAGTTGAAGGAAAGTGATGATGAGTGTTGGAAGTAGTTCCAAGATTGATATGATCATCATCGCACACTCCCTATATTTTCGGATTAGTGTTAAACCTAAATAAATGTTATTTGGCGCTTATGCGTTGAGCATGAATATGATTTGATCATGTTTATTGCAATACGGTTATTCATTTAAAATCAGAGAATAATTGTTGTTCTGTTTACATGAATAAAACCTTCAATGGTCATACACCCAATGAAAATAGTTTGTTGGATCTCGATCATAGTGATACACATATTCATAATATTGAGGCCAAAAGATGCAAAGTTAATAATGATAGTGCAACTTATTTGTGGCACTACCGTTTGGGTCATATCGGTGTAAAGCGCATGAAGAAACTCCATAAAGATGGATTCTCGGAATCACTTGGTTATGAATCATTTGATGCTTGCGAACCGTGCCTTTTGGGCAAGATGACTAAGACTCCGTTCTTCGGAACAATGGAACGAGCTACCGACTTATTGGAAATAATACATACTGATGTATGCAGACCAATGAGTATGAAGGCTCGTGGCAAGTATCATTATTTTCTGACCTTCACAAGATGATTTGAGCAGATATAGGTATATCTACTTGATGAAACATAAGTCTGAAATAGTTGAAAGGTTCAAAGAATTTTAGAGTGAAGTGGAAAATCATCGTAACAAGAAAATAAAGTTTCTGCGATCTGATCACGGAGAGGAATATTTGAGTTACGAGTTTGGTCTTCAATTAAAACAATGTGGAATAGTTTCACAGCTCACGCCACCTGGAACACCACAACGTTATGGTGTGTCCGAACGTCGTAACCGCACTTTATTGGATATAGTGCGATCTATGATGTCTCTTACTGATTTACCAATATAGTTTTGGGGTTATGCATTAGATACAGCTGCATTCACATTAAAAGGGCACCATCTAAATCCGTCGAGACGACAACATATGAACTGTGGTTTAGCAAGAAACCCAAGTTGACGTTTCTTAAAGTTTGGGGCTGCGATGCTTATGTGAAAAAGTTTCATCCTGATAAGCTCGAACCCAAATCGGAGAAGTGCGTCTTCATAGAATACCCAAAGGAAATAGTTGGGTACACCTTCTATCACAGATCCGAAGGCAAGATATTCGTTGCTAAAAATGAATCCTTTCTAGAGAAGGAGTTTCTCTCGAAAGAAGTGAGTGGGAGGAAAGTAGAACTTGATAAGGTAATTGTACCTTCTCCCTTATTGAAAGTAGTTCATCACGTAAATCTGTTCTCGTGACTACTACACCAATTAGTGAGGAAGCTAATGATGATGATCATGTAACTTCAGATCAAGTTACTATCGAACCACGAGGTCAACCAGAGTGAGATCCGCACTGAGTGGTACGGTAATCCCATTCGGAGGTCATGTTACTTGACCATGACGAACCTACGAACTATGAGGAAGCGATGATGAGCCCAGATTCCGCAAAATGGTTTGAGGCCATGAAATCTGAGATATGATCCATGTATGAGAACAAAGTATGGACTTTGATGGATTTGCCCGATGATCGGCAAACCATAGAAAATAAATGGATCTTCAAGAGGAAGACGGACATTGATAGTAGTGTTACTATCTACAAAGCTAGACTTGTCAAAAAGGTTCTTGACAAAGTTCAAGGTGTTGACTACGATGAAATTTTCTCACTCGTAGCGATGCTTAAGTCTGTCCAAATCATGTTAGCAATTGCCGCATTTTATGAAATCGGCAAATGGATAAACAAAACTACATTCCTTAATGGATTTGAAGAAGAGTTGTATATGATGCAACAGAAGGTTTTGTCAATCCCAAAGGTGTCGACAAAATACGCAAGCTCCAAATGATCCATCTATGGACTGGTGCAAGCATCTTGGAGTTGGAATATACGCTTTGATAAGTTGATCAAAACATATAGTTTTATACAGACTTGCGGTGAAGCCTGTAATTACTAGAAAGTGAGTGGGAGCACTACAGCATTTCTGATAAGTATATGTGATTGACATATTGTAGATCGGAAATAATGTAGAATTATTCGCAAAGCATAAAGGAGTGTTTGAAAGGAGTTTTTCAAAGAAAGACCTCGGTGAAGCTGCTTATATATTGAGCATCAAGATCTATAGAGATAGATCAAGACGCTTGATAAGTTTTTTCAATGAGTACATACCTTGACAAGATTTTGAAGTAGTTCAAAATGGAACAGTCAAAGAAAGAGTTCTTGCCTGTGTTACAAGGTGTGAAATTGAGTAAGACTCAAAGCCCGACCACGGCAGAAGATAGAAAGAGAATGAAAGTCATTCCCTATGCCTCAGCCATAGGTTCTATAAAGTATGCCAAGCTGTGTACCAGATCTATTGTATACCCTATACTGTGTTAAGCAAGGGAGTACAATAGTGATCTAAGAGTAGATCACTGGACAGCGGTCAAAATTATCCTTAGTGGAATAAGGAAATATTTCTCGATTATGGAGGTGACAAAAGGCTCGTCGTAAAGGGTTACGTCGATGCAAGTTTTGACACCGATCTGGATGACTCTAAGTCCCGATCTAGATACATATTGAAAGTGGGAGCAATTAGCTAGAATAGCTCCTTGCAGAGCATTGTTGACATAGAAATTAAGCAAAATACTTACGGATCTGAATGTGCAGACCGCTGACTAAAATTATCTCACAAGAAAAACATGATCACACCTTAGTACTCTTTGGGTGTTAATCACATAACGATGTGAACTAGATTACTGACTCTAATAAACCCTTTGGGTGTTGATCACATATCGATGTGAACTATGGGTGTTAATCACATGGTGATGTGAACTATTGCTGTTAAATCACATGGCGATGTGAACTAGATTATTGACTCTAGTGCAAGTGGGAGACTGAAGGAAATATGCCCTAGAGGCAATAATAAAGTTATTATTTATTTCCTTACATCATGATAAATGTTTATTATTCATGCTAGAATTGTATTAACCGGAAACATAATACATGTGTGAATATATAGACAAACAGAGTGTCACTAGTATGCCTCTACTTGACTAGCTCGTTAATCGAAGATGGTTATGTTTCCTAACCATAGACATGAGTTGTCATTTGATTAACGGGATCACATCATTAGTTGAATGATCTGATTGACTTGACCCATTCCGTTAGCTTAGCACTTGATCGTTTAGTATGTTGCTATTGCTTTCTTCATGACTTATACATGTTCCTCGTAACTATGAGATTATGCAACTCCTGTTTACGGAGGAACACTTTGGGTGCTACCAAATGTCACAACGAATGGGTGATTATAAAGGAGTACTACAGGTGTCTCCAAAGGTACATGTTGGGTTGGCGTATTTCGAGATTAGGTTTTGTCACTTCGATTGTCGGAGAGGTATCTTTAGGCCTTCTCGGTAATACACATCACATAAGCCTTGCAAGCATTACAACTAATAAGTTAGTTGTGAGATGATGTATTACGTAACGAGTAAAGAGACTTGCCGGTAACGAGATTGAACTAGGTATTGGATACCGACGATCGAATCTCGGGCAAGTAACATACCGATGACAAAAGGGAACAACGTATGTTGTTATGCGGTTTGACCGATAAAGATCTTCGTAGAATATGTAGGAGCCAATATGGGCATCCAGGTCCCGCTATTGTTTATTGACCGAGAATAGTTCTAGGTCATGTCTACATAGTTCTCGAACCCGTAGGGTCCGCACGCTTAAGGTTTCGATGATGCTTATATTATGAGTTTATGAGTTTTGATGTACCGAAGGAGTTCGAGTCCCGGATGAGATCGGGGACATGACGAGGAGTCTCAAATGGTCGAGACGTAAAGATCGATATATTGGACGACTATATTCGAGTTCGGAAAGGTTCCAATGATTCGGTATTTTTCGAGTACCGGAGAGTTACGGGAATTCACCGGGAGAAGTATTGGGCCTTATTGGGCCCTGCGGGAAAGAGAGAGGGGCTGCCTAGGGCAGGCCGCGCGCCCCCCCATGGCCTAGTCCGAATTGGACTAGGGGGAGGGGCCGCACCCCCTCCTTCCTTCCCTTCTCTCTTCCCCTTCCTTGTCTCCTACTCCTAATACATGGAAGGACTCCTAGTTGGACTAGGAAAGGGGGAATCCTACTCCCGGTGGGAGTAGGACTCCCCATGGCGCGCCCCTCCTAGGGCCGGCCTCCTCCTCCCTCCCTCCTTTATATACGGGGGCAGGGGGCACCCCATGGACACACAAGTTGATCTACGGATCGTTCCTTAGCCGTGTGCGGTGCCCCCCTCCACCATATTCCACTTCGGTCATATTGTTGCGGAGCTTAGACGAAGCCCTGCGCCGGTAAAGTCATATCGTCGAGGAGCTTAGGCGAAGCCCTGCATCGGTGGAGCATCATCATCGCCACCACGCCGTCGTCGTCGACGAAACTCAACCCCGACGCTTTGCTGGATCGGAGCCCGGGGATCGTCATCGAGCTGAACGTGTGCTGAACTCGGAGGTGCCGTGCGTTCGGTACTTGGATCGGTCGGATCGTGAAGACGTACGACTACATCAACCGCGTTGTTATAACGCTTCCGCCACGGTCTCACGAGGGTACGTGGACATACACTCTCCCCTCTCGTTGCTATGCCATCACCATGATCTTGCGTGTGCGTAGGAAATTTTTTGAAATTACTACGTTCCCCAACAGGTAGCATCTTGAGCCATCACGACAAACAAGCAATCCAACACACGAGCAAACAAACGGACGAGGAAAAGGCAACAGGAAAAAGAGTAGGAGATTGGGAAAGAGAGGGCGAATAAAACGGCAAGGGTGAAGTGGGGGAGAGGAAAACGAGAGGCAAATGGCAAATAATGTAATGCGAGAGGTAGGGATTGTGATGGGTACTTGGTATGGTTGACTTTTGCGTAGACTCCATGGCAACAGCGCCAGAAGTCCTTCTTGCTACGTCTTGAGCTTGCGTTGGTTTTCCCCGAAGAGGAGAGGATGATGCAGCAAAGTAGCGTAAGTATTTCCCTCAGTTTTTGAGAACCAAAGTATCAATCCAATAGGAGGCCACGCACAAGTCCCTCGTACCTGCACAAATCGATAGCTCCTCGCAACCAACGCGATTAGGGGTTGTCAATCCCTTCACGGTCACTTACAAGAGTGAGATCTGATAGAGATGATAAATAATATTTTTGGTATATAGATGCAAAGTGAAAAGGTAAAAGGCAAAGTAAAAACAAAGCAAGTATTAAAGTGATGGAGATTGATATGATGAGAATAGACCCAGGGGCCATAGGTTTCACTAGTGGCTTCTCTCAAGAGCATAAGTATTCTACGGTGGGTGAACAAATTACTGTTGAGCAATTGACAGAATTGAGCATAGTTATGAGTATATCTAGGTATGATCATGTATATAGGCATCACGTCCGAGACAAGTAGATCAAACGATTCTGCATCTACTACTATTACTCCACTCATCGACCGCTATCCAAAGATGCATCTAGAGTATTAAGTTAAAAACAGAGTAACGCCTTAAGCAAGATGACATGATGTAGAGGAATAAATTCATGCAATATGATAAATACCCCATCTTGTTATCCTCGATGGCAACAATACAATACGTGCCTTGCAACCCTTTACATCACACCGGGTAAGGACACCGCAAGATTGAACCCAAAGCTAAACACTTCTCCCATTGCAAGAACTACCAATCTAGTTGGCCAAACCAAACGGATAATTCAAAGAGACTTGCAAAGATAACCAATCATACATAAAAGAATTCAGAGAAGATTCAAATATTATTCATAGATAAGCTGGATCATAAACCCACAATTCATCGGTCTCAACAAACACACCGCAAAAAGAAGATTACATCAAATAGATCTCCACGAGAGAGGGGGAGAACATTGTATTGAGATCCAAAAAGAGAGAAGAAGCCATCTAGCTACTAGCTATGGACCCAAGGTCTGAAGTAAACTACTCACACTTCATCGGAGAGGCTATGATGTTGATGTAGAAGCCCTCCGTGGTGGATGCCCCCCCGTGAGCTCCTAACAGGCCCCAAGATGGGATCTCGTGGATACTGGAAGTTGCGGCGGTGGAATTAGGTTTTGGCTCAGATTCGGTCGCTTGGGGGTACATAGGTATATATAGGAGGAAGGAGTACGTCGGTGGAGCAACAGGGGCCCACGAGGGGGGCGCCCTAGGGGGGCGCCCCACCCTCGTGACCGCCTCACACTTCTTGGAGTAGGGTCCAAGTCTCTGGATCACGCTCGTGAGAAAATCACGTTCGAAGGTTTCATTCCGTTTGGACTCCGTTTGATATTCCATTTCTTCAAACATGAAATAGGCAAAAAACAAGCAATTCGGGCTGGGCCTCCGGTTAATAGGTTAGTCCCAAAAATAATATAAAAGTGGAAAATAAAGCCCAATATAGTCCAAAACAGTAGATAAAGTAGCATGGAGCAATCAAAATTATAGATACGTTGGAGACGATCGAGGCATGCCCAAGCTTAATTCTGCTTTCGTCCTCGAGTAGGTAAATGATAAAAGAGAATTTTTTATGCGGAGTGTTACTTTGGCATAATTTCGATGTAAATCCTCTTAATTGTGGTATGAATATTCAGATCCGAAAGATTCAAGACAAAAGTTCATATTGACATAAAAATAATAATACTTCAAGCATACGAACTAAGCAATTATGTCATCTCAAAATAACATGGCCAAAGAAAGTTATCCCTACAAAATCATATAGTCTGGCTATGCTCCATCTTCCCCACACAAATTATTTAAATCATGCACAACCCCGATGACAAGCCAAGCAATTATTTCATACTTTAACATTTTCAAAACTTTTTCAATCTTCATGCAATACATGAGTGTGAGCCATGGATATAACACTATAGGTGGAATAGGATGGTGGTTGTGGAGAAGACAAAAAGAGGGAAGATAGTCTCACATCAACTAGGCGTACCAACGGGCTATGGAGATGCCCATCAATAGATATCAATGTGAGTGAGTAGGGATTGCCATGAAATGGATGCACTAGAGCTATAAGTATATGAAAGCTCAACAAAAGAAACTAAGTGGGTGTGCATCCAACTCGCTTGCTCACGAAGACCTAGGGCATTTGAGGAAGCCCATCATTGGAATATACAAGCCAAGTTCTATAATGAAAAATTCCCACTAGTATATGAAAGTGACAAAATGAGAGACTCTCTATCATGAGGATCTTGGTGCTACTTTGAAGCACAAGTGTGGTAAAAGGATAGTAACATTGTCCCTTCTCTCTTTTTCTCTCATTTTTTTTATTTGGGCCTTTTCTCTTTTTTTATGGCCTCTTTTCTTTTTCTTTTTTTTCTTATTTTTTTTTCTTTTTCGTCCGGAGTCTCATCCCGACTTGTGGGGGAATCATGGTCTCCATCATCCTTTCCTCACTTGGGACAATGCTCTAATAATGATGATCATCACACTTTTATTTTTCTTACAACTCAACAATTACAACTCGATTCTTAGAACAAAGTATGACTCTATATGAATGCCTCCGGTGGTGTACCGGGATATGCAATGAATCAAGAGTGACATGTATGGAAGAAATATGAAAGGTGGCTTTGCCACAAATACGATGTCAACTACATGATCATGCTAGCAATATGACAATAATGGAGCGTGTCATAATAATGGAGCGAAGACCATTTTTGTCAGGATAAGCTGTACTAGCTGTCCCCTTTCAAATTGGCCGTTGTTGGCTCCCTTCCCGCTCAATATTAGGAAAGAGGACCAGGGCCTCTATAAATAGGACTAGCCACCACAGTAGGAGGCAACTGATTCAGGGGCAAACGAGACCTAGAACCAACCCCTAGCCACACACCAAGCACAAGAACACCTCAAGCTCAGGAGGCTGTTCTTCCCCTTGTACTGTTCATCATCAGCCCAAGAGGCAATCCACCACCACCACACTGGAGTAGGGTATTACACCACAACGGTGGCCCGAACCAGTATAAATCTTGTGTCTTTCTGTGTTGCGAGTTCGTCGAGTTCGTCCACAAGATCTTAGAGAGCTAGGGCGTGGATCGGTAGGGAGGAAACCTTCGCGTGCAACCCAGTGTTTGAACCTTGAGGGTTTTGCCGGAACCCGTGATCCGACAAACTCTGCATCCCTCCTTTCAAACTAGGTTTGGCTTTTTTGATGATCATCTCAAAGTGCTCCTTGAAAGTACTAATGCAGTAATGCATATTTTTGGGTTTGTGACCAAAGATGATGTTGTTCCTGTGCTTCCAAATACTCCAACATCATGCAATGAGGCATTCCTTATAACATACAACATTATTGTGTCTCTTGCCCTCCATGAGTATCTCCAAAAGCTCATAATTTGTATTCCATTGAAATCCAATGGCCATCCAGAAGTTCTGGCTGAAATCACAACTAAAGAATAGATGAGTAAGGTATTCCTTTGGTTCATCTTCACATAGCACACATCTTGCAGACTCAATATGGAAAAATTTTCTTGTAAGCAAATCTCTAGTATTTAATCTGTCCTGTAGAAGAAACCAGAAGAAAAACTTTTGCTTAGCTAAGGTGCATGATTTCCATATCCACTGAAATGGTTTGGGGGCATCAGCAGGGTTCCCAATATATTCTAGGTATATTCGTTTGTTGGAGTAGTTAGTACCACCCTAGTAAATTTTTCATGAATCCTTCTCTGCCTGGTTCTCTCTGTCATTGATAAGGGCTCTTAGTTGAGTACTCTATTGGACAGCGATGCTGGACATAGGGAGATGAAACATCTCATAAAAATTAGAGTCATCCAGGGTGGTGGCAACCTCCAGAGTGATGTGTTCATTTTTTGTATAGGAGAAAAGTTGAGCCATCATGCTCATTATTGGCTGTGAATACCATTTATCATGCCATAGACTAACTGTGTTACCAATTCCTGCACAGCAAATTGTCATGTTTTTTAAATCTTGGAGAATAGAACAACAGTCTCTCCACCAAAAGGATCCCACGGGCATGGGAAATTTTGGTAAATCCCCATTATGATAGTAATTGCTCCATATCAAATTAACCCAGGGGATATCATTTTTGTTGAAGAATTTGTATAAGTACTTGGTAAGTAAAGCCCTGTTTTGCATTCTAAGATCTAGCACACCTAGACCTCAAGCTTTTTGTGGTAGGTTCCCATGTTTGTTAATCCCCTTCCCATACCAAAGGAAGCTTCTCCCAGATTTCTCAAAATGATCCAGAATGGTGAATGGCACTCTGATACAACACATAGCAAATATGGGCAAAGCAGAAACGATGGCTTTAAGGTGTGTGAGTCTACCTGAGTATGTCATCAGGTTTGCAATGCCAGACAATCTGGGGTCCAATCTAGATACCATTGGCATGAAATCAATAACTTTAGGTCTTGTAGTTCCCATAGGCAACCCTAGGTAAGTGAAGGGCATGGATTCCTTCTTGCATGTCAGCTAATTCTTGAGCTCTATCATCAGAGATGTTGATTGGAACAAGAGATGATTTACTATAATTAACAATAAGCCTAGTGAACCTAGAAAAGATGTCCAGGATCTTTGTGAATTTGCTAATTTGTTCCTCATTAGTGGGCAATATGACAAGTGTATCATCAGCATACTGGATAATGGGATAACTTTGAGGTGTTGTTGGTATCAGTAGGTAAACTAAGCATACCATTTCTCCAAGCTTCATTGATTAATATTTGCAATAATTCTCCAACCAGCACATATAACAAAGGGGAAAATGGGTCCCCTTGCCTGACACCACATTTGCAATGAATGTTTTCCTCGGGAACACCGTTAAGAATAACAGAAGTGGAAGCAGTAGATAAAATCATGTTGACCCATCTGATCCATTTGTCACTAAATCCAAAGTGCCTCATCATGAAAAGAATAGCATTGTAGTTTACCTTGTCAAATGCTTTCACAAAGTCAATCTTGAAGATGCTGATTTCTTTTTTTTGACTTGTGACACATGTAGATATATTCAAAACTCCAAGCTAGACAATCCTGAATGTTCCTGGTTTTAATGAAGCCATACTGATTTTTGCTGACCCTAGGTAAAATAACCGGTTGAGCTCTGTTGGCCAGTAATTTTGTGAGAATTTTGATAGGCATCCTCACTAGGGAGATGGGCCTAAAGTCATTAGGTGTTTCAGGGTTGTCCTTTTTAGGGATAAGTGCAATATAAGCAGTATTGATAGGTTGCAGAGAGATAGATTCTGGATGAAAATCATTAATTGAATTTGTAGAAAAATGCTTGATGATGTGCCAGTGATACGTCTCCGTCGTATCTACTTTTCCAAACACTTTTGCCCTTGTTTTGGACTCTAACTTGCATGATTTGAATGGAACTAACCCGGACTGGCGCTGTTTTCAGCAGAATTGCCATGGTGTTATTTTTTTGCAGAAATAAAAGTTCTCAGAATGACCTGAAAATCAACGGAGATTATTTTTGGAATTAATAAAAAAATACTGGCGAAAGAATCAAGGCCAGGGGGCCCACACCCTGTCCACGAGGGTGGGGGCGCGCCCCCCTGCCTCGTGGGCCCCCTGGAGCTCCACCGACCTCAATTCCAACTCTATATATTCGTGTTCGGGGAGAAAAAATCAGGGAGAAGGTTTCATCGCTTTTTATGATACGGAGCCGCCGCCAAGCCCTAATCTCTCTCGGGAGGGCTGATCTGGAGTCCGTTCGGGGCTCCGGAGAGGGGAATCCGTCACCATCGTCATCATCAACCATCCTCCATCACCAACTTCATGATGCTCACCGCCGTGCGTGAGTAATTCCATCGTAGGCTTGCTGGACGGTGATGGGTTGGATGATATTTACCATGTAATCGAGTTAGTTTTGTTAGGGTTTGATCCCTAGTATCCACTATGTTCTGAGATTGATGTTGCTATGACTTTGCTATGCTTAATGCTTGTCACTAGGGCTCGAGTGCCATGATTTCAGATCTGAACCTATTATGTTTCCACGAATATATGTGAGTTCTTGATCATATCTTGCAAGTCTATAGTCACCTATTATGTGTCATGATCCGTTAACCCCGAAGTGACAATAATCGGGACCACTACAGGTGATGACCGTAGTTTGAGGAGTTCATGTATTCACTAAGTGTTAATGCTTTAGTCTGGTACTCTATTAAAAGGAGGCCTTAATATCCCTTAGTTTCCAATAGAACCCCGCTGCCACGGGAGGGTAGGACAAAAGATGTCATGCAAGTTCTTTTCCATAAGCACGTATGACTATATTCGGAATACATGCCTACATTATATTGATGAATTGCAGCTAGTTCTGTGTCACCCTATGTTATAACTATTGCACGAGGAATCGCATCCGGCATAATTCTCCATCACCGATCCAATGCCTACGAGCTTTTCAGATATTGTTCTTTGCTTATTTACTTTTCCGTTGCTACTGTTACAATCACTACAAAACTATCACTGTTACTTTTGCCACCGTTACCGTTACTTCCATACTACTTTGCTACTAAATACTTTGCTGCAGATGCTAAGTTATCCAGTTGTGGTTGAATTGACGACTCAACTGCTAATACTTGAGAATATTCTTTGGCTCCCCTTGTGTCAAATCAATAAATTTGGGTTGAATACTCTACCCTCGAAAACTGTTGTGATCCCCTATACTTGTGGGTTATCAAGACTATTTTCTGGCGCCGTTGCCGGGGAGCATAGCTCTATTCTTTGAGTCACTTGGGATTTATATCTGCTGGTCACTATGAGGAACTTGAAAGACGAAAGAACTAAGATTTTCCCTCAACTACGAGGGAGGTAAGGAACGCCATCTAGCTCGCACTTGATTCACCTTACATTTTGAGTAAGCTTGCGACACCTAAACCTGCTTCTGCTATTAATTCTGATATGTCGGATGTTATTGATGATGCCACTTCTGCTATGCATGATACTTGTGATGAAACTACTTCTATGCTTGATACTACTATGCCACTAGGTGAATTTCTTGATGAACAACTTGCTAGGGCTAGAGAGAATGAAATTATTGAAACTGGTAGTATTGATGAAAGTGATGATGAAGATTCTCCCCCTAGATATGAATTTCCTGTTGTGCCTGAGGGTTATGTAACGGATGAAGAAACTGCTAGAGACTTTCTTGCTTGCAATGATAGGAGTGATCTTAAGAAATTATTAGCTAAGCTAAAAGAAAAATCTCTGAATGCTAGGATGAAATATGACCCTGCTTTTGTTACTTCACCTATCTTTGTTCCTGATAAGGATTATGATTTCTCTGTTGATACCGAGATAATTACTTTGGTTGAATCTGATCCTTTCTATGGCTATGAATCTGAAACTATTGTGGCACATCTTACTAAATTAAATGATATAGCCACCATGTTCACTAATGATGAGAAAACTAGCTACTACTATATCATGAAATTATTTCCGTTCTCATTAAAGGGTGATGCTAAGATATGGTTTAATTCTCTTGATCCTGGTTGTATGCGTAGTCCCCAGGATATGATTTATTACTTCTCTGCTAAATATTTCCTCGCTCATAAGAAACAAGTTGCCTTAAGGTAAATATATAATTTTGTGCAAATTGAAGAAGAGAGTCTCCCACAAGCTTGGGGGAGGCTTCTCCAATTACTTAATGCTTTGCCTGATCATCCTCTCAAGAAAAATGAAATACTTGATATCTTTATGGACTAACCGATGCTTCCACAGACCACCTGGATAGTTGTGTTGGTTGTGTTTTCAGGGAAAGAACAGTTGATCAAGCTGAATTGCTATTGAATAATATGTTGACTAATGAAAATTATTGGACACTTCCTGAACCAACTCCTGAGCCAACTCCGAAGAAAAGGGGTATTCTATTTCTCAGTCCTGAAGATATGCAAGAGGCAAAGAAATCTTGAAAGAAAAAGGCATTAAAACTGAAGATGTTAAGAATTTACCTCCTATTGAAGAAATACATGGTCTTAATTTGCCGCCTGTTGAAGAAATACATTGTCTTGATAACCCGACACAGGTAGTAAAGGTAAATTCTCTCTATAGATTTGATGAAGGTGATATTCCTCGTTATAAGTCTGCTAGCCAATGCTTAGATGAGTTTGATAATTTTATTGTCAAACAAGAAAACTTCAATGCTTATGTTGGTAGACAATTGAAACACAATGTTGATATGCTTGAACACTTGAGTGATTATATGTCTAGAGTTAAAGGTGAACTTAAACTCATTAGTAAACATGCTTCTATGGTTACCACTCAAGTAGAACAAGTGCTTAAAGCTCAGAATGATTTGCTCAATAAATTAAATAATAAGAAAAATGATAATGATGTTAGAGTTATGACTAGAGGGGGTAAAATGACTCAGGAACCTTTGTATCCTGAGGGTCATCCTAAGAGAATTGAGCAAGATTCTCAGAGAACTAATGTTGATGCACCTAGTCCTTCTAAAAAGAAGAAAAAGAAAAATGATAGGACTTTGCATGCTTCTAGTGAACCTGTTGTAGACACACCTGAGAATCCCAATGATATTTCTATCTCTGATGCTGAGACACAATCAGGTGATGAACATGAACCTAGAGATAATGTTAGTGGTGATGTTCATGTTGATGCTCAACCTAGTAATAATAATGATGTAGAAATTGAAGCTGCTATTGATCTTGATAACCCACAATCAAAGAATCAACGTTATGATAAGAGAGACTTCGTTGCTAGGAAGCACGGTAAAGAAAGAGAACCATGGGTTCAGAAACCCATGCCTTTTCCTCCCAAACCATCCAAGAAAAAGGATGGTGAGGATTTTGAGCGCTTTGCTGAAATGATTAGACCTATCTTCTTGCGTATGCGTTTGACTGATATGCTTAAAATGAATCCTTATGCCAAGTATATGAAGGATATCGTTACAAATAAGAGAAAGATACCGGAAGCTGAAATTTCCACCATGCTTGCTAACTATACTTTTAAGGGTGGAATACCTAAGAAACTAGGAGATCTAGGAGTACCAACTATACCATGCTCCATTAAAAGAAACTATGTTAGAACTGCTTTATGTGATCTTGGAGCCGGTGTTAGTGTTATGCCTCTCTCTTTATATCGTAGACTTGATTTGAATAAGTTGACACCTACTGAAATATCTTTGCAAATGGCTGATAAATCAACTACTATACCTGTCGGTATTTGTGAGGATGTGCCTATTATAGTTGCAAACGTTACTATTTTAACGGACTTTGTTATTCTTGATATTCCCGAGGACGACAGTATGTCTATTATTCTTGGAAGACCCTTTTTGAATACTGCAGGGGCTGTTATTGATTGCAATAAAGGCAATGTCACTTTTCATGTTAATGGAAATGAGCATATGGTACACTTTCCGAGGAAACAACCTCAAGTCCACAGTATCAATTCTATTGAAAAAATTCCGTCGATAACTATTGGAGGTTTTGAATTTCCTCTTCCTACTGTCAAAAAGAGATATGAAATTCTTACTGTTGGGGATGTGCATATCCCCGTTGAGGTAACATAGTGTTATTCGAAATTTCTCCGGTTCCACGTTATTCGGAATGAGTTTGTTAACAAGACTTGATCAACCTTGTTAGTGGATTCCTTTTGATGAGCATGAGATGGATGAAGTTAGAAAGCACAACCTTCTGTACCCCCCTTTTACTTTCTGTTATTTAGATTAATTAAAGCAAAAATAGTATGTTTTGTCAATTTTCTGAATTATTCGTGCAATAGAAAATACCCCGAAAATAAAAGTTCTCCAAATGCCCCGAAAATGAAATATGATTTTCTCTGGAATATTTGAGAATATCTGGCACTGAGAACACATCAGGGGGAGCAAGCACCTGGCCACGAGGGTCCAGGGCGCGCCCCCTGCCTCGTGGTCCCATGGTGGCTCCCCTCCACTTATTCCAGCCACCACACCCTCCTTCTTCCTCCCAAAAAAATCACCAACCAGCTCAAGCACGAGTTCTAGCTCATTTTGCTGCGATTTTCGATCTCCTAGCTCAAAGCTCCACTCACAAAACTGCTTTGGGGGATTGTTCTTCGGTATGTTACTCCTCCAATGGTTCAATTAGTTTTTGTTCTAGTGCTTTATTCATTGCAAATTTTTGCTACCTAGGTGACCCTGTTCTTGAGCTTGCATGTCAAATTTATATGGTCCCAAGTAGTTCTAATGCATGATATAGTCTCTAGGCACTTGTGGGAGTGGTTGCTATCAATTTTGTTGAGTTTGGTTCACTTTTATTTTGAGTTACTAAAAATTTCAGAAATTTTCAAGAATAGATGAAGAGATTTTTGAGGGGCTCTTCGAGCCGAAGCTCGAGCGATAAGCAAAGTGAAGAGGATAAGAGGCCCAAATATAATCTCCCTCACACCGCGGAGGTTCGGCCGTGTGAATGGCCTTGTGATGAGTTCTTAACAGCAGCCGGGATTCATGATGATTTCTATTCTTTGGTTGAGAATGCGGGCCTCACTAACGTCCTCCGCGACCAGCGTGAACAGTATCTCTTACTCACTAATATTTTCGTGCAAAATTTTCATTTCCATGCTAGGAGATCACCACCTTCAGTGGATTTTTATTTATATGATGAGCATAAGGAGATGTCCCTTCCTGATTTCTGCCGGGTTTGTAAGATACCCCTTACTGGCAGCATAGAGGAACCACATCGAAATGATGTGGAAGGGTTTATTGATATGATTGCTATAGGGGAAACGAGGAAAGTTTCCGATGCAAGAATTACTAGCATACATTTTCTGGTTCTGCGTTACTTTGCGATATTTGCTAGTAGATGTTTAATTGGTCGCGGAAACTGTGGAAACCTTAGTGCCCCTGATATTCTTATTTTGGGCCATGCCTTGTTCCGTGATAACTCTTTTAGCCTAGGCGCTATCATTGCCAAACGGTTAAGTCTTTACCGCGCGAAGGGTCCCATCTTGGGAGGTATCTTCGCCTGTGCCTCGCTGCACACTTTAACATACCTATTAGGCATTATGAGAAAGAAGAAAAGTTGTTGCCTGCTGTTTTTCTAGACTATAAGAGTATGGTAGCACATGATTTTATCATTAAGAATAAGGAAAATATGCTTAAGTACAGACTGATATTTGATAAGAATCGCCCTGGGAACTATTAGTTTGCCCGCTCCTTCTTTGTTTGACTTACCTTCAGGCAAGTATCTTGTTCTGCCGAAGGCATTTCATGCCTACCAGAACCCCACACCAGCTACAGAGCTAGAGCCGGAGCCACAACCTAATCCTCCACGTCAGTCATTTTACCAGTGGGATCCAGAGGAGATCGCCAATCAGTGGTACCCCGAGGCTCCTTCTCAGTACGACCCCAACTACAACTTCGATCCATGGGCATAGACCAACTTAGGCCAAAAGCCTAAGCTTGGGGGAGTACGTATTTCTCACCGACATTACATTCATATTCACACACTCATGCTAGTTGTCGGTGCTCATACTTTTTCATTGTAATATCCATGCTAGTTTATTTTCTTTTTCTTGCTTTCTTCTTGTGTGTTTGATAAACCTTAAGAAAAACAAAAAAAATAGTAGTAACTCTTAGCTAGTTTACTTTCCTTGCTTGTAGTAGTAATAACTAAAAGAAAACCCCAAAAAGATTTCATGTTCCTCTTTTGTTTGTTGGGAGCCTTCCCGTGTAAATAGTTTTATTTCTTTTCTTTTCTTTGGGGGTCGAGAGGAGAAGACCATAATGAAAATATTGAAGTGGCTCTTATATGCATTATTGTTGATTTAACCAAGAGCCCATATTATCTTGTCTTCTCCTTTGTATTGAATGCCTGCAGATTCCAGCTTAGTCCAATGCACGTTCACTATTATTATTATCCACATCGTTCGGTCATGCAAGTGAAAGGCAATAATGACGATGTATGATGGACCGATTGAGATGAGAGAAGCTGGTATGAACTCGACCTCTCTTGTTTTTGTAAATATGATTAGTTCATCGTTCCTGATTCAGCCTGTTATGAATGAACATGTTTGCAATGATAATTAGAGATTATAGTTGCTTATGCCATGCTTAATTAGCTAGGAGTTTATAATGGTTTACCTTGCGTGTCAACATGCTATTGAAATGGTTGTGATGTGGTATGATAGGGTGGTATCCTCCTTTGAACGATTCGAGTGACTCGACTTGGCACATGTTCACACATGTAGTTGAAACAAATCAACATAGCCTTCACGATATTTATGTTCATGGTGGATTATATCCTACTCATGCTTGCACTCAATGTTTATTAATTTTAATGCATGTTCATGATTGTTGTCGCTCTCTAGTTGGTCGCTTCCCAGTCTTTTTCTAGCCTTCACTTGTACTAAGCGGGAATACTGCTTGTGCATCCACTTCCATAAACCCCAAAGTTATTCCATATGAGTCCACTATACCTTCCTATATGCGGTATCTACCTGCCGTTCCAAGTAAATTCGTATGTGCCAAACTCTAAACCTTCAAATGAAATGTTGTTTTGCATGCTCGAATAGCTCATGTATCAACTAGGGTTGTATGTATCTTCCATGCTAGGCTGGTTATTCTCAAGAGGAGTGGACTCCGCTCCTCACTCACGATAAAATGGCTGGTCACCGGGATTCCCAGTCCCATGCTCTAAGCAAATCAAATCGAAATAAGTGCAAACAAAACTCCCCCGGGACTCTTGTTAGTTGGAGGCACTCGTTGTTTCGAGCCAGCCATGGATTGATGCTTGTTGGTGGAGGGGGGGTATAAACTTTACCATTCTGTTTGGGAACCGCCTATAATGTGTGTAGCATGGAAGATATCGAGATCTCTCGATTGTTATGTTGACAATGAAAGTATGCCGCTCAAAATATTATTTATCTCTATTTCAAAAATCGAGCTCTGGCACCTCTACAAATCCCTGCTTCCCTCTGCGAAGGGCCTATCTATTTACTTTTATGTTGAGTCATCACCCTCTTATTAAAAAGCATCAACTAGAGAGCACCGATGTCATTTGCATCCATTACTATTAATTTATATTGGGTATGACTATGACTGGTTCTCTTTTACCATGAATTACAATGTTTAGTCAGTCCTTGATCTTCAAAGGTGCTCTGCATTTATGTTTAGCGGTCTTAGAAAGGGCTAGCGAGATACCATCTTGTTATATCATATTATGATTGTTTTGAAAAAGTGTTGTCATCCGAGATTTATTATCATTCCTCGCTAGTTGATTATGCCATTGATATGAGTAAACGTGAGACCTAAATGTTATTGTGAATATGGTTAGTTCATAATCTTTGCTAAAAACTTGAATGATGGCTTTACATATTTACAACAACAAGAGCAAACAGAGTTTGTAAAAGTTTTTCTTTATCGCTTTCAGTTTGTCAACTGAATTGCTTGAGGACAAGCAAAGGTTTAAGCTTGGGGGAGGTTATATGTCTCCATTGTATCTACTTTTCCAAACACTTTTGCCCTTGTTTTGGACTCTAACTTGCATGATTTGAATGGAACTAACCCAGACTGACGTTGTTTTTAGCAGAATTGCCATGGTGTTATTTTTGTGCAGAAATAAATGTTCGGAATGACCTAAAAATCAACGGAGATTATTTTTGGAATTAATAAAAAATACTGGTGAAAGAATCAAGGCCAGGGGCCCCACACCCTGTCCACGAGGGTGGGGGCGCTCCTACCCCCTGATACGTCTCCAACGTATCTATAAATTTTGATTGCTCCATGCTATATTATCTACAGTTTTAGGCAATATTGGGTTTTATTATCCACTTTTATATTATTTTTGGGACTAACCTATTAACCGGAGGCCCAGCCCAGATTTGCTGTTTTATGCCTATTTCAGTATTTCGAGGAAAAGGACTATCAGACGGAGTCAAAACGGAACGAAATCAACTGGAGAAGTTATTTTTGGAAGGAAACCCACCTGATGGACTTGGACCCCATGTCAGAAGATACGGGAGGTGCTCACGAGGGTGGGGGGCGCACCCACCCCCCTGGGCGTGCCCCCTGCCTCGTGGGGCCCCCGTAGCTCCTCCGACGTACCCCCTGCACCCATATATACTCTTGTACCCTAAAACTTCCAGAACAGAAGATAGATCAGGAGTTCCACCACCGCAAGCCTCTGTAGCCACCAAAAACCTCTCGGGAGCCCGTTCCAGCACCCTGCCGGAGGGGAAACCCATCTACGGTGGCCATCTTCATCATCCCGGCGCTCTCCATGACGCGGAGGGAGTAGTTCACCCTCGGGGCTGAGGGTATGTACCAGTAGCTATGTGTTTGATCTCTCTCTCTCTCGTGTTCTCTCTCATGTTCCTCTATTGCACGATCTTGATGTATCCCGAGCTTTGCTATTGTAGTTGGATCTTATGATGTTTCTTCCCCTCTACTCTCTTGTGATGAATTGAGTTTCCCCTTTTGAAGTTATCTTATCAGATTGAGTCTTTTATGAGAACACTTGATGTATGTCTTGCCATGCTTATCCGTGGTGACAATGGGATATCATGTGCCACTTGATGTATGTTTTGGTGACCAACTTGCGGGTTCCGCCCATGAACCTATGCATAGGGGTTGGCACACGTTCTTGATTCTCCGGTAGAAACTTTGGGGCACTCTTTGAAATACTTTTATGTTGGTTGGATGAATCTGAGATTGTGTGATGCATATTGTATAATCAAGCCCACGGATACTTGAGGTGACAATGGAGTATCTTGGTGACATTAGGGTTTTGATTGATTTGTGTCTTAAGGTGTTATTCTAGTACGAACTCTTTTATAGATTGATCCGAAAGAATAACTTTGAGGTGGTTTCGTACCCTACCATAATCTCTACGTTTGTTCTCCGCTATTAGTGGCTTTGGAGTGACTCTATGTTGCATGTTGAGGGATTGTTATATGATTTATCTATGTTATTATTGTTGAGAGAACTTGCACTAGTGAAAGTATGAACCCTAGGCCTTGTTTCCTATCATTGCAATACCGTTTACGCTCACTTTTACCACTTGTTACCTTGCTGTTTTTATATTTTCATATTATAAATACCTTTATCTACCATCCATATTGCACTTGTATCACCATCTCTTCGCCGAACTAGTGCACCTATACAATTTACCATTGTATTGGGTGTGTTGGGGACACAAGAGACTCTTTGTTATTTGGTTGCAAGGTTGCTTGAGAGAGACCATCTTCATCCTACGCCTCCCACGGATTGATAAACCTTAGGTCATCCACTTGAGGGAAATTTGCTACTGTCCTACAAACCTGTGCACTTGCAGGCCCAACAACGTCTACAAGAAGAAGGTTGTGTAGTAGACATCACCCCCGGGCGCGCCCCCTGCCTCGTGGGGCCCCTGGAGCTCCACTGACCTCAACTCCAACTCTATATATTCGTGTTCGGGGAGAAAAAAATCAGGGATAAGGATTCATCGCATTTTATGATACGGAGCCGTCGCCAAGCCCTAATCTCTCTCTCGGGAGGGCTGATCTGGAGTCCGTTCGTGGCTTCGGAGAGGGGAATCCGTCACCATCGTCATCATCAACCATCCTCCATCACCAATTTCATGATGCTCACCGCCGTGCGTGAGTAATTCCATCGTAGGCTTGCTGGACGGTGATGGGTTGGATGAGATTTACCATGTAATCGAGTTAGTTTTGTTAGGGTTTGATCCCTAGTATCCACTATGTTCTGAGATTGATGTTGCTATGACTTTGCCATGCTTAATGCTTGTCACTAGGGCCCGAGTGCCATGATTTCAGATTTGAACCTGTTATGTTTTCGTGAATATATGTGAGTTCTTGATCCTATCTTGCAGCTCTATAGTCACCTATTATGTGTTATGATCTGTTAACCCCGAAGTGACAATAATCGGGACCACTACCGGTGATGACCGTAGTTTGAGGAGTTCATGTATTCATGAAGTGTTAATGCTTTGGTCTGGTACTCTATTAAAAGGAGGCCTTAATATCCCTTAGTTTCCAATAGGACCCCGCTGCCACGGGAGGGTAGGACAAAAGATGTCATGCAAGTTCTTTTCCATAAGCACGTATGTCTATATTTGGAATACATGCCTACATTACATTGATGAATTGCAGCTAGTTCTGTGTCACCCTATGTTATAACTATTGCATGAGGAATCACATCCGGCATTATTCTCCATCATCGATCCAATGCCTACGAGCTTTTCACATATTGTTCTTCCCTTATTTACTTTCCCGTTGCTAATGTTACAATCACTACAAAACTATCACTGTTACTTTTGCCATCGTTACTGTTACTTCCATACTACTTTGCTACTAAATACTTTGCTGCAGATACTAAGTTATCCAGGTGTGGTTGAATTGACAACTCAACTGCTAATACTTGAGAATATTCTTTGGCTCCCCTTGTGTCGAATCAATAAATTTGGGTTGAATACTCTACCCTCGAAAACTGTTGCGATCCCCTATACTTGTGGGTTATCAGCCAGCATTTTTTCATAAATAATCCATTAAATCCATCAAGTCCATGTGACTTGTCATTGGGCATATTCTTAATAACCTCATCAATTTCCTCAGATGAAAATGGCATGTCAAGACCTGAAGTTATATTATCCATTCTCAAATGAGATATATCAAAATCCCTAAAACTGTCAGCCTGAGTGTCAATTCTATCCTTAAAAGAAGCCCAGATTAAGGCAGTCTTTTGGTCATGATCATAACTGCATTGACCATCAAAGGATATCTGGAAAGTGATATAATTGTGCCTAAATACCTGAGATGCAATAGCATGAAAGAACTTAGTATTTTCATCACCAAGTTTTGCCCATCTGATATTTGGTCTAATTCTCCAGTATAATCTTTAGCCTCCAATAGTTTATTAGTATGGTTGATGTTACAGGTTATAGAATGGTAATTGATTTTAGAAAATTAAACAAAGCAACTAGAAAAGATCATTACCCTCTGCCTTTTATTGATCAAATGATTGAAAGATTATCTAATCACACACACTTTTGCTTCCTTGATGGATATTCTGGTTTTTCACAAATACCTGTTTCTCAACCTGATCAAGAAAATACCACTTTCACTTGTCCCTTTGGAACCTATGCTTATAGACGTATGTCTTTCGGTTTATGTAATGCACCTGCTACCTTTAAAAGATGTATGACTGCTATATTCTCTGACTTTTGTGAAAAGATTGTTGAGGTTTTCATGGATGACTTCTCTGTTTATGGGAAGTCTTTTGATGATTGTTTAAGTAATCTTGAGCGAGTTTTGCAGAGATGTGAACAAACAAATCTTGTCTTGAATTGGGAGAAGTGCCACTTTATGGTTAATGAAGGCATTGTCTTGGGTCATAAAATTTCTAAAAGAGGTATTGAAGTGGACCAAGCTAAGGTCGATGCAATTGAGAAAATGCCATGTCCTAAAGATATAAAAGGTATTCGTAGTTTCTTAGGTCATGCTGGTTTCTATAGGAGATTTATCAAGGACTTTTCTAAAATTTCTAAGCCTCTTACGAGTCTTTTGCAAAAGTATATTCCTTTTCTTTTTGATGATGATTGTTTAGAAGCCTTTGAAACACTCAAGAAAGCCTTAATTTCTGCACCTATTGTTCATCCACCTGATTGGAACTTGCCTTGTGAAATTATGTGTGATGCTAGTGATTATGTTGTTGGTGCTATTCTAGGACAAAGAGTTGATAAGAAACTGAATGTTATTCCTTATGCTAGTAAAACTCTAGACAGTGCTCAACAAAATTATGCTACTACTGAAAAGGAATTCTTAGTAGTGGTGTTTTCTTGTGATAAATTTAGACCTTACATTGTTGATTCAAAAGCAATTGTTCACACAGACCATGCTGTTATTAAATATCTTATGGAAAAGAAAGATGCTAAACCTAGACTTATTTGATGGGTTCTCTTGTTACAAGAATTTGATTTACATATCATTGACAGAAAAGGAGCTGAGGACCCAGTAGCTGATAATTTGTCTAGGCTTGAAAATGTGCCTGATGACCCACTACCTATTGATGATAGTTTTCCTGATGAGCAGTTAGCTGCAATAAATGTTGCTCACAGTACTCCTTGGTATACCGATTATGCTAATTACATTGTTGCTAAATATTTACCACCTAGCTTTACATACCAACAAAAGAAAGAATTCTTCTATGATTTAAGACATTACTTTTGGGATGACCCACATCTTTATAAAGAAGGAGTAGATGGTATTATTAGACGTTGTGTACCTGAGCATGAACAGGGACAAATCGTACATAAATGTCACTCCGAAGCTTATGGAGGGCATCATGCTGGAGATAGAACTGCTCATAAGGTATTGCAATCTGGATTTTATTGGCCTACTCTCTTCAAGGATGCTCGTAAGTTCGTCTTACCTTGTGATGAATGCCAAAGAATAGGTCATATCGGTAAGTGATATGTCTCCAACGTACTATAATTTTTTATTGTTCCATGCTGTTTTATTATCAATCTTGGATGTTTTATAATCTTTCGGTGGAAACGACACCTATGGAATCACTGGGATCCCTTCTACGGTTGGCGGGTGCGAGGTTGTGCAAAGAGCGGGTCTGACAGGAAGCACACGGATCGTTTACCCAGGTTCGGGCCGCGAAGGTGCGTAATACCCTAGTCCTGCTTTGGTGTATGTATTAGAGTGTTCTTGTGTTCTTGAGCTAGCTGCGGGGTGTAACTTGCCCAAAAGATCCGAATCCTCCTCCTGGACGCCTCGGGCCTCCTTTATAGGCAAAAGGGGTTGCCACAGTGGCACACAGGAGGTGGAAAGGTGTACAGTGGATGAGTCTCTCCTCTGGCACCGTCGGACAAACACATTTAATGCGCTGCCGACGTGTCCCTCTCGCTTTATCGGGGACGGCAAGGAAGCATGTCCCAGTTGTCACCGCCTCGCCTGGCTTTGACACGCGCCCGAGCTGACGAGGCCTTGCGGCGCCACGTTGGCTGGCTGTTGGGATGGCGCGGTGGTGGATCCATCGTGAAGGGTCGCATGCCACCACGCAGGTGCTTGCTGAGTCGGTGTAGAGGCCGCCCGTCGCCATGCAGGTGCCTGCCCAGCTGGTCGAGTAAGCAGCTGCTTGGGGACGGCGGTGGAGTCTTGGCTGGTGCAGGCCTGGCTGTGTCCCTGCTGATGCCCTCGGCAAGGGTCTTGCCGGGACACAGCAAGGGTCTTGCCCTTGGGCTAGGTCGATCGTCTGACAAAGGCGCTTGCCGGGGGTCTTGTGGATTTCCTCGGCTAGGATCCCGCCGAGGGTCGTCGTCTTCTGGTCCTCATCTGATCTCGTGTATTTATGATCTTCACAAAGATCTGCATGCCACCACGGAGGTGCCTCTCGAGCCCTAGTCCCAAGGTAGTTGTTGGCGGTGGAACCCTTGGGCTCAAGGAAAGCGCGCTCCACTGGCGTTAGGCAAGTTGCCCCGGCAAGACTTGCCGGGGCTGCGGAGGCCGCCCCGGCAAGGGTCTTGCCTGGGGGGTCTACCTTGCCCTCTTGCTCTTTGTGTTTCTGGTCTTGGCGTGGCCTTGGTTGTCTTGTGCTTTTGGCTTCTCTCCGGCTTCCCTCCTCTACCCTGCTAAGTGTGGTCGTGGCGTGCGGCTCTGACTGCCCGTGCACAAGTAAAGGGGTCAAAAGGAGAGCCCCTACTTTTGTACACCAATAGGAGCCCCCGGGTCTGGGCCACACATAAGCGCGACGTGTTGTTGGCCAGGCCCAGAACGGTGCGCGGGCAGGTGGGCAGATTTTCACCGTAATAACTGTTTTGCCCACTGCGCTTCCCCACGACCCGCGTTGAACGCCTGACGTGGAGGGTCGTGTGTGACATGGGGGTCATGCGTGGGGCGGTCTCCGCACGCATGCGTCACATCGCAGTTAATGGGAAAGGAGGCGGCCCGCGCCTTCCCCGTAAAAAGGAATAACCGCGGGCGCGCTGCTCACTTATCCCCTGCGTCTTCTTCTATCTCGAAACTGTTGTCCCCTTCTCCTTCCTTCCCAAGCTTTCGCCTTTGCTCGCCGCCGCCGCGTCTTCGCCGTCCTCCGTCTTCTACTTCTCGCAGCCACCATGGCCCCCAAAACCAGCAACAAGGGCAAGGGGGTGGCCAAGGACGCCGGGGCGACGGAGCCGCCGGAGAGCGAGTTGGCGGCGCGGCGGACACAACTCGCATACTTCCACCCGACGGTCGACGTGTTCGAACTCTGGGACTACTTCAAGCCCCTATGGGGGTGCAAGACGGGGGGGGGGAGACTATGGGGCATCCAGCCACGCACGCCATCCCTGCCAATTGCACCGAGACCGCCCCGAATCGGTACCCTTTCTTCGTCGATTACTTTTCATGCGGCCTTTGCTCCCCTTTCTCCGATTTCTTCAACGATATCATGCACACATTTGGCTTCCACCTCCTGGATTTTACTCCAAACACCGTGGCGTGCATGGCTCTATTCGCCCATCTCTGTGAGGGCTTCCCCGGAGTTCTTCCCAACACGGCGCTCTTCCGCCATTATTTTTACCCCCGCATCCAGAAGGGAGGTGCCATTTCTAGTTGCGTTGCTTGGATCCCAAGGTCCAAAGGGACGTACCCGGAGGGCGCCCAGAAGGAGAGGTGGGAAGAATGGCGGGGCCGGTGGTGCTGGATTGAGGAGGATGAGCCACAGGAGTTCTGCTGGGTCCGCCAGGCACCGCCAGTTCGTAGGAAAGATTGGGGCGACGTTGACGCCCAGGATGACAGGCTCAAGATCGCCACCACCAGGATCCACTGCCTCACCGTCGCCGGGCTTACCTTGGAGATGATTGGGGCAGATTTCCTCCGTCGCCGAATCGCTCCTCTGCACAACAAGGGGAGGCCGGCCTGGCTCTTCCAGAACACGGCTGACATCGTGAGGCTTCTCCCTGGCCTCAATCACAACTTCATGGTGATGGGGCACGCTCACTTCTGCCAGCGGATGTTCCAGCTCGACGTGAACTGCGACGGCAAGGTCGAGCGGTCCGGCAAGGCTGCCAAAACTGGCAAGGTCGCCAAGGGGGCCTTGTTTGGGTTGCTGGCGGGGCTGTTCCCGCTGAGCAACAACTCGCGCCAGACCGACATCATTGCCATGATGCCAGACTGCAACACGCACGGTCCCGTCCCAAACTAGGCCGCGCTGCCGGAGGAGCAGGTGCAGGAGTTTTTTGACACTTTGGCGGAGGTGTATGTCCGCAACAAGCCGCTGCTCATCCAGGACACCACCCAGGCAGAGCTGGACTACATCGCCGCTAGGGCGGCGGAGGCGGAGCTCGCCAGGGAGGCCGGCAGCGCTGGCGGCATGGAGGACGAGGTCGCAGCAGCCGAGGAGGAGAGGGAGCTCGCCCAGTGGGCGGAGTCCGCTGGGAAGGCCAGCAGCGCCGGCACCGGGGCCCCTCTCATTGAGGATGTGGTCGACGAGTCGTCGTCGTCGGAGGAGGAGGAGGAGGTCGAGGCTGTCGACCCTCAGACCACGGGGGGAGAGCGAGTCCTGCGGCGGGCCAGCTCTGCAAGCCGGTCCGACCCAGTAGGGCCGCACAGCCGCAGCAGGCCTAGGAGGGGTCCGCACGCCAGACCAGGGCCGCGGCGGCGAGTAAGCTGGTGAAGACTGCGGTGAAGAAGAAAACAATTGTCCTCTTCATCCAAGCGAGGCCAAACCCCACCTTCTTCCCCCCCTCCGGCAGACGTTGACGCGGAGGTCGTCTTCGACTTCGGGTCCCTCAACCCAAGGAGGAAGAGGAAAGCAGTAGGAGAGGAGGTGGAGGATGAGTAAGTGTCTTGTTCCCTTTTGTCATCTCTGTCTCCTCAAACTGTGCCGCTTATATTGGATTGTTTTCATTTTTGCAGGGATGTGGAGACGTTGGCCCAGAGGGTGAAGAGGGCCAGGTCCTCGGCGGACGGCCAGGCCCCGGCGGGCACCTCGAGGGCGCCACTGGTGGTGGTGAGCAGCACGGACAGCAGCCCCCGGAGCAGCCCCAGCGTAAGTTCGCCGCTCGCCCCTCGTCGATGTGTGTTGGTGGGCATGATCCATTGGCGCTGACCTTGCCGAGATCGCAGGAGGAGGGCAGCAGCAGGAGGAGCCACTGAGGGCCACCCCCAATGCGCCGCCCCCATCGACCACGCCGCCCCGAGGGGCGTCCCCAGCAAGGGCGCCAAGCACCGAGCCCATGCACACGGAGGGGGAGGAGGCGAACTCGGGCGCCGGTGGCTCCACCTCGGCACCAAATGTCGGCAAAAAAGGGGCCACTTCTTCCCAGCCCGGCACGGGTTCGTCGTTCGCCTTCCGTCCCTGTCTTTTCTTTTTCTTTTTGTATCTTGGTCTTGGCTTCGCCTTACCCTCTTCTCAATATCCAGATCCTCCCTCGGCGAACCGGGAGGACATAGACACCGTCAACGAGGACGTCGCCAAGGACACCGCGGTGGAGGCCGAGAAGATCGTCGCCGAGGAGGCCGCCAGGGGTGCGGCTGAGGATGCCGCCAAGGGGCCTGCCAGGGAGCCCGGCAAGGCTGCTGCCGAGGAGGCCGGCAAGGCCGCCGCCGAGGAGGAGGTGGTTGATGACCAACCTTCCTCCTCCGCTGCCTCTGGCTCCGGCAGGTATCTGAAGGTGAGCGGCGACCTTTTCGTCCACCTTCCAAGGACGTCGAGCTCCAGGGCGCCAATCGAGGGAGAGGTGTTCAACGAGGAGGTGCTTGCCGCCGTCGGGCTCGAGGTTGTTAACGAGCCGAGCGCCGGTGGCGACGATTCTCTGGAAGAGCGGCTCCTCCAGGCCATGGGCGCCAGCTTTCGGAAGCTCCAGGCGCTCCACCGCGCCCGTTTGGACAAGACCAAGTCCAGGATGGCGACGGTGGACAAGGCGGTGGCGGACCTCAAGGGACGCGTTGCCGAGACGCAAACTTGGTTCTGCCAAGCTTGTGAGGAGCTGAAGGCCGCCCAGGGCGAGCTGGCCAAGCACGAGGTGGAGCTCACCATGAAGCGGGCCGACATCGAGAAGGCCTAGGAGATGGCGAAGAACCTGGCTGCCGAAGCCGAGCCCGCTCGAACCCAGCACCAGGCCACACTGAACTCCCAGGAGGAGGACCTTGCCGCTTGCGAGGAGAAGCTTGCTGCGACTCTCCGCGGCAAGGACGAAGAGGTGGAGAAGCTCGTTGCGCAGCAGACCCAGGAGCTGGAGGAGAGGCACAGGGAGGCACTCAATGCTCAGGCTCTGGTTCACGCCGGCAAGGTGAAGGAGCTGGAGGTGGAGCGGGACGGGCTGAAAGACCAGGTCCTGAAGCTGTCGAAGGAGAAGGACACGCTCAACGGTGCCCTGGTGGAGGCGCAGGGCGCAGTCCTTGGCAAGGCTGAGCAGCTCTCCAAGGCCAACAACTCCATCAAAGACCTCAAGCTGAAGCTGGAGGGTCTCGAGGGGATGCTGTCGGAGGCCAAGGCCCGGGAAGAGACCCTGGCCAAGGATCTGGAGGCCGAGAAGCAGCAGCGGAAGAACGAAGCCGCCAACCACAAGGATTTTGTGGAGGGCGAGAACTGCTGGATCGGCCGCCTCGAAGGCGTCGCCGGCAGGATCACCACGCAGCTGGCTACCATGGGGATGCCAAACATGAGGTACACCCCGGAGCGCAACGTGAGCCCCAACGCCAAGTTGACCCTGTTCTTCGAGGGTGTCTTCGGGGTCCTGGAGCAGTTCCACTCCAATCGGGCGGCCTCTCTAGCCGATGAGGCCCGGAGGCTTTGCCGGGGTGCCATGACCAAGGTCCTCACCAAGGTGGCGCACTGGAACCCCAACCTCGACTTCTAAGCCGCGCTGGAGAGCTTGCCGGAGGATGCGGACCTCGCGATGCTCAAGGAGTGTATCAAGCCCATCATCAGCCGCATCGACGGAATCCAGAGGGTGGAGGGCCTGCGCCGGGACTAGGCACCCCGTTTCTGACTGCCGCTGCAGGTTCACGACCAAGACAATTTTTATCTTTAGTTAGAACCGCAGCAACACTTGATGTAATATAACTCTGCAGTACTTTTGATATGATGCATGTTATCTTCCTGTTCGATCTTCCTTTGTATGTTCACCCTATGCTAAACGGGTAGGCTTGCCGGTGCGTAAACCCAAGGCGGCACCTTGAGGATGGATCCCCAATGGCCTGCCAGGTGTGCTTGCTACCGGGTGAACCACCTTACCGCTCTCAATGCGGCCGCTCGAACTGTCGAGCTTGACTCGAGTCAGAGTCGAGAATGTTGCCAATTGCGGAAGGCTACCCTGCCATTCTCGACGTGGCCGCTTGAGCTGTTGAGTGGACTCGAAACAGAGCAAGGGCGTTGCCAATAGCGGAAGGGCCCCTGTGCGTGCAGGTTTCCATACATAGGGCGGGACCTTCGAGGAGAATAGCCTTATATATAAAGAGAAATTGCTTAAGGTTCCGTATGACTTAGCTTTTCTATCGCGGCACGGGCGTCCACCATATCTGTAGGTGGTGCCGTCAAGCTTGATCATCTTCTTCCATGGAGCGACGGCCACGATGAAGCCGCTGCTTCAATCAGACCAGATTTTCACAACTGCGCACCCCTACCTGGCGCGCCAAAGATGTCGGTGGAAACGACACCTATGGAATCACCGGGATCCCTTCTATGGTTGGCGGGCGCGAGGTTGTGCAAAGAGCGGGTCTGATAGGAAGCACACGGATCGTTTAACCAGGTTCGGGCCGCGAAGGTGCGTAATACCCTAGTCCTGCTTTGGTGGATGTATTAGAGTGTTCTTGTGTTCTTGAGCTAGCTACGGGGTGTAACTTGCCCAAAAGATCCGAATCCTCCTCCTGGACGCCTTGGGCCTCCTTTTATAGGCAAAAGGGGTCGCCACAGTGGCACACAGGAGGTGGAAAGGTGTACAGTGGATGAGTCTATCCTCTGGCACCGTCGGACAAACGCATTTAATGCGCTGCCGACGTGTCCCTCTCGCTTTATCGGGGACGGCAAGGAAGCACGTCCCAGCTGTCGCCCCCTCGCATGGCTTTGACACGCGCCCGAGCTGACGAGGCCTTGCTGCGCCATGTTGGCTGGCTGTTGGGCTGGCGCGGTGGTGGAGCCTTCACGAAGGGTCGCATGCCACCACGCAGGTGCTTGCTGAGTCGGTGTAGAGGCCGCCCGTCGCCACGCAGGTGCCTGCCCAGCTGGTCGAGCTAGCAGCTGCTTGGGGACGTCGGTGGAGTCTTGGCTGGTGCGGGCCTGGCTGTGGCCCTGCTAATGCCCTCGGCAAGGGTCTTGCGGGGGACCCTGCAAGGGTCTTGCCGCGGCGCTGCGGTCGTCCCTAGCAAGGCGCTTGGGGGGGGTCTTGTGGATTTCCTCGGCTAGGATCCCGCCGAGGGTCGTCATCTTCTGGTCCTCAACTGATCTCGTGTATTTATGATCTTCACAAAGATCAGCATGCCACCATGGAGGTGCCTCTCGAGCCCTAGTCCCAAGGTAGTTGTTGGCGGTGGAACCCTTGGGCTCAAGGAAAGCGCGCTCCACTGGCGTTAGGCAAGTTGCCCCGGCAAGACTCTTGCCGGGGCTGCGGAGGCCGCCCCGGCAAGGGTCTTGCCGGGGGGTGGGTCTACCTCGCCCTCTTGCTCTTTGTGTTTCTGGTCTTGGCGTTGCCTTGGTTGTCTTGTGCTTTTGGCTTCTCTCCGCCTTCCCTCCTCTGCCCTGCTAAGTGTGGCCGTGGCGCGCGGCTCTGATTGCCCGTGCACAAGTAAAGGGGTCAAAAGGAGAGCCCCTACTTTTGTACACCAACATAATCATTTTACAGTCATTTTATATCATCTTTTGGTACTAACCTATAGACATAGTGCCAAGTGCCAGCTGCTGTTTTTCCCATGTTTTTTACATCGCGGGAAATCAATATCAAACGGAGTCCAAATGCCACGAAACTCCACAATGACTTTTTATGGGCTAGAAGGAAGGCAATGGGTGCCCTGAGGGGGGCACAACCCACCAGGGCGTGCCAGGAGGCCCAGGCACGCCCTAGTGGGTTGTTCCCACCTCGGGTGCCACCGGACCGCCTCTTTGCTCTATAAATTCCACAATATTCCAGAAACCCTAGAACAAGCGTCGAAATATTCATCCAGCCGCCGCAGAGTCTAGAACCACCAGATCCAATCTATAGACCATCACGGAGGGGTTCACCACTTCCATTGGTGCCTCTCCGATGATACGTGAGTAGTTCCTTGTAGACCTTCGGGTTCGTAGTTAGTAGCTAGATGGCTTTCTCTCTCTCTCTCACACTGAATTCTCAATACAATGGTCTCTTGAAGATCCATATGATGTAACTCTTTTGCGGTGTGTTTCTTGGGATCTGATGAACTTTGAGTTTATGATCAGCCATATCTTTTTATATCCATGAAAGTTATTTGAGTTTCTTTGATCTCTTATATGCATGATCTCTTACAGCCTCATATTTCTTCTCTGATATTTGGGTTTTGTTTGGCCAACTTGATCTATTTATCTTGCAATGGGAAGAGGTGCCTGGTAGTGGGTTCGATTTTACGGTGCTCGATCCCAGTGACAGACGGGGAAACAACACGTATGTATTGTTGCTACTAAGGATAAAAAGACGGGATCTATATCTACCTCCATATAGATAAACGGATCTTGTCTACATCATGTCATCGTTCTTATTGCATTACTCCGTTTTCCCATGAACTTAATACACTAGATGCATGCTGGATAGCGGTCAATGTGTGGAGTAATAGTAGTAGATGCAGGCAGGAGTCGGTCTACTAATCTTGGACGTGATGCCTATGTAATGATCATTGCCTGGATATCGTCATAATTATTTGAAGTTCTATCAATTGCCCAACAGTAATTTGTTTACCCACCATTTGCTATTTTTTCGAGAGAAGCCACTAGTGAAACCCACGGCCATTTGGATCTTCTTTCTCATATATTTTCCTTGCGATCTACTTTTCCTTTGCATTTTTATTCAGATCTATTAAACCAAAAATACAAAAATACTTTGCTGCACTTTATTTTATTTTGCGATCTATTACTTTGATCTATTACAGCTTTCTCCCGTCATCTTGCCAATTTCTGGCGCCGTTACCCGAAAGGGATTGACAACCCCTTTAACACGTCAGGTTGCAAGGTGTTGTTATTTGTGTGCAAGTGTTGTTTATGTTGTGTTTCTTGGTTCTCCTACTGGTTCTATACCTTGGTTTCATAACTGAGGGAAATACTCTACCGTCGCTGTGCTACATCATCCCTCCCTCTCCGGGGAAATACCGACGTAGTTCCAGCTACCATCAAGGAGAATTTCTGACGCCGTTGCCGAGGATGATCTTCAACATAACCAGGTTCCTAATCACAAATCTCATCTCCTTGCAATTTACATTATTTGCCATTTGACTCTCATTTTCCTCTCCCCCACTTCACAAAAATTTGTCATTTTATTCGCCTCTTTTTTTCCGTTTGTCGTTTTCTTGCCGGATCTATTTTTGAGTGCAATCTTGTTGTGTGGTCATCATGACTCAAGAGAACACCAAGTTATGTGATTTCTCAAATACTTACAACAGTGATTTTATTTGCACTCTGCTTGCTCCTCCCACCACTAGTGAGGAAACTTGTGATATTAATACCGCTTTGCTGAATCTTGTTATGAAAGACCAATTTTCCGGTACTCCTAATGAGGATGTCGCGTCCCATCTTAATACCTCCGTGGAATTATGCGATATGCAAAATAAAAAAGATGTGGACAATGATGTGGTCAAGATCAAATTATTTCCGTTCTCTTTGTGCCATTCTGCAAAAATTTGATTCTCTTCTTTGCCTCGCAATATATCGATTCTTGGAACAAGTGCAAAGATGCTTTTATCACTAAGTATTTTCCTCCCGAAAAAAGTATTTCCCTTAGAACCCAGATCATGAATTTCAAGCAACTTGAACATGAGCATGTTGCACAATCTTGGTAAAGGATGAAAATGATGCTAAGGAATTGCCCAACTCATGGGTTAAATCTTTGGATGATCAAACAAAATTTTTATGCAGGATTGAATTTTGTCTCTCGTAATCTTTTAGATTCCGCCGCGGGTGGTACCTTTATGGAAATTACTTTGGGTGAAGCCACCAAATTTCTTGATAATATCATGGCAAATTATTCACAATGGCATACCGAAAGAGCTCCTACTAGTAAAAAAGTTAATTCGGTTGAAGAAATTTTTTCTTTGAGTGAAAAAGTTGATGCTCTTATGAAATTGGTTGCTAGTAAAAGTGCTCCTATTGATTTTAATGATATGCCTTTGTCTACTTTGATTGAGCAAAATAGTGATGCCATTGATATGAATTTTATCTCTAGAAATAATTTCAACAACAATGCTTATAGAGGTAATTTTAATCCTTTGCCTTTTCCTAGTAATTCCTCTAATAATTATGGTAATTCCTATGGAAATCAATCTTACAACAATAATAGGAACCCATCTGATCTTGAGAATAATATTAAATAATTTATCAATACACAATAATTTTTAGCATTTCCATAGAAGAAAAGTTGAATAAGATTGATGATTTGTCTAGAAGTGTTGATAGAATTGCTCATGATGTGGAGAATCTCAAGATGAAATTTTTTGTGCCTAAAGTAGATGAATAAATTAAAGCTCTTTATATTTCTATGTATGAAAGTAAGAAAAGAACTGCTATGCTTAGAGCTAAAAGATAATTTTTAGAGAAAGCTTTTTCTAGTGATTATTCTTGCAAAGATGATGAAGATCTTAAAATGATTGGTGTTTCTTCTATTAATTCCTTGTTTAGTAAAGTTAAGAATGATGGAAAGGGGAATAGAGAAGATTCAACTTTAGTTATAAGGTGTCCCGATATTTCGGAGGGTGAAAATCTTGTTGAGAAAATTGATGAAAGTGGGTTTGGAGAGGTCAAAACTTTAACTAGTAACGTGCCCACTCTTTTGGATTACAAAGACTTTAATTATTATAGTTTCTCTTTGATTGATTGTATTTATTTGTTGCAATCCATGATAAATTCACCCCATGCTTATGAACAAAACAAAGCTTTTACTAAGCATATTGTTGATGCTATGATGAAAGCTTTGGAAGAAAAGTTGGAATTAGAAGTTTCAATTCCTAGAAAATTACATGATGAATGGGAACCTACTATCAAAGTCAAGATTAAAAATTATGAGTGTTTTGCTTTATGTGACTTGGGTGCTAGTGTTTCTACAACTCCGAAATCTTTATGTGATGTGATTGGTCTTACTAATCTTGAAGAATGTTCTTTGAATTTGCACTTGGCCGATTCTACTATTAAAAAGCCTATGGGAAAAATTAATGATGTTCTTATTCTTGCAAATAGGAATTATGTGCCGATAGATTTTATTGTTCTTGATATTGATTGCAATCCGTCTTGTCCAATTATTCTTGGTAGACCGTTTTTACGCACTATCGGTGTCGTGATTGATATGAAAGAAGGCAATATTAAGTTCCAATTTCCTTTGAGGAAAGGGATGGAACACTTTCCTAGAACTAGAATTAAGCCACCTTATGAATCAATCATGAGGGCATCTTATGGATCTCGAACCAAAGATGACAAAACTTAGATCCTTGCTTTATGCCTAGCTAAGGGCGTAAAACTATAACGCTTGTTGGGAGGTAACCCAATGAATAAAATTTATTTTTGCTTTTTGCTTTCTGTTCTTGAGTGTTATCACAATTATTCTACTTTTATTATTGTGTTTTTTGTGTTTTAGTTAGTGTTTGTGCCAAGTAGAACCAATAGGATCTTCTTGGGTGATAGTTGTTTGATCTTGCTGAAAAAGACAGAAACTTTGTGCTCACGAAAATAATTGTTAAAATTCACAAGAATGTGATAAAATATTAATTATTTTTGAAGAAGATCTATATACAAATTATGCAGGCTTTCCTAGTTTTTCAGAATTTTTGGAGTTCCATAAGTATTCGAACAAATCAGATTGCTACAGACTGTTCTGTTTTGACAGATTCTGTTTTCTTTGTGTTGTGTGCTTATTTTGATGGCTCTATGGTTTTCTTTGATGAGTTTTTGCCATAGAAAAGTTGGAATACAGTAGATATAATACGAAAACAAAATAAGAATTGGTTTGATACAACACTTATAGTAGTGGTTTATTTTTCTTACACTAACGGATCTCACAAAGGTTTTGTTGAGTTTTGTGTGATTGAAGTTTTCAAGTTTTGGGTTGTGTTACGATGGATGAAGGAAGGACGTAAGAGCCTAAGATTGGGGATGCCCCGGCATCCCAAGCTATTATCCAAGAATGAGCAACCAACTAAGCTTGGGGATGCCCCCGAGTGGCATCCCCGCTTTCTTCCAACAACTATCGGTATTTTACTCGAGGCTATATTTTTATTAGTCACATGATATGTGTTTTGCTTGGAGCGTCTTGTATGATATGTGTCTTTGCTTGTTTTATTTTGTGTTTTAAGTCATCAATCCTTGCTGGACACACCTATTTGAGAGAGCCAAAATAATATCATGACTTGTTAGAATTGCTCTCTTGCTTCACTTAGATTTATTTGAGAGTTAGTAAAATTTTGAAGAAATTCTCTCTTGCTTCACTTATATTATTTTGAGAGAAAGAAAATTTGTTATGCTCATGATCTTCACTTATATTTGTCTGAGCTTATGAAAAGCAACACATGAAAATTAGTCCCAAAGTGATAGATATCCAAGAAGGATAAAAGAAAAAAAATGTCATGAAGATCATTGGTCACAATAAACTTGATTCTTAGTAATAGTTTTTAGATATGATGATGTGATATGTGAGTTATGTTGATGAGTAATCGTGCTCTAGTAAAAATATTGGTGTTAAGGTTTGTGATTCCCTATGCATGCATGAAAGTCAATAATCATGCAATGAAAATTATGTCCTACTTGTGGTGCATTATTCGGTGTTAATTATGCTTAATGCTTGCTTATGAGATTATTCGTTTCTTGGTTGGTCGCTTCCCAATCTTTTGCTAGCCTTCATTTTGCACCAAGTATGACCTCTACTTGTGCATCCAAAATCCTTTAAACCAATTTTGCCACATTAGTCCACTATATCTACCTATATGCGGTATTCTTTTGCCGTTCTAAGCAAATTTGCATGTGCCATCTCTAATTTTCAAAATAAACTTCTCTTTTGTGTGTTTGTTTCGCTCGCGGAACGGTAACGGGTGGCTAATATTTTCCATGCTGGATGTGTTATTCTCATGATGAGTGTTTATTCACTTGTCATTGCATGAGAGTAAGGCAAAGGTTTTAGGCATGCCCAGTCCCGAAATGCAAAAAAAGTATTTACTTTATGTTGTCAAATAATAAATTCCTTGGAAAGTGTTGGTATGGAGGGCACCCATGGATACGGCTAGCCATGGAAAGTGAAAAGAATGGTGGAAAAAGGAATACACTTTATTTTCTGTTTGGGAACTGCCTATGGCATATCTAGCATGGAAAGTGTTCGAAACTCTAAGTCATTTTCGTTGGTGGGATGGATACACCTCCCAAAATGTTTTTATCTCTAATTTTTCGCTTTGAGCTCTGGCACCTCTACAAATCCCTACTTCCCTCCGCGAAGGGCCTATCTTTTACTTTATGCAATTTTTATTTTGGAATTTGAGTCTCCATCCTCTCTTATAAAAACGCACCAACTAGGAGGCAATATGATCGTACTTAAGTATTGGGTGTAGTTAATATTCGAGTGTGTTTCATGAATGGATCAATGTTTGAGCATGATGGGCTAGGGATAACTTATTTTAGCATTGATATTTTGAAATACATGGTTGCTTGTTGATATGCTTGAGTATCTAAATTATTTTGTCAACACTAGACTATTGCTTTGAATCACATAAAATTCCAAATGTCCATGCTATAAAGAAAAGAATATGATATGACTTGATGAGCAGCACTCCACATCAAAAATTCTGTTTTTATCACTTACCTACTCGAGGACGAGTAGGAGTGAAGCTTGGGGATGCTGATACGTCTCCAATGTATCTATAAGTTTTGATTGTTCAATGTTGTTTTATTATCAATCTTAGATGTTTTATAATCATTTTATAGTCATTTTATATCATTTTTTGGTACTAACCTATTGACATAGTGCCAAGTGCTAGTTGCTGTTTTTTTCATGTTTTTACATCGCAGGAAATCAATATCAAACGGATTCCAAATGCCACGAAACTCCGTGATGATTTTTTTATGATCCAGAAGGAAGGCAATGGGCCCTGGTTGCACCTGGGGGGTGCCCCGAGGGGGGCACAACCCACCAGGGCATGCCAGGAGGCCCATGCACGACTTGGTGGGTTGTGCCCACCTCGGGTGCCCCCCGGACCGCCTCTTTGCTCTATAAATACCACAATATTCCAGAAACCCTAGAACAAGCGTCAAAATATCCATCCAGCCGCCGCAGAGTCCAGATCCACCAGATCCAATCTGGACACCATCACGGAGGGGTTCACCACTTCCATTGGTGCCTCTCCGATGATGCGTGAGTAGTTCCTTGTAGACCTTCGGGTTCAAAGTTAGTAGCTAGATGGCTTTCTCTCTCTCGCTGAATTCTCAATACAATGGTCTTTTGGAGATCCATATGATGTAACTCTTTTGCAGTGTGTTTGTTGGGATCTGATGAACTTTGAGTTTATGATCAGTCATATCTTTTTATATCCATGAAAGTTATTTGAGTTTCTTTGATCTCTTATATGCATGATCTCTTATATCCTCGTATTTCTTCTCCTATATTTGGGTTTTGTTTGGCCAACTTGATCTGTTTATCTTGCAATGGGAAGAGGTGCCCGGTAGTGGGTTCGATCTTACGGTGCTCGATCCCAGTGACAGAAGGGGAAACGACACGTATGTATCGTTGCTACTAAGGAGAAAAAGACGGGATCTATATCTACCGCCATATAGATAAACGGTTCTTGTCTACATCATGTCATTGTTCTTATTGCATTACTCCGTTTTCCCATGAACTTAATACACTAGATGCATGTTGGATAGCGGTCAATGTGTGGAGTAATAGTAGTAGATGCAGGCAGGAGTCGGTCTACTAATCTTGGACGTGTTGCCTATGTAATGATCATTGCCTGGATATCATCATAATTATTTGAAGTTCTATCAATTGCCCAATAGTAATTTGTTTACCCACCGTTTACTATTTTTCTTGAGAGAAGCCACTAGTGAAACCTACGACCCTCGGGTCTTCTTTCTCATATATTTGCCTTGCGATCTACTTTTCCTTTGCATTTTTATTCAGATCTATTAAACCAAAAATACAAAAATACTTTGCTGCACTTTATTTTATTTGCGATCTATTACTTCAATCTATTACAACTTTCTCCCATCATCTTGCCAATTTCTGCCGTTGTTACCCGAAAGGGACTGACAACCCCTTTAACACATCGGGTTGCGAGGTGTTGTTATTTGTGTGCAGGTGTTGTTTATGTTGTGTTGCTTGGTTCTCCTACTGGTTCGATACCTTGGTTTCATAACTGAGGGAAATACTCTACCATCACTGTGCTACATCATCGCTCCCTCTCCGGGGAAATACCGACGTAGTTCCAGCTACCATCAGTAAGCGTCAAGAAATGCCTATGAATTATTCACTTGTTGTTGAACCATTTGATGTTTGGGGATTTGATTACATGGGACCTTTTCCTTCCTCTAATGGGTATACACATATTTTGGTTGATGTTGATTATGTTACTAAATGGGTAGAAGCTATTCCAACCAGTAGTGCTAATCACAACACCTCTATTAAAATGCTTAAGGAAGTTATTTTCCCAAGGTTTGGAGTCCCTAGATATTTAATGACTGATGGTGGTTCACACTTTATTCAAGGTGCTTTCCGTAAAATGCTTGCCAATTATGATGTTAACCATAGAATTGCATCACCCTATCATCCTCATTCTAGTGGTCAAGTTGAACTTAGCAATAGAGAAATAAAATTAATTTTGCAAAAGAATGTTAATAGGTCCAGGAAGAATTGGTCTAAGAAATTAAATGATGCACTTTGGGCTTTTAGAACAGCTTATAAAAATCCTATGGGTATGTCTCCTTATAAAATGGTGTATGGAAAAGCTTGTCCTTTGCCTCTTGAGTTAGAACATAAAGCTTATTGGGCCATCAAAGAGCTCAATTATGATTTCAAACTTGCTGGTGAAAAGATGTTATTTGATATTAGCTCATTAGATGAATGGAGAACCCAAGCTTATGAAAATGCAAAATTATTCAAAGAAAAAGTTAAAAGATAGCATGACAAAAGAATCCAAAAGCATGAGTTTAAAGCTGGAGAATATGTTCTTTTGTACAACTCTCGTTTTAGATTCTTTGCAGGAAAAATCCTCTCAAAATGGGAAGGCCCCTATGTTATCGAGGAGGTTTATCAGTTTGGAGCCATCAAAATAAATAATTCCGAAGGTACTAACCCGAAGGTTGTCAATGGGCAACGAATAAAACATTATATCTCAGGTACGCCCATTAATATTGAAAGTAATATTATTCAAACTTTGACACCGGAAGAACACATAAAAGAGTCCTTCCGGAACACTCGAGAATCGTGAAAATAAGGAGGTACGTGATACGGTAAGTAAACGGACTCCGAAAAATCCGCAAAAATATTTTTTATCAGTTTTGGAATATTTAGAAAATTAGGAATTAAAGAAACTTCCAGGAAGCGTACCCTGGTGGGCACAAGACACGAGGGCGCGCCAGGCTTGCCTGGTGTGCCCAGGTGGGTTGTGCCCACCTGGGACACCTTCCGGACTTCGTTTTTCTACCGTATGCTTGTCCTCCAAGATAAAAAATCTATATATACTTCCCGAACCTGTTGATCACCGTATCACGGAGAAATCCTCTGTTCTCTTTCTTGTTGTTTTTGGTCAGATCTATCAAGCCACGCATCATGTCTTCCTTCTCCTCCAACAACATGGAAGAAGATGCTTGGTTGATGAAGATCGAGCTGAAGAGGGAGGAGCCTACGGACGTCGTCAAGGGAGACAAGGGTAAGGAGGCTACCGTAGATCCACCTTTGGTGGTAGAACAAGCACTACCTGCCGAGGAGGAAGAGGAAGATATCCTTAAGCCTTACCTTGCTCACCTTACACCTACTGAGATTGAAGCTTTTAGCATCATTGAAATAGTTCGCATACAAAATAAGTATCTCACTCGCGAAAATATTCTGCATCAAGAGCATATCATCCATCTCCAGAGCGTCATCCATAGATTGGGGAATCTCTTGGTCCTTAAGGACAAGATCGCTTCATCACCACCATCATCTTCTTCACCACCAAAGGAAAACTGAGTATCGGGTATGTGCACTCCCCTTGGATTCCGCCAAGCTTGGGGGAGGTGCCCCGGTATCGTATCATCCCACTATCTTTTTGCCTTTACTTATTTTAGTTCAATCTTTTTCTTTAGATGAATAAAGTTTAGTTCAATCATTTCTTCTTTGAGAGTTTGCTTAGTAATCTATCCTTGTAATCGTGTGCAAGTTATATAATAAAGTTTAGTTTGAGTTTTTGCTTTCTTTACTTTCATGTTGCAAATAAAAGAAAATAAATAAGACAGAAAAAGAGAAAGGAAATAAATAAAAGGAAAGAAATAAAGAAAAATATCATATACTACTCCTAAGTTAGGTGATGACACCACATAAGGAAAAGTATAAGTAGAAAATTTTATTAGAGATTGACAAACATAGCATTAGTCAATGATGCAACTCATGAAAGAATTAATAAGGGAAGAGAAGATTCACATATAAATATACTATCCTAGAAATCTTTTGTGATTGTGAGCCCTCATCAAAATATTATATGCCAAAATTGTTGAGTTTGGACAAGAAAGACAACTTAATGGTTTATGTTTGTTTATATTCACATAGAGTCATATTGTCATGGATCCTTTCGCATGTGGTTCTTGCCCCCTATCTTTGCTAGCAAAAAATTCCGCACTAAGTGGAGATACTACTTGTGCATCCAAAAACCCTTAAAACCAAATCTTACTTTCAAGTGTCCACCATACCTACCTAGGGATTGAGCAAGATCCCTCAAGTAAGTTGTCGCCGGTGCAAAAAGGCAATAAAAATTGTTTCTAAAAGTGTGAGATCATGTAGTGTAAGAGAAAATTGAGTGTTGCAAGAACTTGTGATGGTGAAGAATAAAAGTGACAGACTGCATAATAAAGGTCACTATGTAGCGACCAGACCCAAATGGATCAAGTCTCTGTGCTCAGTGTCATCCCTGGATCAGTAATGCTGACACCACACAGTACTTCGAAGGATTTATTGCAGAGTAGCAATCACACACTTATTACATCGTTGTCCACAAGGGAACTGAATACAATAATATGGCTTAAGGCCATCTAATAATAACAGCGGAAGGCTTGGAAGATAAGCGAGTCCATCAACTCCAACGGCATCACTGAGTATAGAACCACGACCTAACACCTTACTCGTCGTCTGAAAAGTCTGCAACGTGAAAGTTGCAGCCCGAAAACGGGTCAGCACATGGAATATGCTGGCAATGTAACACATAAAGAGCAATGAAAGAATAAGCCTATACTACATGCATATATGGCTGGTGGTAAGGCTCTACGGTTACATTTGCATAAAGCTGATTTTTCCCTACATCAAAGGAATAATTTTATTTAACTATCATGGTGGTTGTTAAACATTGAGAATGGTTGACAGCATCCTCAATCCCAATTAAAAAGTACTCATCAAAACCCAATAACTTTTATTTAGAAGTAACATGTTGAGATTCACATGATAATCAAGTACCGGATACTCAAATTGTCCATAACCGGGGACACGGCTAATCATGATTAGTTTATACACTCTGCAGAGGTTTATGACTTTTCCCCACAAGACTCGATCGCCTCCGCTTGATTCTCGTGACTACATGGTGTTTGAGAAACGGATGACCGAGACATAGTCTTCGAAGCGCTTAGCACCTTACATGTGGGTAGACCGTACCAACCTACATCCCCTACATCAGCTAGCCTACCCGTAAGAGTTCGCACGACTTAGTCAACTACGCCAGAGCCCATAATTGGCTTGTGGCTGCACACGGAAGTTTCCAGCTTGAATAATCTTATGATCCCTTAGAGCACGGGTGGCGGTCCAAGAAATACAGCAAGTCTGATGGAAACCAGTGCCTCAATCCACCCAGATGTGTGTTTAGGTTGCCACCTTAGATAAACCATTAATTAACAATCTCACATCTGTCATGGATATTCACTCACCCAATCCACGCCTACTAGCATAGCATGGCATGAACAAGCAAACGAGAAGTAACTCCCAAGGTTTCATAAGTAAAACAGTAATAGGTACTACCTCAATCTACTTCCCAATACCCACAATTTAATTAGATCCTAATCATGCAAGTGTTTGAGGGTTTGATCTAATGCATAAAACTGGGTATGAGAAAAGGAATGATCAAAGTGTTACTTGCCTTGTCGATGATCCATGAGTTCTAGAGATTCAAGTAACAAGCGGCGACCGGTGATCTAACGCAGACAAACAGCAAGCATACAATAAGTACTCATCTAATGCACAGGAAATCTCGAATAAAAGATCTAACCAGAAAGTTCAACTTAAGAACCCTGGTTGCAAAAGAATCGAATCAAAACAAACTCCGAAAGTCGAAACTCGAGAGAGAACGTCTCGGCTTAGCTTAACTGAAATTAGGTCAAAATTTCACAGTAGCAAAACTCTGTGAAAGTAGGGTAATCGAACGGCGGTTTCGTTCATTTAAACTCCAGCGCTTGAATCACCTGATTCCGATAAACGAGCGAGAAATAAAACAGTTTTGAAAATCAGATCCAAATCAAATCGAAAATAACGGATTAATCCGGTAAAAAGAAAACGACGAACGAGTTAAATAGTGAACGTTCGTTAACAGAACGAATCTAACGAACGCGTTCATTGAAACAAACGGTTCGGTGAACGTTCGTTAAATAAGAAAACCGAAAAAAATAATAAAACCAATCTAGGTTTTTTTTAAAAAAACCGCACATATTTTTTTTTTTGAAAAAAAAACCGGACGGTTCGAGGGGGAAAAAGACCGAATCGGGCGGCGGGCGGCGGTGGCTACCTCCGGTGATCGCCGGAGGGCTCTCCGGGGTTCGGCGGGGCTCGGCGGGGTTGGCGTCGGGCGGTGGGGTCCACGGGCGGCGGCGACGCGGCGGCGGGGCCCACGGCCTGGCGCGGCGGCGGGCCAGGCGTCGGGCGCGGGCGGCGGTCGGCTCAGCGGGGCTGGGTTGGGGAGAGAGAGGGGTCCGGGGTTATAAAGGGAGGGGCGGCGGTGGCTTGGGAGGGGGTCAGGGGCGCTGGGTCGGGTCGGACTCGCGGCGGCGGCGCTCGTCGGCGGCGGACACCGCCGGGCGGCGGCGCCATGTGAGGAGGAGGCGGGTGGGCTGGGCGCTGGCCTGGCCTGGCTGGCTTGGGCCGCGGTGGGCCTCGGTCCAGGGGCGCTGTTTTTTTTAAATAAAATTAAACCAAAACGAATAGAAAAAATACCAAACGAACTCGGATTTAAATAAAACAAATTTTCCCGACTCCTAAAAATGAGTCTAACAAAATGAACTTTAAAAACAATATACATGCATAAAATTTTAAAATGCTCATTTTGCCTAAGCAAAATAAATCTTCCAAAACCAAATTTGGTTTATTTATAATATCTTCATTTTTCCTAATTGCTTGGGAAAGTCATATTATTCCCTCTCAAAATATTTTTGGAGGAAAAACTTTATGAAGATAATTTAAATAATCCAATGATCCTATTTTCAAAATTTGAGAAAATCCCAAATATGAAAATAATGAAACTTCCAACTCTCCGAGGGTCCTTGAGTTGCGTGAAATTTCTAGGATCGGAAAAATGCGAGAAAATATGATATGCATGATGACCTAATGTATAACATTCCAAATTGAAAATTTGGGATGTTACAAACCTACCCCTTAAGATGAATCTCCCTCGAGATTTGGGTTGGCTAGAAAATAGGTGAGGTGGTCCTAGCAAATCTTCCTCTCTTTCTGTGTGGCTTCATCCTCGGTGTGGTGGCTCCAATCGAACTTTGCAAAACTTGATAACCTTGTCTGCGAGTAACTCTGCTGGCATAATCGAGAATCTTAACCGGCTTTTCCTCATATGTCCAAGTCATCCTTCAACTGAATTGCCTCCAGTGGCACTGTGTCTCTTAACGGTACCTCTGCTATCTCGGGTGACATTTCTTCAATCGAGAAACATGGAATACATCATGAACTCCCGACAGTCCTTCCGCAATTCCAACTTATACGCATAACTTCTCCCATGCGTTGCAAAATCTTATACGGTCCAACTAAACGGGTGCTAACTTTCCTTTAACTCCAAAACGCTTAACTCCTCAAGCGGGATACTCGAGATATACTCTGTCTCCAACTTCGTACTCAATCGCTTTGTGCTTTGAATCGGCATAGCTCTTACGTTCGAGGTGGGCTACCTTGAGCCTGTCTCAATCAACTTAACTTTCTGCTCGGACTCCTTAATCAAATCTGGTCCAAATAACTGACGATCTCCAGTTTCGTCCCATGACAATGGTGTCCTACACCTTCTTCCATACAAAGCCTCGAAAGGTGCCATTTTTAAGCTGGTTTGGTAACTGTTGTTGTAGGAAAATTCTGCATACGGCAAATTATCATCCCAACTAGATCCATAATCTAGTGCACAAGCTCTCAGCATGTCCTCCAAAATCTGATTGACTCTCTCAGTCTGTCCATCGGTCTGTGGGTGGAAAGCTGTACTGAATTCCAATCGGGTTCCCAATGTTTCGTGCAACTGGTTCCAAAATTTCGAAGTAAACTGGGTTCCTCTGTCTGATACAATGCTCCTCGGAACTCCGTGCAAGCATACAATTCTGGTCATATATATCTTTGCCAACTTAGCACTGCTATAGGTAGTCTTGACTGGAATGAAATGAGCTACCTTGGTCAAACGGTCGACTATGACCCAAATCGAGTCATATCCTGAACGGGTCTTTGGCAAACCTGTGATGAAATCCATGCCTAGTTTATCCCACTTCCATTCGGGTATCGGCAATGGTTGTAACAATCCTGCTGGCTTCTGATGTTCCGCCTTTACTTTCTGACATACGTCGCAAACTGCTACATACTCCGCAATATCCTTCTTCATTCCGGTCCACCAGAAAATATTCTTCAAATCCAAATACATCTTGGTATTTCGGTGAATCGAATAGGGTGAATCATGGGCTTCTTGCAAAATCAACTTCCGATCTCTAGGTCATTGGGCACATAAACACGGTCCTCAAACCATAGGGTATCGTGTTCATCCTCTCGAAATCCTTTAGCCTTTCCTTTGCTCATTTTCTCCTTTATAGCGGCAACTTCCTTATCCGCCTTTTGGGCTTCTCGATTTTGTCCATCGCTGTCGATTGAATCTCCAATGCTGCTACATAGCCTCTCGAACTATTTCCAAACATAGCTCTCAAGGTCCTCGGCTAACTCATTGGGTATTCCTCCCATCATTAGGGCATTGACGTGGCTCTTACGGCTCAATAAATGCGCTACGACATTAGCCTTTCCGGGTGGTAATGCAATCTCATATCGTAATCCTTGATTAACTCTAACCATCTCCTCTGTCTCGAGATTCAATTCTTCGTGTGAAGATGTACTTCAAACTCTTGTGATCCGTATATACTTCACAATGATTACCAATGAGAAAATGTCTCCATGTCTTTAAGGCGCACAACGGCTGCTAACTCCAAATCATGAGTGGCATAATTCAACTCATGGGGCTTAAGTTGTCGTGAAGCATACGAAACAACTCTTCCTTCTGCATAAGCACTGCTCCAAGTCCTCGACGTGAAGCGCCGTAATACACCTCATAATCCTTAGTTTGATCCGCAATATCAAACCTGGTGAGGTAACCAATCTTTTCTTCAACTCCCGAAAACTTGCCTCACAGTCCTCGGTCCATATGAATTTGTTTTCCTTCTTCAACAATTCTGTCATAGGCTTTGCAATCCTTGAGAAATTCTCAATGAATCTTGGTAGTATCCTGCGAGTCCAAGGAAACTCGAATCTCTCCAACTGTCGTTGGTGCTTCCCACTTGGTTACGGTCTCAACTTTGTGGGGTCAACTGCTATTCCTTCTCCGGATATAACATGTCCGAGAAATCCAACTTCCTTTAACCAAAACTCACATTTGCTGAACTTGGCATACAACTGGTGTTCCCTCGTTTCCAAAACCAATCGCAAATGTTCCTTGTGTTCCTCTTCATTCTTCGAGAAAATCAAAATGTCATCAATGAACACCACGATTTAACTTGTCCAAAAACTCCATAAACACTTTGTTCATCGGGTTCATGAAATAGGCTGGTGCGTTAGTCAGTCCAAATGACATAACGGTATACTCATCTGATCCATATCTCGTGGTAAACGCTGTCTTGGGTATATCTTGCTCCCGAATCTTCAATCGATGGTACCACGATCGCAAGTCGATCTTAGAAAACACTTTGGCTCCTTGCAAGCGATCAAACAGATCATTTATCATAGGTAGTGGGTACTTGTTCTTGATTGTTACTTCATTCAATCCACGGTAATCAACAACCATTCTCAAAGATCCATCCTTCTTCTCCACTAACAGAACGGGTGATCCCCAAGGTGAAGAACTTGGGCGAATAAAACCTTTATCCAATAGTTCCTTAATCGCTTCTTGATTTCGCCAAATCCTTTGCGGGCATCTCAGACGGTCGTTTCGATATCGGGCCTGTTCTCGCAACAGCTCGATCAAAACTCAATGTCTCTATCCGTGGCATTCACGGTAACTCTTCCGAAATACATCAGATAATCTTTCACCATGGTACTTCTTCTGTACCACTCCCGATAAACAATTAACTTGTGCTCTCCTCGGCTCGTGCCGTGATACATATTTAATCCTTCTTCCTTCTGGTGTGGTGAGCAAAATTGACCTTGTGGTACAATCTATGTTTCCTCCATACTTTGATAACCAATCCATTCCTAATATCACATCCAATCCTTGGGATTCCAGAACTATTAGGTCCGAGGGGAAAACATAGTGTCCAATCCTTAGTGGCGATCGATCACACCATTTACTAGCCATGTACTCTGCTCGGGTGAGGTTACTAGCATGGGTGACCTAAGGGCTTGGGTTGGTAACTTGTACTTATCCACAAATCCCTTGATATGTATGAATGCGATGCACCAGTGTCAAAAGAACAACTGCAGAAAAGACTTAACCAAAAACTTACCGACATCTTGCATCGGGCTGATCTTCAACCTCCTCCACATCAATGTGGTTCACCTGTCCCCTGTTGAAAGGGTTGGGCTTCTTTCCGAGCTTCCATTGCCATTTCCATTTCGCCTTCGACAATCATTTGCATAATGCCCAGTCTTGCGGCACTTAAAGCAAGTAATGTGACTCAGTCTACCTTGGATGGTGTAGACGGGTTGGTGCGGTTCGTCTGCTGCTTCCTCCATTCCCGCTCCCATTCTTGGTGCCATTATGGTTGTGCGAATTACCTCCTCCATGGGTATCTGAAACTGAATTCTGATTTAGGGGTATAACGGGCTTCGCTGGGATCCGAGTTATACTTCCCTTGTCCATACTTCCGCTATGCAGTTCTCAATTTTGTCGCTGCTTTCCCTCAATCATGAGAGCTCGGTCTACTAACTCCTGGTAGTTGTTGAAACTTGCTACCATCAACGGCATGTGAACTCATCATTCAGTCCTTCTAGAAACTTCTCTGTTTAGCTGCATACAGTAACGTCATCCGGGGCATAACGTGCTAATTTGCTAAAGTCATCCACGTCTCGCCAACAGTCCTTCCTCCTTGGCGTAAGTTGCGAAACTCACGCTTCTTCATGGCCATGGCTCCTCGCTGAAACATGGGCTGTGCGAAAAGCTTCTTTGAAACCGATCCCATGTGATGTGTCACGGATAAGTGGCTGTGAAATTCTCCCACCATGCTGCAAGGGTCCTTCTAGCCGATGTCTGCAAACTTCACTCTTTCACCATCATGCATCCCGCAGTGGTCAGCTCCTTCCTATCTTGCGGAGCCACCATCTGCTACAATTGGCTCGGTGCTCTATCGAATACACCGCGGGTTCATCTAAGGAAACGAGTCGGATGATCCGCAGTGGTGGTGGTGGCGGTGGGTTGTTGTTGTTGTTGTTCGCACCAATGTTTGAATCAGGGTATTCTCTGCTGGATCAATTGGGTGATCTCTGGCGGAAAAACGAATCCGGGTCGCGTCTCGGAGGCATCGATGGGTTTAGAAAAGAAGAGGAATGTAGAATAGAATGAGGTCTAAGGGGAATCACTACCCAAATGCACATGAGCAAATGCACACAAAATCACTTCATTCAATCAAACAAGGGTTACAACGATCTAACTATCGCAAAAGTGCGTGTACTATAATGTTTACATGGAGGAATACTACTAATTATGTGGGGACTTCTACTAATTTGAACCGTGGAAGACTCCATGATGTACGCTCCACTTCGTCTTCAAAGTCGGGTTCACTTGGATCCGAATCTGTGTCGTCGATGTTGATGTAGTCGATTGGGTGTTCGACATCTTGGTCTTCATTCCTGAGCGCCAACTTCTTCTTGAGTTCTTCGATCTCGCACTTAAGATCGTTATTGTGTCTTGCCGAGCTACGATCTCGTCCATGTAGTCTTTGCGTATAGTCTTTAGTTCTTCTTCCCATTCGATGATCCTTTCCTTCGTCTTCTGCAACTCCAACATGTCATTGCACATTTGATTCTCCTGGCGTCGAATGTGCTGATTTAACTCCTGGATGAAAGCTGCAATGGACCTATCCTTCTTGGTGTTGACGACGCCCCAGCTTGTCATCTCGGCGTCCGCAAATCTGGTAGACGGTGTCCTTGAGGTCTTCTTGATAAACTTCTCCAATGCGTCCCATGGTGATGTGAGCTGCCATGCTCTTTCCTGCACTCCAAGTTGGTGCAATCGAAAACACTATCTATAGGCTTGGTGATTGGGGCGAATGTCCTTCCGAACGTGAGCATGAATCTTCCAGCGCTCCTCTTGAGCAGAGTGGCGTTGAAAGTCCCGTGAAACTTGGTAGTCCAATGTTCAGTACTTAGTAACTTCCTTCAAGTGAAATCCAAAAGGTGTGCCTTCATCCGTTGGGTGTACTTGATCTTCGCGTCCGTCATCCTAAAGAGAGTAGAAAAGATGAGGAGTTAGAAAATGGGAAGAGAGTGATCTATGGCTTTAACTTAGTGGTCGTGTCCTACGGTCGGTGTGTGCTCGATACCATTCTCTCAGAGCGACCAGACCCAAATGGATCAAGTCTCGTGCTCGATGTCATCCCCGGATCAAGAATGCCGACACCACACAAGATTTCAAGGATTTATTGCAGAGTAGCAATCACACACTTATTACATCGTTGTCCACAAGGGAACTGAATACAATAATATGGCTTAAGGCCATCTAATAATAACAGCGGAAGGCTTGGAAGATAAGCGAGTCCATCAACTCCAACGGCATCATCGAGTATAGAACCACGACCTAACACCTTACTGTCGTTCTCGAAAAGTCTGCAACGTGAAAGTTGCAGCCGAAAATGGGTCAAGACATGGAATATCTTGGCAATGTAACACATAAAGAGCAATGAAAGAATAAGCCTATACTACATGCATATATGGCTGGTGGTAAGGCTCTACTGTTACATTTGCATAAAGCTGATTTTTCCCTACATCAAAGGAATAATTTTATTTAACTATCATGGTGGTTGTTAAACATTGAGAATGGTTGACAAGATCCTCAATCCCAATTAAAAAGTACTCATCAAAACCCAATAACTTTTATTTAGAAGTAAAATGTTGAGATTCACATGATAATCAAGTACCGGATACTCAAATTGTCCATAACCGGGACACGGCTAATCATGATTAGTTTATACACTCTGCAGAGGTTTATGACTTTTCCCCACAAGACTCGATCGCCTCCGCTTGATTCTCGTGACTACATGGTGTTTGAGAAACGGATGACCGAGACATAGTCTTTCGTAAGCGCTAGCACCTTACATGTGGGTAGACCGTACCAACCTACATCCCCTACATCAGCTAGCCTACCCGTAAGAGTTCGCACGACTTAGTCAACTACGCCAGAGCCCATAATTGGCTTGTGGCTGCACACGGAAGTTTCCAGTTTGAATAATCTTATGATCCCTTAGAGCACAGGTGGCGGTCCGAAGAAATACAGCAAGTCTCGATGGAAACCAGTGCCTCAATCCACCCAGATGTGTGTTTAGGTTGCCACCTTAGATAAACCATTAATTAACAATCTCACATCTGTCATGGATATTCACTCACCCAATCCACGTCTACTAGCATAGCATGGCATGAACAAGCAAACATAGAAGTAACTCCCAAGGTTTCATAAGTAAAACAGGTAATAGGTACTACCTCAATCTACTTCCCAATACCCACAATTTAATTAGATCCTAATCATGCAAGTGTTTGAGGGTTTGATCTAATGCATAAAAACTGGGTATGAGAAAAGGGTATGATCAAAGTGTTACTTGCCTTGTCGATGATCCATGAGTTCTAGAGATTCAAGTAACAAGCGGCGACCGGTGATCTAACGCAGACAAACAACAAGCATACAATAAGTACTCATCTAATGCAGGAAATCCGAATAAAAGATCTAACCAGAAAGTTCAACTTAAGAACCCTGGTTGCAAAAGAATCGAATCAAAACAAACTCCGAAAGTCGAAACTCGAGAGAGAACGTCTCGGTTTAGCGAACTGAAATTAGGTCAAAATTTCACAGTAGCAAAACTCTGTGAAAGTAGGGTAATCGGAACGGCGGTTTCGTTACGAAACTCCAGGCGCTTGAATCACCTGATTCCGATAAACGAGCGAGAAATAAAACAGTTTTGAAAATCAGATCTGAAATCAAATCAGAAAATAACGGATTAATCCGGTTAAAAAGAAAAACGACGAACGAGTTAAATAGTGAACGTTCGTTAACAGAACGAATCTAACGAACGCGTTCATTGAAACGAACGGTTCGGTGAACGTTCGTTAAATAAGAAAACCGAAAAAAATAATAAAACCAATCTAGGTTTTTAAAAAACCGCATATTTTTTTTGAAAAAAAAACCGGACGGTTCGAGGGGGAAAAAGACCGAATCGGCGCGGGCGGCGGTGGCTACCTCCGGTGATCGCCGGAGGGCTCTCCGGTTTGGCGGGGCTCGGCGGGGTTCGGCGTCGGGCGGCGGGTCCACGGGCGGCGGCGACGTCGGCGGCGGGCGGCCCACGGCGGCGGCGCGGCAAGGCTTCGGCCGGGCGTGGCGGCGGCGCTCGGCGTGAGGCTGGGTTGGGGAGAGAGAGAGGGGTCCGGGGTTATAAAGGGGGGAGGCGGTGGCTTGGGAGGGGTCAAGGGGCGCCGGGTCGGGTCGGACTCGGGCGGCGGGCGCTTCGCGGCGGTGGGACACCGCGGGCGGGCGGCAAGGTGAGGGAGGAGGCGGGGTGGGCCGGGGCGCTGGCCTGGGCCTGGCTGGCTTGGGCCGGCTGGGCCTCGGTCCAGGGGGGGCGCTGTTTTTTTTTTAAATAAAAATTAAACCAAAACGAATAGAAAAAATACCAAACGAACTCGGATTTAAATAAAACAAATTTTCCCCGACTCCTAAAAATGAGTCGAACAAAATGAACTTTAAAAACAATATACATGCATAAAAATTTTAAAATGCTCATTTTTGCCTAAGCAAAATAAATCTTCCAAAACCAAATTTGGTTTATTTATAATATCTTCATTTTTCCTAATTGCTTGGGAAAGTCATATTATTCCCTCTCAAAATATTTTTGGAGGAAAAACTTTATGAAGATAATTTAAATAATCCAATGATCCTATTTTCAAAATTTGAGAAAATCCCAAATATGAAAATAATGAAACTTCCAACTCTCTCCGAGGGTCCTTGAGTTGCGTGAAATTTCTAGGATCGGAAAAATGCGAGAAAATATGATATGCATGATGACCTAATGTATAACATTCCAAATTGAAAATTTGGGATGTTACACACTATCAAAAGGGGCAATGCAACGTGATGTTCTCTTGCACTAAGGGGTTGAGCATAGAAACAAATAAGCGCATGGCAACCTCTGCTTCCCTCTGCAAAGGGACTATCTGTCACGCCCAATATGCGACCCTATCCAAAAGGAACTCGAAGGTCCCACCAAGGATAGACCCGCATATTGAAACGCTTTTGCAAGGTGGATATCATTACATCAACATTACATAATAGATGGGGATGCATACATAAGGCACAAATGCCACAAGAATACATCAACATCATATGCAAGAGATCAACATCCGACTACGGATGGAACATAAACAGAAACTCAAACAATATCCACCCTGCTAGCCCAGGCTGCCGACCTGGAACCTATCCCCTGATCGAAGAAGAAGCAAAAGAAGAACTCAAAAACAAGCAAACATCGCTCTCACGTCATGATCATCGCAAACCTATACCTGCAACTGGTGGTGTAGTAATCTGTGAGCCACGAGGACTCAGCAATCCCATTACCATGGGTATCAAGACTAGCAAAGCTTAAAGGGAAAGGAAGGGGTAAAGTGGTGAGGTTGCAGCAGCGACTAAGCATATATGGTGGCTAACATACGCAAATGAGAGCGAGAAGAGAAACAAAGGAATGGTCGTCAACTAGTAATGATCAAGAAGTGATCCTGAACTCCTACTTACGTCAGACGTAACCCAGAAACCGTGTTCTCCTCTCGATCAACCCCGAAAAGAGACACTCACGGTTACGCACATGGTTGGTGTATTTTAGAAGAGTTTGCTTCAAGTTTACTACAACCGGATATTAACAAATTCCCATCTGCCACATAACCGCGGGCACGGCTTTCGAAAGTTCAAACCCTGCAGGGGTGTCCCAACTTAGCCCATGATAAGCTCGCGATCAACGAAGGATATTCCTTCTCCCGGAAGACCCGATCAGTCTCGAATCCGGCTACAAGACATTTCGACAAACAATAAAACAAGACCAGCAAGACCTCCGGCGTGCGTCGACATCCCGATAGTAGCGCACAGATCTCGTCTCGAGCCACGACCGGATGAGCAGACGTCTGACAACCGACGATACCCCAAGTTGCCTAGGGGCGACACCGCAAGTGGCTCTAGTTTGGACCAACACTTGGACAAGCATTGGCCCGGGGGGGCTAAAATGAAGATGACCCTTGAGAGCGCGACTCCCAAGGGAAAAAAGGGTAGGTGAGGCAAATGGTAAAACCAATGTTGGGCCTTCTTTGGAGGAGTCTTATTCAAAGCGAACTGTCAAGGGGTCCCATAAATCACCCGACCGCGTTAGGGACGCAAAATCCGGGAACATAATACCGATATGACGGAAACTAGGCGGCAAGAGTGGAACAAAACACAGGCATAAGGCCGAGCCTTCCACCCTTTACCAAGTATATAGATGCATTAATTAAATAAGATATATTGTGATATCCCAACAAGTAAACATGTTCCAACAAGGAACAACATCTCCATGTTCCAATAAGGAACAAACTTCATCTTCACCTGCAACTAACAACGCTATAAGAGGGGCTGAGCAAAGCGGTAACATAGCCAAACAATGGTTTGCATAGGAAAGGTGTCAAAGGTTAGAGGCTGACATGGCAATTGGAAGGCTTGAGCAGCAAGTGATAGGTAGCGCAGCATAGCGAAAGAACGAAGCAACTAGCATAGCAATGATAGTAATGAGATCCAGGGTAGCGGTCATCTTGCCTGAAATCCCGCTAGGAAGAAGAACGAGTCCATGAAGAAGATGAAGCCACGAAGACGAACCAAGCGGAGACGAACGAATCCTCACGATCGCAACGAAACGAGAACTATCGAGAAGAAGCACACAACATAGTAAACACCTCACACATGAACAAGACATGATGCACAACAAGCATGATGCATGACAAAACTAGATGAGGCTACTCATGGCAAGAGATGATGCAAACAAGATCAACACATCAAGGCAAGTTTAAATGAGGCCGGGAACAACATAGAACAATTCCGGTAAGTCCTCATATGCAAATTTCGAAATTGGTCCAGATCTGAATAAACCTTAAGTTAAAGTTATTAAATAACAAGTTAAGATGCACCAAGATGATCTACACGAAATTCTAGTCAAGTTACATATAAAGTTCATTTAATTCGGAGCTACGGCCTAGAAGATATGAGCAAAACAAGTTAAGCATGGCATTGATGCAAAATGCACCCAAACATCAAGCAAACACCTCGAAACAAGGATGCAACATGATAATATGAGACTACATGTAAAATCAAGCAAGTTTCATATAGAGCACACTCAAAACGGAGAAACGGTTCAACACATACGCATGAAACAAGTTATAGCCACAATCTGTCCAAAACAGCAACTAGGCATATTGCAAGCATCCAAACAACATGCTACAGAATCTCAACATGATAACAAAAGCCATGGGCATGATGTACAGGTAAAGCATGACAAAACATGAACACTGAGCTATCTCCAGAAATCACTAGAACATGCTCAAAAACACATGGCAAGATTGCAAATAATAACAGTTTCAGACTTTGCAGAAATAACATCAGGTTGCAATGTTTAGAGCTATCAACCAATATGCTACAAGAACTTATAATAGCAAAACAAGGCATGGCATGAGTCTACTCAAAGCATAGAACAAAAGTACCTTACTGACCATGAGCCAAAAGGGATCAGAAAATGTAATAGCACCCATGTCAATATAGCAAGTTTAGATTATGATTCAAAGAAAGGGCATGACATTGACAGAATTATGTAGGCATCTTCGCGAGCTCGATGCACTCACTACAGAGCATTTCATGATAAACTAAGCATACATACATCAAGAAGACATGGCATAGAAGTTATACATGGCAAGAACAACATCATAGCATACACGGATCAACTACAACAACCTTGGCAAAATTGAATAACATGTAAACAATCTGCCAGGAAACATTTTATAGCAAAATTAGAGCTCGATTGACTCAAGCTATGGCACTCCATAATTGCAAACAAAGGCATGGATGGATAGAGCATAACCATATGTTCAAAACATCCTTACTGAAGTATCTCAAAATATGCATGGATCTCTCAGAGCATCAAGTTAACATGGCATAAAAATATCAGCAAAACAGGCTGAAATCAGCAACATCATGAAGCCTAGTTTGCATGCTTGTGCTAGTCACCACAGAGATCACAAAAATACATGACATACACCCCTGTAAAGATGGCATGGCATATTACAAAACACATGTAGGACTCAAGATCATAGGATGCACACATCAATCATGGCAAAAATGACAAAAGTGCATGTTCTGATAAGAATCTGAAACTAACATCACATAGCCCTCTTCCAACAGCATTTCGGGCATCAAGATGAGCTCAAATGAAAATGATGCAATGAGATGAAATGATGTACTCATCAAGACTCGCAACAAGTCAATCAAATTCCTGAAAGTGAAGTGGTCACACCATTCCGACCGAGAAGCCACCTGGGAGCGCGAGGATCACCTCCGTTCCGAATATCCGGAGTTCTTTCAGTCCTAGATCTCGGGACGAGATCCTCTTGTAGTGGTGGAGTGTTGTAACACCCCGGATGTAACTTTCCATATTTGTAACTCCAACTCTTGCCATTTTCGCATTGTGATATGATATTCCTCCGTGGTTGGGTTTTCTTCATTTTGCATTTTGTCCATGTCATGCATTTCATATCATGTCATCATGTGCATCGCATTCGCATACGTGTTCGTCTCATGATTCGAGCATTTTCCCGTTGTCCGTTTTGCAATCCGCACTCCTATGTCCCCGGCGCCCCCTTTACGTTTTTCCGTGAGCGGTACTAAACTTTCTCGGAATGGACCGAGGTTTGTCAAGTGGCCTTGGTACACCACCGTAGACCACTGTCAAGTTTCGGGTCATTTGGAGCTCGTTTGGTACTCCAACGGTTAACCGCACTCTCGCAAAGGCCTCTTTTAAGTTGCAGCCCAACACCCATCCAAAACAGCCCAATAACCCATCTAAGTCACTTCCATGCTCTCCGTCGTCGGATCACGATCGTGTGGGCGGAAACTACACTCCATTTGGAGCTTCCTAGCTCCTTCTACCTATAAAAACACCCCCTCCCACGAAATCCCGGATCAATTCCACCCCTAACCCTAGCCCCGCTCCTCTCCGCCACGGACACATCCGGACGGAGCGACGCGTCGCCGCCGCGCTTCATAGCCATGGCACACGCCACGTGGCGTGCCCATCATCGCGCCGCCGCCCGCCGCGAGCCGCTGGGCCCCGCCCGCCCCGCGCGCCGCCGCTCGCCGCCTCCCCCGCCCAGCCGTGCGCTCCGCCGCCTCGGCCGCCCGCCGCCTGCCGGACCCGGCGCGCGCGCTCGGCCCTCACAGACCCGCCGGCCGTCGCCGCCCGCCTGCGCCGCCCGGCGGCCAGCCTCGTCCCGGCCTCTCCTCCCTCCAGCTCCGGCGAGCCGCCGCCGGCCGCCTCGGTTCGCGCGTAGTCGGATCCGATCGGACATAGGGTTGACTTCTCCTCCCCCCGTTTTTTTCGTCTAAGTCTTTTAATCTGTCCTTATTTTGTTGCATTTTCATCATGCCATAACTCTGCACCCGTAGCTCCGTTTTGGGAGTGTAGCATACCGAAATGTTCGCCTCGATGAGTACACCAATTCATCTCATTGCATCATTTTCATTTGAGCTCATCTTGATGCCCGAAATGCTGTTGGAAGAGGGCTATATGATGTTAGTTTCAGATTCTTATCAGAACATGCACTTTTGTCATTTTTGCCATGATTGATGTGTGCATCCTATGATCTTGAGTCCTACATGTGTTTTGTAATATGCCATGCCATCTTTACAGGGGTGTATGACATGTATTTTTTTGATCTCTGTGGTGACTAGCACAAGCATGCAAACTAGGCTTCATGATGTTGCTGATTTCAGCCCCTGTTTTGCTGATATTTTTATGCCATGTTAACTTGATGCTACAGAGAGATCCATGCATATTTTGAGATACTCAGTAAGGATGTTTTGAAAATATGGTTATGCTCTATCCATCCATGCCTTTGTTTGAAATTATGGAGTGCCATAGCTTGAGTCAATAGAGCTCTACTTTTGCTATAAAATGTTTCCTGGCAGATTGTTTACATGTTATTCAATTTTGCCAAGGTTGTTGTAGTTGATCCGTGTATGCTATGATGTTGTTCTTGCCATGTATAACTTCTATGCCATGTCTTCTTGATGGATGTATGCTTAGTTTATCATGAAATGCTCTGTAGTGAGTGCATCGAGCTCGCGAAGATGCCTACATAATTCTGTCAATGTCATGCCCTGTTTGCTGAATCTGTTAACGAAACTTGCTATATTGACATGGGTGCTATTACATTTTCTGATCCCTTTTGGCTCATGGTCAGTAAAGGACTTTTGTTCTATGCTTTGATTAGATTCATGTCGTGCCTTGTTTTGATATTATAAGTTCCTGTAGGATGTTGTTTGATAGCTCTAAACATTGCAACCTGATGTTATTTCTGCAAAGTCTGAAACTATTATTATTTGCAATCTTGCCATGTGTTTTTGAGCATGTTCTAGTGATTTCTGGAGATAGCTCAGTGTTCATGTTTTGTCATGCGTTACCTGTACATCATGCCCATGCCTTTTATTATCATGTTGAGATTCTGTAGCATGTTGTTTTGATACTTGCAATATGCCTAGTTGCTGTTTTGGACAGATTGTGGCTATAACTTGTTTCATGCGTATGTGTTGAACCGTTGCTCCGTTTTGAGTGTACTCTATATGAAACTTGCTTGATTTTGCATGTAGTCTCATATTATCATGTTGCATCCTTGTTTTGAGGTGTTTGCTTGATGTTTGGGTGCATTTTGCATCAATGCCATGCTTAACTTGTTTTGCTCATATCTTCTAGGCCGTAGCTCCGAATTAAATGAACTTTATATGTAACTTGACTAGAATTTCGTGTAGATCATCTTGGTGCATCTTAACTTGTTATTTAACAACTTTAACTTAAGGTTTATTCAGATCTGGACCAATTTCGAAATTTGCATATGAGGACTTACCGGAATTGTTCTATGTTGTTCCCGGCCTCATTTAAACTTGCCTTGATGTGTTGATCTTGTTTGCATCATCTCTTGCCATGAGTAGCCTCATCTAGTTTTGTCATGCATCATGCTTGTTGTGCATCATGTCTTGTTCATGTGTGAGGTGTTTACTATGTTGTGTGCTTCTTCTCGATAGTTCTCGTTTCGTTGCGATCGTGAGGATTCGTTCATCTCCGCTTGGTTCGTCTTCGTGGCTTCATCTTCTTCATGGACTCGTTCTTCTTCCTAGCGGGATTTCAGGCAAGATGACCGCTACCCTGGATCTCATTACTATCATTGCTATGCTAGTTGCTTCGTTCTTTCGCTATGCTGCGCTACCTATCACTTGCTGCTCAAGCCTTCCAATTGCCATGTCAGCCTCTAACCTTTGACACCTTTCCTATGCAAACCATTGTTTGGCTATGTTACCGCTTTGCTCAGCCCCTCTTATAGCGTTGTTAGTTGCAGGTGAAGATGAAGTTTGTTCCTTATTGGAACATGGAGATGTTGTTCCTTGTTGGAACATGTTTACTTGTTGGGATATCACAATATATCTTATTTAATTAATGCATCTATATACTTGGTAAAGGGTGGAAGGCTCGGCCTTATGCCTGGTGTTTTGTTCCACTCTTGCCGCCCTAGTTTCCGTCATATTGGTATTATGTTCCCGGATTTTGCGTCCCTAACGCGGTCGGGTGATTTATGGGACCCCTTGACAGTTCGCTTTGAATAAGACTCCTCCAGAAGGCCCAACATTGGTTTTACCATTTGCCTCACCTACCTTTTTTCCCTTGGGAGTCGCGCTCTCAAGGGTCATCTTCATTTTAGCCCCCGGCCAATGCTTGTCTAAGTGTTGGTCCAAACTAGAGCCACTTGCGGTGCCGCCCTAGGCAACTTGGGGTATCGTCGGTTGACGTCATCGCTCATCCGGTCGTGGCTCGAGACGAGATCTGTGGCTACTATCGGGATGTCGCACGCCGGAGGTCTTGCTGGTCTTGTTTTATTCTTTGTCGAAATGTCTTGTAGCCGGATTCCGAGACTGATCGGTCTTCCGGGAGAAGGAATATCCTTCGTTGATCGCGAGAGCTTATCATGGGCTTGTTGGGACACCCTGCAGGGTTTGAACTTTCAAAGCCGTGCCCGCGGTTATGTGGCGATGGGAATTTGTTAATATCCGGTTGTAGTAAACTTGAAGCAAACTCTTCTAAAATACACCAACCGTATGCGTAATCGTGAGTGTCTCTTTTCGGGTTGATCGAGAGGAGAACACGGTTTCGGGTTATGTCGACGTAAGTAGGAGTTCAGGATCACTTCTTGATCATTACTAGTTGACGACCGTGCCTTTGTTTCTCTTCTCGCCTCATTTGCGTATGTTAGCCACCATATATGCTTAGTCGCTGCTGCAACCTCACCACTTTACCCCTTCCTTTCCCTTTAAGCTTTGCTAGTCTTGATACCCATGGTAGGGATTCTTTGAGTCCTCGTGGCTCACTGATTACTACACCACCAGTTGCAGGTACAGGTTTGCGATGATCATGACGTGAGAGCGATGTTTGCTTGTTTTGGAGTTCTTCTTCCGCTTCTTCTTCGATCGGGGATAGGTTCGGTCGGCAGCCTGGGCTAGGTGGTGGATATTGTTTGAGTTTCTGTTTATGTTCCATCCGTAGTCGGATGTTGATCTCTTGCATATGATGTTGATGTATTCTTGTGGCATTTGTGCCTTATGTATGTATCCCCATCTATTATGTAATGTTGATGTAATGATATCCACCTTGCAAAAGCGTTTCAATATGCGGGTCTATCCTTGGTGGGACCTTCGAGTTCCTTTTGGATAGGGTCACATATTGGGCGTGCCACTATCTTTTACTTTTATGTATTTACTTTTATGCAAAGAGTCAAAGTTTTCCTTCTATTCCTTTTTATTTTTCTCCTTTGGCAAGCATCATGTGGTGAGGAAAGATCTAGGCACATATGTCCAGTTGAATATAGATAGCATGAGTTATTATTGTTGACATCACCCTTGAGGTGAATACGTTGGGAGGCAAAACTATAAGCCCCTATCTTTCTATGTGTCCGGTTGAAACGTTTGGCTCATGTGTACGCGGTGAGTGTTAGCAATTATAGAAGACTATATGATGGTTGAGTATGTGGACTTGCCTAAAGGCTCCGATACGTGATCCTTCCTGAAAAGATGATGAATTGTAGTTGCAAAGTTGACTGAGAACATAGTTTGTTGGTTTTTAATAGAGTTTTTGCTTTATACTTCAATTGTGTGATGAATTGTTACTTATTCATGAGAAGTATATGATAAAAGTTTTATGTTTAATTTTGTTGTTGTTGTAATAATCAACATGATGCTTCTATGTCCGTATTTTGTTTTTATCGACACCTCTCTCTCAAAGCATGTGGACATGTTTTTTGATTTCGGTTTTCGCTTGAGCACAAGCGAGGTCTAAGCTTGAGGGAGTTGATACGTCCATTTTGCATCATGTTTTCTTACTGTTATTTATAATTTTTTTATCCATAATAATGCTTTTTTGAGTAATTCTAATGCCTTTTTCTCTTAATATGCAAGGTATACACAAAGAGGGAGAATTCCGGCAGCTGGAAATCTGGACCTGGAAAAGCTACGTCAGGCTTCCTATTCTGCACAACTCCAAACAAGCTGAAACTTCACAGAGATTTTTGATGAAATATTTGAGGAATATTGGAGCAAATAACTACCAGAGGGGGCCCACCAGGTGGGCACAACCCACCTGGGCATGCCAGGAGTCGAGCCGCATACTGGTGGGTTGTGCTCACCAGCCCACTTCCGTGCCCATCTTCTGGTATATAGGTCATTTTGACCTAGAAAAAATAAGGGGAGGACTTTCGGGACGGAGCGCCGCCGTCTTGAGGCGGAACTTGGGCAGGAGCACTTTTGCCCTCCGGTGGAGCGATTCCGCCGGGGAACTTTCGTTCCGGAGGGGGAAATCATCGTCATCATCATCACCAAAAACTCTCCCATCTTGGGGAGGGAAATCTCCATCAAAATCTTCAACAACACCATCTCATCTCAAACCCTAGTTCATCTCTTGTATTCAATCTTGTTACCGGAACTATAGATTGGTGCTTGTGGGTGACTAGTAGTGTTGATTACTATATGGTTTACTTGGTGGAAGATTATGTGTTCAGATCCAATATGCTATTTAATACCCCTATGATCTTGATCATGATTATTATTTGTGAGTAGTTACTTTTGTCCTTGAGGTCATGGGAGAAATCATGTTGCAAGTAATCATGTGAACTTGATATGTGTTCGATATTTTGATAGTATGTATGTTATTCCCTTAGTGGTGTCATGTGAACGTCGACTACATGACACTTCACCATATTTGGGCCTAAGGGAATGCATTGTGGAGTAGCAATTAGATGATGGGTTGCGAGAGTGACAGAAGCTTAAACCCCAGTTTATGCGCTATTCCGTAAGGGACCGATTGGATCCAAAAGTTTAATGCTATGGTTAGAATTTATTCTTAATACTTTTCTCGTAGTTGCGGATGCTTGCGGGAGGGTTAATCATAAGTAGGATGTTTGTTTGAGTAAGAACAACACCTAAGCACCGGTCCACCCACATATCAAATTATCAAATTACCTAACACGAATTAAACCAACATAATGAAAGTGACTAGATGAAATTCCCGTGTACCCTCAAGAACGCTTTGTTTATCATAAGAGACTGTTTTGGCATGTCCTTTGTCTCAAAAGGATTGGTATACCCTGCTGCACTTTTTTTACTACTATCGTTACTTGCTCGTTACAAATTATCTTGCTATCAAACTACTCCGCTACTTACAATTTCAGCACTTAAGACATTAACTTGCTGAAAACCACTTGTCATTTCCTTCTGCTCCTCGTTGGGTTCGAAACTCTTACTTATCGAAAAGAGCTACAATTGATCCCCTATACTTGTGGGTCATCAGACATCATAGATCGCACCATATCCAATAAAGTACGCTTATGACATTCGGACACATCATTACGTTGTGGTGTTCCAGGTGGCGTGAGTTGTGAAACTATTCCACATTTTAAATGATGGCCAAACTCGTAACTCAAATATTCGCTTCCGCCATCAGATCGTAGAAACTTTATTTTCTTGTTACGATGATTCTCCACTTTACTCTGAAATTCTTTGAACTTTTCAAATGTTTCAGACTTGTGTTTCATTAAGTAGATATACCCATATTTGTTCAAATAATCTGTGAAGGTCAGAAAATAACTATACCCGCCGCATGCCTCAACACTCATCGGAACGCATACATTGGTATGTATTATTTCCAATAACTCATTGGCTCGCTCTATTGTTTTGGAGAATGGAGTTTTAGTCATCTTGCCCCCGAGGCATGGTTCGCAACTATCAAATGATTCATAATCAAGTGATTCCAAAAGTCCATCCGCATGGAGTTTTTCATGCGCTTTACACCAATATGACCTAAACAACAGTGCCACAAGTATGTTGCACTATCATTATCAACTTTACATCTTTTGGCATCAATATTATGAATATGTGTATCACTACGATCGAGATTCAATAAACCATTTATATTGAGTGCATGACCATAGAAGGTTTTATTCATGTAAATAGAATAAAAATTATTCTTTGACTTAAATGAATAACCGTATTGCAATAAACATGATACAATCATATTCATGCTCAACGCAAACACCAAATAACATTTATTTTAGGTTCAACACTAATCCCGAAGGTAAAGGGAGTGTGCGATGGTGATCTTATCAACCTTGGAATCACTTCCAACACACATCTTCACCTTGCCCTTAACTAGTATATGTTCATTTTGCAACTCCTGTTTCGAGTTACAAATCTTAGCAACTAATCCTGTATCAAATACCCAGGGGCTACTATGAACACTAGCAAAGTACACATCAATAACATGTATATCAATTATACCTTTGTTCACTTTGCCATCCTTCTTATCTGCCAAGTTTTTGGGGCAGTCCCGCTTCCAGTGACCAATTCCTTTGCAGTAGAAGCACTCAGTTCCAGGTTTGGGTCTAGCTTTGGCCTTATTCACGGGAGTGGCAACTTGCTTACCACTATTTTTCAAGTTCCCTTTCTTTCCCCTGCCCCTTTTTCTTGAAACTAGTGCTCCTGTTTAACCATCAACACTTGATGATGTTTCTTGATCTCTACCTTCGCCGATTTCAGCATCGCGAAGAGCTTGGGAATCGTTTTTGTTATCCCTTGCATATTATAGTTCATCACGAATTTCTAGTAACTTGGTGATGGTGACTAGAGAACTCTGTCAATCACTATCTTATCTAGAAGATTAACTCCCACTTGATTCAAGCGATTGTAGTACCCAGACATTCTGAGCACATGCTCACTACCTGAGATATTCTCCTCCATCTTGTAGGCAAAGTCAGAGGTCTCATACCTCTTAACACGGGCATGAGTCTGAAATATCATTTTCAACTCTTGGAACATCTCATATGCTCCATGGCGTTCAAAACATTTTTAAAGTCCCAGTTCTAAGCCGTATGAAAGTGCAACTAATCCCTGGATGGTTTTGGTAATTCTTAACAACATATATCTCATTGAACTAATGTTCTTTCAAGATGATCATTTAAGAAAGTTCAATGATTGGCATGGCATGGACTAGAGATGTGCACCCCTCAAAATGCTAAGGACACATATTAACAAAAGGTCAAGACTCTACATTTTCATTTTAGTGATCCAAGATCACATTGAGTCCATAGGAAAAGCCAATACTATTAAAAGGGGATGAGGTGTTGCCTAATGGCTTGCTTGCTCAAAATGCTAAGTGATATGCTCCAAAAGACCTCAACCACTTTCTCATTTCCACATATGTCCTAAACCTAAAGTCAAACTCAGCCCCACCAATTTGATCCATCCTGCTCCATCGAGTTCATTTGACATAGCCACTGCAAGAAACCCTAATCAGTTCGGTCTCATCGATAGGGATCTTGGTCTCACCGAGAAGGGATTGCAAACTCTATGTTTCCCTTCGTAACGTTTTGGTCTAACCGAGATGAGCGATCGGTCCCACCGAGTACGCAATGCAAACTCTCTATTTCCTTTTCGTAACGTTTTAGACTCACCAAAATGAGCGATCGGTCCCATCGAGTTTGCCTGACCAACTCTCTATTTGCCTATTACTGAAATCGGTCCCACCGAGTTCATGTGATCGGTCTCACCGAGATCAAGTTATGCCCTAACACTAACGCATTGGTCCCACCGAGTTGATCATGTCAGTCCCACCAAAAATCCTAACATTCACATTTTGAACCGAATCGGTCTGACCGAGTTTCACAATTCAGTCCCATCGAGTTTGGTAAATTATGTGTAACGGTTAGATTTTGTGTGGAGGCTATATATACCCCTCCACCCTTCCTCCATTCTTGGAGAGAGCCATCAGAACGTGCCTACACTTCCAGCATTCATTTTCTGAGAGAGAACCACCTACTCATGTGTTGAGACCAAGACATTCCAATCCAACCACAAGAATCTTGATCTCTAGCCTTCCCCAAGTTGCTTTCCACTCAAATCATCTTTCCACCATATCCGAATCTGTGAGAGAGAGTTGAATGTTGGGGAGACTATCATTTGAAGCACAAGAGCAAGGAGTTCATCATCAACACACCATCTATTACCTTTTGGAGAGTGGTGTCTCCTAGATTGGTTAGGTGTCACTTGGGAGCCTCCGTCAAGATTGTGGAGTTGAACCAAGGAGTTTGTAAGGGCAAGTAGATCGCCTACTTCGTGAAGATCTACCCAAGTGAGGCAAGTCCTTCGCGGGCAATGGCCATGGTGGGATAGACAAGGTTGCTTCTTCGTGGACCCTTCGTGGGTGGAGCCCTCCGTGGACTCTCGCAACCGTTACCCTTCGTGTGTTGAAGTCTCCATCAACGTGGATGTACGATAGCACCACCTATCGGAACCACGCAAAAATCTCCGTATCTACATTGCGCTTTCTCCCTCCAAACTCCTCCCCTTTACCTTAATATGCAATGATTTAAATTCCGCTGCTATACTCTTAGAATTGCATGTGTAGGTTGATTGCTTGACTTGTGCTAAGTTGCTAAAATCTGCCAAGACTTAAAATTGGGAAAAGGATAGATTTTTATTTGGTCAAGTAGTCTAATCACCCCCCTCTAGACATACTTTCGATCCTACAAGCGGTATGAGAGCCAGGTTTCCGTTTGCCTTGATTTCCATAGCTGTGGTGATCATAGCCTTGGTTTCACAACCTAGAAGAGTATGGCATCTAGCGAGGGAAATTACTACCGTAGAGGTCCTTACTTTGATGGTACTAATTTTGCTAGTTGGAAGCATATGATGAAAATGCATATTCTTGGACATAACCCCGCCGTTTGGGCTATTGTGTGTATTGGCTTGCAAGGTGAATTCTTCGATGGGAGAGAACCGAATCGTGAAGCTACCGCGGAATAATTGAAGATGTTGCAATGTAATGCTCAGGCTTGCGATATCCTCTTCAATGGATTGTGCCCTGAAGAATTCAACAAAATCAGCCGTCTTGAGAATGCAAAGGAAATTGGGGATACTTTGATTGATATGCATGAAGGTACCGACTTCGTCAAGGAAACCAAATTGGATGTGCTTCAAAGTCAACTTGACAAGTTCAAAATAAAGGATGGTGAAGGTGTCGCTGAAATGTACTCTAGGCTTGCTCTTATCACAAATGAAATTGCCAGCTTAGGAAGTGAAGAGATGACCGACAGATTCATCATCAAGAAGATCCTAAGAGCCTTGGATGGAAAATATGACACCGTGTGCACATTGGTCCAAATGATGCCCAATTACAAAGATCTCAAGCCAACAGAAGTCATTTGTAGAATTTTTGCTCATGAGATGTCACTCAAGGATAAAGAAGAGCTTCATAACAAGTCTAGTGGTGCTTACAAAGCCTCGTGTGATGCTCCAACATCATCAAGTGAGAAACATGCTTTCAATGAGGAATTGAGCCTAATGGTGAAAAACTTCAACAAGTTTTACAAGAGTATAAGCAAAGAAAGAAGTTCCAAGTCAAGGTCCTACAATGACAAAAGATCTTCTAGTCGTGAACATAACTGCTACAATTGTGGAAGACCCGGACACTGCTCCAATGAGTGTACGGCTCCCTACAAAAGAAGAGAAGACTCACCTAAAAGGAGAAGCAAAAGAGAAGAATCACCTCCAAGGGAGAGAAGGAGTAGAGATGATCGTTATGAACGAAGAACCTCTCGCAGAAGCAAGGATTCGGAAAGGAAGGACAAGTTATACAGGAGCTATACAAAACGAAGACGTTAAGCTCATGTTGGTGAATGGGTATCCGGTTCCGACTCTGACCACCACTCTGAAAGAAGTTATCACTCCGACTTCGAATATACTCAAGATGAAGGTGTTGCTGGTCTAGCACTTGTGTCAACCAACTCCTATGACATATTTGACTCACCAAATGAAGGAATTGGAAGATGCTTCATGGCTAAAGGCCCAAAGGTATCACACCCCGAGTATGTTGATTTCAATAGTGATGAAGATGACTTGCTAGGTGATGATGATTTACTTGTTGACAATTCTAGCAATGAAAACTATGATGAAATTGCTATTAATCATGCTAATCAAGATAAAATGAATGACGATGATAAGAAGGATATTGAGCGTCTAACTAAAGAACTAAACGCTCTTAAGTTAGCTCATGAAACTACCTTAGAAGATCATCGAGAGCTTTTAAAGACTCATGAGATGCTACGCTTTGAAAAGCTCAACCTAGAGCAAGAGCATGGGTTCTTAAAAGCAATAAATGATGATCTTCGAAAGAAAAGTTCTTCTTACATTGCCAAGCGTTTACTCTTGTCTACTTACATGCCACAAGTAAAATCTAGCAACAAGAGTATGAAAGATTATTCTTCTAGTAGTAACAATAATCATGCTAAATCCAATATTGTTGCTTCTAGTAGTTCTCTTGATTACACTAATGATTCTCTTAGCCAAGTTACACTTGAGCAAGAAAATAGCTTATTGAAGGGAATTATAGAGAAAGGTGTTTACAAGAGCCTTGCCGGAAGTAAGCAATTTGAGGAAATTGTACGCAAGCAAGGAAGGCACCGGAAGAATCAAGGTGTTGGTTTTGAATGAAAGTCCAATGCCAATGGAGTTGAGTGGAAAGAAGATCAATACCCCAAGACGAATTTTGTTCCTCAACAAGAGAAGTATGATCCTACTTCCATCAAGGGACACAAGCTCAAGATGATCTTCCACCACAAGACCACAAGCTAAAAGGCAAGGACAAGCTTCAAGAGGAGATTGATGCATTTGAAGAAGCTCCTAATTCCTTGGTCAAGTGGGTTCCCAAGACTGCATCAAATTCTACTTCATCAAGTACGACTACAACTCCAAGGATTCCCATCAAGTTTATGTGGATCCTGAAGAAGAAGAACTAGAGAGTTCTTGAGGGTGACTCCACCAACGCACTTCACTCACATTTATTTTGGCAAGGACAAGTGCAAACAACTTCTACATCTTGCACTAGTTCAAGTAGTCACAAACCCTCTTGTTGGTAAGTCAAGGGACAAGGTAACCCAATGTTTTCATGGACATCATCTTGTGTGTACTTCACTCTATGACTATGGATATCCTTGTTTGTTCCCTGTGGGACTAACCCATGTAGGTATTGAAAGTGCAACTCACTCCAATGGATTGCTCCAACTGATCTACATAAACGTTGAGCATCCACATCTTCAACATCTACATGAAGTCATCATCAACAAAACCCAAGGTTAGTTCATCCCTCTTAGGGGGGATGTCACATCTAGGGGGAGCTTTACTCTAAGAATTGAGCTAAAGCAACTCTAAATATGTGAACACAACAATGCTTTATGTAAAAGTGGTAACCCCACTTGTGCTTACACAATGAGTATGACCTACGATCAAATGTGTTCATTTGACTCTGATGTCTACTACGCAACTTTATTCTTGTAGACACGTGTTGGGCCTCCAAGCATAGAGTTTTGTAGGACAGTAGCAATTTTCCCTCAAGTAGATGACCTAAGGTTTATCAATCCGTGAGAGGTGTAGGATGAAGATGGTCTCTCTCAAACGACCCTGCAACCAAATACAAGAAATCTCTTGTGTCCCCAACACACCCAATACAATGGCAAATTGTATAGGTGCACTAGTTCGACGAAGAGATGGTGATAAAAGTGTAATATGGATGGTAGAAATATATTTTTATAATCTGAATAAATAAAAACAGCAAGGTAGAAAATGGTAAACGGACACAAAAACGGTATTGCAATGCTTGAGAATGAGGCCTGGGGTCCGTACTTTCGCTAGTGCAATCTCTCAACAATGCTAATATAATTGGATCATATATCAATCCCTCAAAGTGCGATGAAGAATCACTCCAATGTTCCTATCTAGCGGAGAACATAAGAATAAATTGTTTGTAGGGTACGAAACCACCTCAAAGCTATTCTTTCCGTTCGATCTATTCAAGAGTCTGTACTAAAATAACACAAAGCTATTCTTTCTGTTCGATCTATCCTAGAGTTCATACTAAAATAACACCAAAGCAAATTCATATTCATAATACTCAATACAACACAAAGAACTTCAAAGAGTGCCCCAAGATTTCTACCGGAGAAACAAAGAAAAGAACGTGCATCAACCCCTATGCATAGATTACCCCAATGTCACCTCGGGAATCTGCGAGTTGAGTGCCAAAACATATATCAAGTGAATCAATATGATACCCCATTGTCACCACGAGTATCCAATTGCAAGACATATATCAAGCGTTCTCAAATCCATAAAAGTATTCAATCCGATAACAACAAATCTCAAAGGAAAAAACTCAATTCATCACAACAAGATAGAGAGGGGAAAACACCATATGATCTGACTATATTAACAAAGCCCACAAATACATCAAGATCATGACATCTCAAGAACACGAGAGAGAGAGAGAGAGAGAGAGATTAAACACATAGCTACTGGTACAAACCCTCAGCCCCGAGGGTGGACTACTCCCTCTCATTGTGGTGGCCGCCAGGATGATGAAGATGGCCACCGGAGATGATTCTGCCCTCCGTCAGGGTGCCGGAAAGGGTCTAGATTGGTTTTCGGTGGCTACGGAGCCTTGCGGCGGTGGAACTTATGATCTAGGTTAACCCCTGATGGTTTCTCTATTTATATGATTTTTTGGCGTTGGTTTCACGCTAAGATGGGCCTCGAGGTGAGCACAACCCACTGGGGCAAGCCAGGCCCACCGGGCGCGCCCTGGTGGGTTGTGCCCTCCTCGTGGCTCTTCTGGCCCTCCCACGAAGCTTCGGGGGTCTCTTTTGTTCCAAAAAAATTTGTCAAAAAGTTTCAGCTCATTTGGAGAACTTTCATTTCTGCACAAAAAACAACACCACGATAGTTCTGCTGAAAGCAACGTTAGTCCAGGTTAGTTCCATGCAAATCATAACAAGAACATATAAAATTGTTGTAAACATGGCATGAATACTTCATAAATTATAGATACATTGGAGACGTATCAGATTCCTCAGTCAATATACTCATATATAGACGACCTAGTCATCGCCAATTGCTTGATAGATGATAGAGTGTTTGTGCATGCCTTGCCACATATTTCATTTGCCATCTTTTGTGTGAGCATGTTGATTGCATATTTTTCTCATTCGAGGACATCCATTTGTAGCTTTGATTGTTTGGTCTTTTCCTTTGCCAAATGGATGGAAAAGAATGCCTAAGAACTCCCTCTAGCTATTTATGCTTTTCTCATCTCAAACTCTATTCATGCTACATCACAAAGTTTGATCAAGTCAGATTCGAACCCTCTGGGTGAGGAGCACCCGAAGCCACCGATTCGTCATAGACTTAAACCTCCAAAACCTCTCTGTGTATTTCGGTCTGATCGATTCATTCCTTTCGGTCATGCCGAGTTCATTGAGTTGATCTAAGTTTCAATCTTGGTTCAACCGATTTGAACAATTTGGTCACACCGAGTTGCAGTAACCGCTCGTGATTCTGCATCTTGGTGCCGCTGAGTCGTTCCACTCGGTCACACTGACAGGGACTGGATATATAAACTCACGGGTCAAAATTTGGAAATTCCTTCGGAACCCTTCGCCCACGCATATCCAGCTCTGCCGACTTGAGGTCTTCGGATCGTCTCCTCATCGCCAGCGACCCCGTGCTGCTGGTCTCCGCCGCCGTCAATGGGAATCTCACCGCCGTTGTCGGCGTAGCGAGTTCATCGCCAGGTTAGGGTATGAACTCGACCCCTATGTGCAATCTTAACCTCCGATTCCTGCACTTAGGTCAATGCCATGATTCTTACCACGTATGAGATTGTTCTATCCAGCAAAAACTTCCTCTAGATTAGATTTGATTCGAAAATTTAGGGTTGGGTTTCTGCCGAACTCATCTCTGACCGACCGAGTTGAGAAATCGGTCTCACTGATTTGGCCTAGGCCATTGCACTTGTGATTTTTGGTCTGGCCGAAACTTATAAATCGGTGTGACCGATTTCGATTCTCAGTGAAACCCTAGCAATCTCGGAGTCACCGAACTATGAGACGTTCTGACCGATTCCACTAGTTTAGATTCTAATATTGCTTCGGTGTCACCGAGTTTAACAAATCGGTAGCTCTGAAATGCTTTATGTAGAAAACTAAAACTAAGTTTTTGACTCAATTGTTTTGCAAAAACTCTGCACTTTGTGATGCTCATCCACTCTATCTCAACTATATCTATTCGCAGCGTCAGCTTTCAGTTTGCAGTTTTAGCAATGTCATATCAAAGTGACAGCCAGAACAAGTCTGAGGGACAAGTCAACTTGAGTGAGGGCACTAGTCCCTCTGGCAGCTATGATGAGGGTAGCAGAAGCACCCCAAGCAACTTGCCCAAAGCTACAACCAGGACAAGGAGAAAAAGAAACTCAGATTCTAAAGATGAAGACTATGTTGCTGTTGAGGAGGAGGTCACCTCCAATAAAGTGATGAAAAAGGAGTATGATGTTGCTGCTGCAACCAAGCTTGGTTTGCACAAGAAAGCTCCTACCAAGAGAGTGCCCATGTCCAAAGCCATATCCTCTACTCTTGATGTCTCCAAGTCACCAGAAGAGGAGGTTGCTGGAGGCAAAAAGAGAAAGGAAAGGGTCAAGAAGACCATGACCAGAGTAATTGGCAGATCCTCTATGATGAGAGACCCAGCTGAGGGTGAGGAAGAAGAGGATGAGGAAGATGTTGCACCAAAACCAAAGACTCGGAAGTTGATGGGCGATGCCATCAAGTCTGGGGCTGCTCCATCAAAGCCCAAGACTGCCCCCAAAGCTACTGCTCAAGCTTCAAAGACTGCACCAAAGAGATTCACCAGAAATATACCAGCTGCTGAAAAGAACAAGGCCCTAGTGCGTGAAGTGGAAGAAGAAGAAGAAGCCCAAGTGCTTAGGAAATTGAAGCTAAAGGTTCCTGATCATGATGATAATCATCCACTTGCAGAAAACATGAAGGAAAGAACGGATGCAGGTCTCAGATTGTGGAGACAGTCAGACCCCTATGCTGCAAGGAGAAGAACTGATGTGGACTACAGGTTTCACACTAAGGAACAGCAGGACTTCTATGAGACTATTCTATTGGATAAGAAGCCCATTGTGTGTGACATGAAATGGGTGGACTGGAAATATATTGACAACAATGAAGATCATTTCCCTGGAGTGCATGAGAGCTTCAGACTCAATGGAGTTGACACCTTTGTGGGTCATAAATTGACCAAGTGGAATGATGAGCTGATCATGCAGTTTTACTCTACTGCTCACTTCTACCTAGATGGAAAGATTGTCTGGATGTCTGAAGGTACAAGGTACCAGTCTACTGTTGCTGAGTGGGCCAAGCTTATCAATGCTCCAGAAGAAGCTGACGATGACATTGATGTCTATGCAAAGCGCAAGAAAGATCACAACTCCATGGACAACATGCACAAGGAAATTCCAGACAAAGCCTTGGAGACACACAAGCTAGGCTCAGTGTACTATCTACTGTCTGGATTGGCCACCATGAACACCATACTGAAAGTGCAACTATCCCTAGGTCATTTTGGTAATTCATAACAACATATAGCTCATTGAGCTAATGTTATTCCAAGACAAATATTTCAGGAAAGCTCAATGAATGGCATGGCATGGATGATGAAAGTTGATCCCTCAAAATATTAAGGACAAAGGATTGACTCAAGCTCAAAATCTCAAGACTCTACATTTTACATTTTAGTGATCCAAGATCACATTGAGTTTATAGGAAAAGCCAATACTATCAAGGAGGGATGAGGTGTTGCTTAATGAGCCTCTTGCTTCACGTGCTTAGTGATATGCTCCAAAACCCTCCACTACTTTCTCACATCCACATATGACCTAAACCTAAAGTCAAACTCGGCCCTACCGATTCTTTCTATCCGGCGCCACCGAGTTCAATTGTCATAGCCACTGCCACAAACCCTAGGCAAATCGGTCTCACCGATAGGGATCTCGATCTCACCGAGATGGGATTGTAATCTCTCTATTTCCCTTCATAACGTTTCGGTCTAACCGAAGTGAGTGATCGGTCCCACCGAGATTGCAATGTAAACTCTCTGTTTCCCTTTCGTAACTTTCGGTCTCACCGAAAGAGCGAATCGGTCCCACCGAGTTTACCTGACCAACTCTCTGGTTAGCTAATTACCAAATTCGGTCTCACCGAGTTTGTGTAATCGGTCTCACCAAGATTACGTTATGCCCTAACCCTAACCATATCGGTCCGACCGAGTTGCATATCGGTCCCACCAAAAACCCTAACGGTCACTAGGTTTACTAAATCGGTCAGACTGAGTTTGTTGATTCGGTCCCACCGAGTTTGGTAAATTGTGTGTAACGATTAGATTTTGTGTGGAGGCTATATATACCCCTCCACCTCCTATTCATTCGTGGAGAGAGCCATCAGAACAAACCTACACTTCCAACTTACCAGTTCTGAGAGAGAACTACATACTCTTGTGTTGAGGCCAAGATATTCCATTCCTACCATATGAATCTTGATCTCTAGCCTTCCCCAAGTTGCTTTCCACTCAAATCTTCTTTCCACCAAATCCAAATCCTGTAAGAGAGAGTTGAGTGTTGGGGAGACTATCATTTGAAGCACAAGAGCATGGAGTTCATCATCAACACACCATTTGTTACTTCTTGGAGAGTGGTGTCTCCTAGATTGGCTAGGTGTCACTTGGGAGCCTAGGACAAGATTGTGGAGTTGAACTAAGGAGTTTGTAAGGGCAAGGAGATTGCCTACTTCGTGAAGATCTACCGCTAGTGAGGCAAGTCCTTCGTGGGCGACGGTCATGGTGGGATAGACAAGGTTGCTTCTTCGTGGCCCTTCATGGGTGGAGCCCTCCGTGGACTCGCGCAACCGTTACCCTTCGTGGGTTGAAGTCTCCATCAACGTGGATGTACGATAGCACCACCTATCGGAACCACGACAAAAACATCTGTGTCTCCAATTGCGTTTGAATCCTCCAAACCCTTCCCTTTACATTCTTGCAAGTTGCATGCTTTAATTTCCGCTGCCTATATACTCTTTGCATGCTTGCTTGAATTGTGTGAAGATTGCTTGACTTGTTCAAAGATAGCTAAAATCTGCCAAAGTCTATAGTTGGGAAAAGGTTAGGTTTTTAATTGGTCAAGTAGTCTAATCACCCCCCCCCCCCTCTAGACATACTTCAAGGTCCTACAAGTGGTGTCAGAGCTTTGGTCTCCATTTTCTTTGATTTCCATAGCTTTTGGTGGTCATTGCCTTGGTTTCACAACCTAGGAGAGTATGGCGTCTAGCGAGGGAAATTATCACCGTAGAGGTCCTTACTTTGATGGCACTAATTTTGCTAGTTGGAAGCATAAGATGAAAATGCATATTCTCGGACATAACCCCGCCGTTTGGGCTATTGTGTGTATTGGTTTGCAAGGTGAATTCTTTGATGGGAGAGAACCGAACCGTGAAGCTAGCATGGAAGAGTTGAAGATGCTGCAATACAACGCTCAAGCTTGTGATATCCTCTTCAATGGCTTGTGCCCAGAAGAATTCAACAAAATCAGCCGTCTTGAGAATGCAAAGGAAATTTGGGATACTTTGATTGATATGCATGAAGGTATCGACTCCGTCAAGGAATCCAAGTTGGATGTGCTCCAAAGTCAGCTTGACAAGTTCAAAATGAAGGATGGTGAAGGGGTCGCTGAAATGTACTCTAGGCTTGCTCTTATCACAAATGAGATTGCCGGCTTAGGAAGTGAAGAGATGGCCGACAGATTCATCATCAAGAAGATCCTAAGAGCATTGGATGGAAAATATGATACCGTGTGCACATTGATCCAAATGATGCCAAATTACAAAGATCTCAAGCCAACGGAAATCATTGGAAGAATTGTTGCTCATGAGATGTCACTCAAGGATAAGGAGGAACTTCACAACAAGTCAAGTGGTGCTTACAAAGCCTCATGTGAAGCCCCCACATCATCATGTGAGAAACAAACCTTCAATGAAGAATTGAGCCTAATGGTGAAGAACTTCAACAAATTCTACAAGAGTAGAAGCAAAGAAAGAAGCTCTAAGTCAAGGTCCTACAATTACAAAAGATCTTCTAGTCGAGAGCGCAACTGCTACAATTGTGGGAGACCCGGACACTATTCCAATGAGTGTACGACACCCTACAAAAGAAGAGAAGATTCTCCCAAGAGAAGAAGTAGAAGAGAAGAATCACCACCAAGAGAGAGAAGGAGTAGAGATGATCGTTATGAACGAAGACCCTCACGGAGAAGCAAGTATTCGGATAGGAAGGACAAGTCATCAAAGAGCCACACAAAACGAAGACATCAAGCTCACGTTGGTGAATGGGTATCCGGCTCCGACTCCGATAATCACTCCGAGAGAAGCTATCACTCCGACTCCGAATACACTCAAGATGAAGGTGTTGCCGGTCTAGCACTTGTGTCAACCAACTCCTATGACATATTTGATTCACCAAATGAAGGAATTGGTAGATGCTTCATGGCCAAAGGTCCTAAGGTAACACACCCCGAGTATGTTGATTTTAATAGTGATGAAGATGACTTGCTAGGTGATGATGATTTACTTGTTGACAACTCTAGTGATGAATACTATGATGAAACGTCAATTAGTCATGCTAATCAAGATGAAACGAATGACAATGATAAGGAGAAGATTGAGCGTCTAACTAAAGAACTAAACACTCTTAAGTTAGCTCATGAAACTATCTTCGAAGATCATCGAGAACTTTTAAGGGCTCATGAGAAGTTACGTTTTAAAAAGCTCAATCTTGAGCAAGAGCATGAGTTCCTAAAAGCGATCAATGATGATCTCCGTAAGAAAAGTTCTTCTTACATTGCCAAGCGTTTACTCTTATCTACTTACATGCCTCAAGTCAAGTCTAGTAACAAGAACAAGAAAGATTATTCTTCTAGTAGTAACAATAACAATGCTAAATCCAATATTGTTGCTTCTAGTAGTTCTCTTGATTCCACTAATGATCCTCTTAGCCAAGTTACACTTGAGCAAGAAAACAGCTTATTGAAGGGAATTATAGAGAAAGGTGTATACAAGAGCCTTGCCGGGAGTAAGCAATTTGAGGAAAATGTACGCAAGAAAGGAAGGCACCGGAAGAATCAAGTTGTTGGTTTTGAACGAAAGTTCAATGCCAATGGAGTTGAGTGGGAAGAAGATCAATACCCCAAGACGAAGTTTGTTCCTCAACAAGAGAAGTATGATCCTACTTCCTTCCAGGGAACACAAGCACAAGATGATCTTCCACCACAAGACCACAAGAACAAAGGCAAGGACAAGCTTCAAGAGGAGATTGATGCATTTGAAGAAGCACCTAAGGCCTTGGTCAAGTGGGTTCCCAAGACTACGTCAAGTTCTACTTCATCAAGTACAACTACTACACCAAGGATTCCCATCAAGATGATGTGGATCCCGAAGAAGAAGAACTAGAGAGTTCTTGACGGTGACTCCGCCAACATTCTTCACTCATATCATTATGGCAAGGACAAGTGCAACCACCCTTCATGTCTTGCATTAGTTCAAGGAGTCACAAACCCTCATGTTGGTAAGGCAAGGGACAAGGTAACCTAATGTTTTCATGGACATCATTTTGTGTGTGCATCACTCTATGTCTATGGATATTCTTGTTTGTTCCTTGTGGGACTAACCCATGTAGGTATTGAAAGTGCAACTCACTCCAAAGGTTTGCTCCAAAAAGATCTACATCAACATTGAGCATCCACATCTTCAACGCCTACATGAAGTCATCATCGACAAAACCCAAGGTTAGTTTATCCCTCTAAGGGGGGATCTCACATCTAGGGGGAGCTTAACTCTATGAATTGAGTCAAAGCAACTCTAATGATGTGAACACATAAATGCTTTATGTAAAAGTGGTAACCCCACTTGAGCTTAAACGATGAGTATGACCTATGATCAAATGTTCTCATTTGACTCCTAAGTCAATATACTCATATATAGATGACCTAGTCATCGCCAATTGTTTGATAGATGCTAGAATTGGTTGTGCATGCTTTGTCACATATTTCATTTGTCATTTTATTGTGTGAGCATGTTGGTTGCATATTTTACTCATTCGAGGACATTCACTTGTTGTTTTGATTGATTGGCTTCTTTTTCTTTGGCCAAGTGGATGGACAAGAATGCCTAAGAACCTTCTCTAGCTATCTATGCTTTTCTCGTCTCAAACTCTATTCATGCTACATCACAAAATTTGATCAAGTCAGTTCGAACCACTCGTGTGAGGAGCACTGAGTCCCCGATTCGTCATAGACTTAAACTTCCAAAACTTCTTTGTGATTTTCGCTCTGACCGATTCCTCCATTTCGGTCATACTGAGATTACTAAATCGATCTAGGTTTTCATCTCGGTGCAACCGATTTGAACCTTCGGTCACACCGAGTTGTCAGAATCATATCAGTTATGCATCTCGGTGCCACCGAAGTTGTTCCACTCGGTCACACCGACGAGTGTCGGGCTATATATTCACACGGGCAAATTTTGGAAAACTTTCACCGAAACTCCTCGACGCAGCATAGCTCGCTCGCCTACTAGGTCTCCGGATCGTCGACTTCATCGCCATGACCGCCTCCGTCGCTGGTCTCCGCCGTCAGCGGAATTCTTCTCCGCCATTGCCGCCGTAGCGAGTTCACCGCCGAACTAGGGTATGAACTCGATCACAGTGTTATCCTCGTCTGATTCTCAGCACATTGTGTTCATAATGCTTCTTGCCACGATTGAAACACCTCTATCCAGTCAAAACAATCCTTAGAATAGGTGTGATTCGAAAATTTAGGGTTAGGTTTCCGCCGAAACCATCTCGGACCCACCGAGTTGAAAAACTCGGTCCCACTGATTTGGCTAACGCCATTGCACTAGTAACTCTCGGTCTGACCGAGAATTGCTAATCGGCGTGACTGATTTTAAAACTTTGTGAAACCCTAGCAGTCTCGGTGCCACCGAACTGTGACTCGGTCTGACCGAGTTCACTAGTTTAGGTTCCAAAACTGCTTCGGTATCACCGAGTTTGAAAATCAGTAGATCCAAAATGCTTTCTGTGGAAAACTAAAACTAAGTTTTTTGAATCATTATTTTGCAAAAATCTCTGCATTTTGTGATGCTCATCCACTCTACCTCATGTATAACTATTCACAGGGTCAGCAGTCAATGTGTGCAGCATGTCAGACCAAAGTGACAGCCAGAACAAGTCAGAAGAGCAGATTCACATGAGTGAGGGCACTAGTCCCTCTAGCAGCTCAGATGAGGGGAGCAGAAGCACTCCCAGCAATTTGCCCAAGGCTGCCACAAGGACAAGGAAGAAGAAGACCTCAGAGTCTGAGGATGAGGACTATGTGGCAGTTGAGGATGAGGCAAGTTCAATGAAGAAAGTGCTCAAGGAGTACAACTCAACTGTAGTTAAGCCAGGAATGAAGATCAAAAGGCCTGCAGGAAGACAACCAATGTCCAAAGCCAGAGTCTCCACTCAAGCATCTTTGGAATCCCAACCCAAAGAGCCTTCTCCTGCTGAAGGAAAGAAAAGGAAGGAAAGGGTCAAGAAGACCATGGCCAGAGTAATAGGAAAGCCTTCCATGATGGAGGAAGAAGAGGTTGCTGAACCAGCACCCAAGGCACAAAAGCGATGGGTGATGCTATAAAGTCGAGGGCTGCCACTTCAAAGCCCAAAGTAGCACCCAAAGCTGCCCCCAAGCCCAAGAGTGCACCTAAGAGGAATACCAGAGTATACCAGTGCTGAAAAGAACAAGGCCCCAATGCCCGATGTTGTTCTTGAGGAAGATGAAGAAGGGCAAGTCTTAAGGAAGCTCAAACCCAAGATTCAGACCACAATGATGCTCATCCTGTGGCTGAGAACATGAAGATCGGAGAGACTTAGGGTTGAGGCTATGGAGAGAGTCGATCCATATGCCACCAGGGAGAAGGACTGCTTGAGATTACGTGTTCCACACCAAGGAGCAGCAGGACTTCTATGAGACCATCTTATTGGATAAGAAGCCCATAGTTTGTGATATGAGGTGGGTCGATTGGACCTACATTCAGGAGAATGAAGAACACTATCCTGGAGTATATGACAGCTTCAAGATGCGTGTGGAGTTGCAGATTTTGTTGGGCGAAGCTCACAAACCGGAATGACGAGCTCATTATGCAATTCTACTCCACAAGACATTTCTATCCAGATGGCAGGATAGTTTGGATGTCTGAAGGAACGAGATACCAATCAACCATAGAGGAATGGGCAAGTCTGATCAATGCCCCAAAGGAAAGTGAAGATGACTTGGACATTTATGCCAAGAAGAAGAGGGATTACAACTCAATGTCATAGATGTACAAGGAGATCCCAGATGATGCACTTGAGACTTTCAAGTTTGGATCAGTTCATTTACTTCTGTCAGGGCTGCCAACGATCAACTGGATCCTAAGGCACACTCTGTTGCCCAAATCAGGTGACCACAACATGATCAGAGGGCATGCAATCAATTTGCTTCACATTTTTTATGTGCCCCATAAATTCAAGGTCATGAGCCTCATAGTTGAAACTATCAAGAGGACAGCAGCAGACCAAAAGAGGAGCTGTGGATATGCCTCACAAATCCAGGAGTTGATTAACTCAAAGATGGGCACAGGGAAGTATCTGTTGGATAAAGAACACTTAGTTCTCTATCCTGAATTTGAGGACAATCAAGTTGTCATGACTGAGAATGAACCATCATCAGTACAAGCTCAAGAGAAGAAGGAGAAGGCAAGGAAAGAGAAGGCTACCAAGATGCCCACTCTAGCAGAGGCATCTGAGTACTTTTTGAAGAACAAGCAGGAGCGGCTTGGTTACTTGATAGCATCAACTCTGCAGATTGAGAAGGGGTTGGGCACCTAACTCAAAACCGGAGAGCCTGGAAAGAATCATGGAACAAAAATTCTATGATCTTGATGTCAAAGTGGCGAGATTCATCGGTGTGGAGCAGCTACAGGATGACATGCAGGAGAGGAAGGGCAGGACAACAAGCGATGCATTTGCGAGTGCCTCGAGCTCAGAGATCAGCTGCAGAGCCATGCACTACCACGAGTCACTTCATCTGCTCCAGCTACAGCTCCAGCGCAACCAGCTCCAAAGACCAACTCCTTCACTCCTTCCACATCTATCAAGTCTTCGTCCAAGGAGCCATCTCTACGCCACCAGCAGAAGACCAAGCCTGAGAGACGATATAGTCCTATGCATTTTCTATGAACTTTTTGGTAACTTGTTGCCGAAGGGGGAGAAAAATGTATAGATCATAGGCTTCAAAAGAGAGAGTTTGCTTTTGTTCTCTCTTGTCTTCTTGGTTGAACTTTGTTTGCTTTTGATTGCTTGAGATACTATGTTATTACCTGTGAGACATTGATGATCATGTGTTTGATCATAAGCTACACTTATGCTTGTTATATGTTATTATCTTACTTATCCTCATATGATCATTCACTGTGCTTCGTGATGAGTGCATGTATTCAATCCTTATTATTTTGAGCGCTCCACCAAGATGTATGTGACATGGAAGAGTAACCCATGAGCCTAATTCCTTGTGCATTTGCAGTCCAAAGCAAATTTTAAAACATGCACAAATTTAGGGGGAGCTCTTGCTTATCACATACTTCTCAAAGCGACGATGTTTTTCAATCTTATTATCATTTGTCGAAGCTTTGATCTATATATTGTCATCAATTACCAAAAAGGGGGAGATTGAAAGTGCAACTATCCCTAGGTGGTTTTGGTAATTCATAACAACATATAGCTCATTGAGCTAATGCTATTCCAAGACAAATATTTTAGGAAAGCTCAATGAATGGCATGGCATGGATGATGAAAGTGGATCCCTCAAAATATTAAGGACAAAGGATTGACTCAAGCTCAAAAGCTCAAGACTCTACATTTTACATTTTAGTGATCCAAGATCACATTGAGTCTATAGGAAAAGCCAATACTATCAAGGAGGGATTAGGTGTTGCTTAATGAGCCTCTTGCTACATGTTCTTAGTGATATGCTCCAAAACCCTCCACTACTTTCTCACATCCACATATGACCTAAACCTAAAGTCAAACTCGGCCCTACTGATTCTTTCTATCCGGCGCCACCGAGTTCAATCGTCATAGCCACTGCCACAAACCCTAGGCAAATCGGTCTCACCGATAGGGATCTCGGTCTCACCGAGATGGGATTGTAATCTCTCTGTTTCCCTTCATAACGTTTCGGTCTAACCGAAGTGAGCGATCGGTACCACCGAGATTGCAATGTAAACTCTCTGTTTCCCTTTCGTAACTTTTCGGTCTCACCGAAAGAGCGAATCGGTCCCACCGAGTTTACCAGACCAACTCTCTGGTTAGCTAATTACCAAATTCGGTCTCACCGAGTTTGTGTAATCGTTCTCACCGTGATTACATTATGCCCTAACCCTAACCATATCGGTCCTACCGAGTTGCATATCGGTCCCACCGAAAACCCTAACGGTCACTAGGTTTACTAAATCGGTCAGACCGAGTTTGTTGATTCGGTCCCACCGAGTTTGGTAAATTGTGTGTAACGGTTAGATTTTGTGTGGAGGCTATATATACCCCTCCACCTCCTCTTCATTCATGGAGAGAGCCATCAGAACAAACCTACACTTCCAACTTACCAGTTATGAGAGAGAACTACATACTCATGTGTTGAGGCCAAGATATTCCATTCCTACCATATGAATCTTGATCTCTAGCCTTCCCCAAGTTGCTTTCCACTCAAATCTTCTTTCCACCAATTCCAAATCCTGTGAGAGAGAGTTGAGTGTTGGGGAGACTATCATTTGAAGCACAAGAGCAAGGAGTTCATCATCAACACACCATTTGTTACTTCTTGGAGAGTGGTGTCTCCTAGATTGGCTAGGTGTCACTTGGGAGCCTCCGACAAGATTGTGGAGTTGAACAAAGGAGTTTGTAAGGGCAAGGAGATCGCCTACTTCATGAAGATCTACCGCTAGTGAGGCAAGTCCTTCGTGGGCGACGGCCATGGTGGGATAGACAAGGTTGCTTCTTCGTGGACCCTTCGTGGGTGGAGCCTCCGTGGACTCACAAGAACTGTTACCCTTCGTGGGTTGAAGTCTCCATCAACGTGGATGTACGATAGCACCACCTATCGGAACCACGACAAAAACATCCGTGTCTCCAATTGCGTTTGAATTCTCCAAACCCTTCCCTTTACATTCTTGCAAGTTGCATGCTTTAATTTCCGCTGCCTATATACTCTTTGCATGCTTGCTTGAATTGTGTGAAGATTGCTTGACTTGTTCAAAGATAGCTAAAATCTGCCAAAGTCTAAAATTGGGAAAAGGTTAGGTTTTTAATTGGTCAAGTAGTCTAATCACCCCCCCCTCTAGACATACTTCAAGGTCCTACACATACTGAGGCACACCTTGTTGCCTAAATCATGAGATCACAGGATGATCAGAGGCCACTCCGTCAACTTGCTTCAAATGTTTGATGTGCCATAGAAATTCAAGGTGATGAGCTTGATAGTTGAAACAATCAAGAGAACTGCAGCAGATCAGAAGAGATCATGTGGGTATGCTCCACACATTCAAATGCTCATCAACTCCAAGATGGGCAAAGGCATGTATCTACTGGACAAAGAGCACCTTCCCTTGAGTCCTGATCGTGAGGATAAAACCGTTGTTATGGATGCTTCAAATCCTACATTAGTAGAGGCTCAAGAGAAGAGAGAAAAAGCAAAAGCAGAGAAGCCAGCCAAGATGTCAAGTGCTGAAGAGGCATCCCAAGTATTTCTCAAGTCCAAACAAGACCAACTTGGCTATCTCATCCAGGCTACTTTGAGGATTGAGAAAGGATTGGCCACCCCGACTCAAAATCAAGAGAGTCTTGAAAGGATCATCGAAACAAAGATACATGATCTAGATGTCAAGGTGACAAAAATTCGGACTTCTGTGGAAAAGATTCAATAAGAGCTTGAGGATAGGAGTGACAATACCACCACTGATGCTTATCAAAGGGTGCCTAGAAGACAGAGGTCTGCAGTAGTGCCAGTGACAGACACTAGGGCTACAACTTCAGCTCCCGCAGCCACAGCTTCAGTTGCCCCTCCAGTTGCAAATCCACCAGCTCCTCAGTCTTCCTCAGATGCATTTGTTGCAGGACTCCTCTCCATGCCACCTTCGCACTCCGGAGCTCCCGGAGATCAAGCTTAGAGAGCCGCATAGCACTATGCATTTTCAAGATTTTTCGTAACTTGTTGCCAAAGGGGGAGAAAGTGTATAGATCATAGGCTTAGAGAGAGAGAGAGAGAGAGAGAGAGAGAGAGATTTGATTCTTTTTGCTATCTCTTGCTACTTATTTGCTTGCTTGCTTGGATGATACTCTATTTATGTGTGTGTGAGATACTTGTATGGTCATGTGCTTGATCATATTACACTTTAATGTTTGTGCTTGAATGATGATATTCTCTATCTCTCATGTATAATCATTCATACTTTGTCTTGGTGATGACTGCATATTTCATATTTTATCATTTTGAGCGCTCCACCAAGATGTATGTGACACGGAAGAGTAACCCATGATCCTAATTGATTGTGCATTTGCATTCAAAAGCAAATCTTAAATAATGCACAAATTTAGGGGGAGCTCTTGCTTATCACATACTTCTCAAAGCGACGATGTATTTCATTCTTATTGTCATTTGTTGAAGCTTGATCTATATATTGTCATCAATTATCAAAAGGGGGGAGATTGAAAGTGCAACTAATCGCTAGGTGGTTTTGGTAATTCTTAACAACATATAGCTCATTGAACTAATGTTCTTTCAAGATGATCATTTAAGAAAGTTCAATGATTGGCATGGCATGGACTAGAGATGTGGACCCCTCAAAATGCTAAGGACACATATTGGCAAAAGCTTAAGACTCTACATTTTCATTTTAGTGATCCAGATCACATTGAGTCCATAGGAAAAGCCAATACTATTAAAAGGGGATGAGGTGTTGCTTAATGGCTTGCTTGCTCAAAATGCTTAGTGATATGCTCCAAAATCCCTCAACCACTTTATCATTTCCACATATGTCCTAAACCTAAAGTCAAACTCGGCCCCACCAATTTGATCCATCCAGCGCCACCGAGTTCATTTGACATAGCCACTGCCAGAAACCCTAATCAGTTCGGTCTCACCGATAGGGATCTCGGTCTCACGGAGATGGGATTGCAAACTCTCTGTTTCCCTTCATAACGTTTCGGTCTAGCCGAGATGAGCGATCGGTCCCACCGAGTTCGCAATGCAAACTCTCTGTTTCCTTTTCGTAAAGTTTTAGACTCACCGAAATGAGCGATCGGTCCCACCGAGTTTGCCTGACCAACTCTCTGTTTGCCTATTACTGAAATAGGTCCCACCGAGTTCATGTGATCGGTCTCACCGAGATCAAGTTATGCCCTAACCCTAACGCATCGATCCCACCGAGTTGATCATGTCGGTCCCACCGAAAATCCTAACGTCCACATTTTGAACCGAATCGGTCTGAGCGAGTTTCACAATTCGGTCCCATCGAGTTTGGTAAATTGTGTGTAACGGTTAGATTTTCTGTGGAGGCTATATATACCCCTCCACCCTTCCTCCATTCATGGAGAGAGCCATCAGAATGTTCCTACACTTCCAGCATTCATTTTCTGAGAGAGAACCACCTATTCATGTGTTGAGACCAAGACATTCCAATCCAACCACAAGAATCTTGATCTCTAGCCTTCCCCAAGTTGCTTTCCACTCAAATCATCTTTCCACCATATCCAAATCTGTGTGAGAGAGTTGAGTGTTAGGGAGACTATCATTTGAAGCACAAGAGCAAGGAGTTCATCATCAACACACCATTTGTTACCTTTTTGAGAGTGGTGTCTCCTAGATTGGTTAGGTGTCACTTGGGAGCCTCCGTCAAGATTGTGGAGTTGAACCAAGGAGTTTGTAAGGGCAAGGAGATCGCCTACTTCGTGAAGATCTACCCAAGTGAGGCAAGTCCTTTGTGGGCGATGGACATGGTGGGATAGACAAGGTTGCTTCTTCATGGACCCTTCATGGGTGGAGCTCTCTGTGGACTCGCGAACCATTATCCTTTGTGGGTTGAAGTCTCCATCAATGTGGATGTATGATAGCACCACCTATCGGAACCACACCAAAAATCTCCGTGTCTACACTGTGTTTGCTCCCTCTAAACTCCTCCCCTTTACCTTCATATGCAATGATTTACATTCCGCTGCTATACTCTTAGAATTGCACGTGTAGGTTGATTGCTTGACTTGTGCTAAGTTGCTAAAATCTGCCAAGACATAAAATTGGGAAAAGGCTAGATTTTTATTTGGTCAAGTAGTCTAATCACCCCCCTCTAGACATACTTTCGATCCTACACCGTAAAGCATGGTGCACTAAACTATCAAGTAGTCATCATACCGATCTTGTCAAACATTCATAACGTCTGCATCTGCTCCTGCAATAGGTCTGTCACCTAGTGGTGCATCAAGAAAATAATTCTTCTGAGCAGCAATGAGGATAATCCTCAGATCACGGACCCAGTCTGCATCATTGCTACTATCATCTTTCAACATAGTTTTCTCTAGGAACATATCAAAAAATAAAACAGGGGAGCTATACGCGAGCTATTGATCTACAACATAGATATGCAAAAACTATCAGGACTAAGTTCATGATAAGTTAAGTTTGATTAATCATATTACTTAAGAACTCCCACTTAGATAGACATCCCTCAAGTCATCTAAATGATCACGTGATCCATATCAACTAAACCATGTTCGATCATCACGTGAGATGGAGTAGTCTTTAATGGTGAACATCTCTATGTTGATCATATCTACTATATGATTCACGTCCGACTTTTCGGTCTCCAGTGTTCCGAGGCCATGTCTGTACATGTTAGGCCCGTTGTATGTGAACGTAGAGCTTATCACACCCGGTCATCATGTGGTGTCTCGGCACGACGAACTGTCGCAATGGTGCATACTCAGGGAGAACACTTATACCTTGAAATTTTAGTGAGGGGTCATCTTATAATGCTACCGCCGTACTAAGCAAAATAAGATGCATAAAAGATAAACATCACATGCAATCAAAAATATGTGACATGATATGGTCATCATTATCTTGTGACTTTGATCTCCATCTCCAAAGCACCGTCATGATCTCCATCAACACCGGCTTGACACCTTGATCTCCATCGTAGTGTCGTGGTCGTCTCGCCAACTATTGCTTCTACAACTATCGCTAACGCATAGTGATAAAGTAAAACAATTACATGGTGTTTGCATTTCATACAATAAAGCGACAATCATAAGGCTCCTGCCAGTTGCCGATAACTTTTACAAAAACATGATCATCTCATACAATAACGTATATCACATCATGTCTTGACCATATCACCTCACAACATGCCCTGCAAAAACAAGTTAGACGTCCTCTACTTTGTTGTTGCAAGTTTTACGTGGTTGCTACGGGCTTCTAGTAAGAACTGTTCTTACCTATGCATCAAAACCACAACGGTGATTTATCAAGTTTGATGTTTTAACCTTCAACAAGGACCGGTCGTAGTCAAATTCTATTTAACTAAAGTTGGAGAAACAGACACCCGCCAGCCACCTTTATGCAAAACTAGTTGCATGTCTGTCGGTGGAACTGGTCTCATGAACGTGGTCATGTAAGGCTGGTCCAGGCCGCTTCATCTAATAATACCGCCGAATCAAAATAAGACGTTGGTGGTAAGAAGTATGACGATCACCGCCCACAACTCTTTGTGTTCTACTCGTGCATATCATCTAGGCATAGACCTGGCTCGGATGCCACTGTTGGGGAACGTAGCATGCAATTTCAAAAAAAATCCTACGCTCACGCAAGATCTATCTAGGAGATAAATGGAAACGAGAGGTGGAGAGTGTGTCCACGTACCCTCGTAGACCGAAAGCGGAAGCGTTTGACAACGCGGTTGATGTAGTCGAACTTCTTCTCGTTCCTACCGATCAAGCACCGAACGTACGACACCTCTGAGTTCTGCACACGTTCAACTCGATGACGTCCCTCGAACTCTTGATCCAGGAAAGTGTCGAGGGAGAGTTCCATCAGCACGACGGCGTGGTGATGGTGATGGTGAAGTGATCCGTGCAGGGCTTCGCCTAAGCACTACGTGAATATGACCGAAGGCGTAAACTGTGTAGGGAGGGGGGGTGCCGCACACGGCTAACAATGGTTGATGTGTGTTCTAGCGGTGCCCCCTATATATATATATATATATATATATATATATATATATATATATATATATATATATATATATATATATATATATATATATATATATATATATATATATATATATATATGTGTGTGTGTGTGTGTGTGTGTGTGTGTGTGTGTGTGTGAGGAGAGGAGAGGCAGCCAGGGGCGCCCCAAGTAGGAGAAATCCTACTTGGGCACCTCCCTATTCGACCTCCCCTTCCATATCCATCCGGAGGGGGAAGGAAGGAGGAGGAGAGAAGGAAGGGGGAGCCGAATTGCTCCCCTTTCTTTCTCTTTCCCCCTCTTTCCTTCCCCCCTTATTTGGCTTACATGGGGCACACCAGCCCCCTAGGGGCTGGCCCGTCTTGGCCCATTAGGCCCATGCAGCTGCCGGGGGGATGCCCGGAACCCCTTCCGGTGACACGATATGTACTCGGTACCCCCAGAACACTTCCGGTGTTTGAATATCATCGTCCTATATATGAATCTTTACCTCTCGACCATTTCGAGACTCGTCGTCCTATTCGTGATCTCATCCGGGACTCCGAACAAATTCGGTCACCAAATCACATAACTCATATAATACAAAATCGTCATCGAACGTTAAGCGTGCGGACCCTACGGGTTCGAGAACTATGTAGACATGACCGAGACACCTCTTCGGTCAATAACCAACAGCGGAACCTGGATGCTCATATTGGTTCCCACATATTCTTCGAAGATCTTTGTCGGTCGTACCGTAATGACAACATACGTTATTCCCTTTGTCATCAGTATGTTACTTGCCCGAGATTCGATCGTCGGTATCTTCATACCTAGTTCAATCTCGTTACCATCAAGTCTCTTTACTCGTTCCGTAATACATCATCCCGTAACTAACTCAATAGTCACATTGCTTGCAATATTATGATGTGTATTACCGAGAGGGCCCAGAGATACCTCTCTGATACTCGGAGTGACAAATCTTAATCTTGATCTATGCCAACCCAACAAACACCTTTGGAGATACCTGTAGAGCATCTTTATAATCACTCAGTTACGTTGTGACATTTGATAGCACACAAGGTATTCCTCCGGTATCCGAGAGTTGCATAATCTCATAGTCGAAGGAATATGTATTTGACATGAAGAAAGCAATAGCAATAAAACTGAACGATCAATATGCTAAGCTAACAGATGAGTCTTTTCCATCACATCATTCTCCTAATGATGTGATCCCGTTCATCAAATGACAACACATGTCTATGGTTAGGAAACTTAACCATCTTTGATTAACGAGCTAGTCTAGTAGAGGCTTACTAGGGACACGGTGTTTTTTCTATGTATCCACATATGTATCAAGTTTTCGGTTAAATACAATTCTAGCATGAATAATAAACATTTATCATGATATAAGGAAGTATAGAATAACAACTTTATTATTGCCTCTAGGGCATATTTCCTTCACTAACATGGCATATATACAATACCCAACTATACATAGAGGCTACTACAACCCATTATCTAAACCAACGTACATGGCATGGTATTGCCTTTGGCACAAATCCTGAGAAGCAAGTGGATCCATGACATGGAGATCACTTAGACCCTGGTAATCCCCTAGCACTGGGAGTATTGTAGCACTTTTCAAAGCGGAGGCGATAAGTATGCGCCAACATGCGGTCCTAGCCTGAACGAAGACTTTGCAGTCTCCGCTAAGGACAGAAGCGCATATTGGGTATGCCCCAACATGTGACTAGTCATACACGCAAGTGTCATGTGTCGAAAACAAGGCGAACATCATCACAAAATACCATACAAGCAGAGATGAGAATATGAGCATTTAAGTTGGCTTACACTTGCCACAACAAACATAGGTAACAACGTAATAATACATTCCACCAAAACATGCATCAATCAATAAGGAATACATATAAGAAGCAAATCTGGCCTAAGAGGCCCCAAATAAACAAACATGATGACCACCCTGACTAAATCCTAGGATGACGGTCGAGGATCACCCTAATGATCGTCTGACAGAGTAACGACCATCCTCAAACGTTCATCATAATATTCCCACTTAAGACCCGTGATCTCATCTGCATCATACTCAAGCGTACTTGCATCTATTGTTGTACTATATGTGAGCCTTTATGAGATTTGGCAATCTCATTATCAAGGATTTCAAGACTAATAATACTTTATTGGGTATGAAATGGTTAAGTGGTGACGTTGCAGCTAGCACTAAGCATTTGAAACCAACTATTCTTATGAGTAGTAGAATAAGAAAAGCATGAGGGGTCGCAACTAGAAAGATGAAGAAGTGATCCTAAACACCTACTTATGTGTCAATCATAACCCCACCATGTTATCTTCTTGATCCCGAACTCTCAAGAGAAGACGATCACAGTTACACACGTGATTGGCAAGTTCTAATTTAATTTAGTTTGAGTTCACTACAGCCAGAGGTCATCAAGTTCCAAGTCACCACATAACCGCATGCACGACTTTGAAACAGATTTAACCATGAAGGGGTGTTCCAACTCATCTGATTACAAAATTACCACATGCCTACTTTGAAAACCTGAACACTGTGATAGCACGAAGCATCGCCGGAGTCCGGTGTACAAGTCCTTCGTCAAAAGTAAAACTAGTCCAAGGAGATCACCCGACGCGTCGACCCCGGACTAGAGCTCTAGATTCTGGACGCCACCGAATAAGCTCCGCGTACAGATACCGAAAACAGAGTTGCCCCAGGAGGTGTTGCATGCGGGATTATGCAAACATTAAATCTACTGTGTTATTAACCATTAACTTGTGACAAAAGGATCTTATGGTATAACAATCAATTCAGTTCGTTTAACGCAAGTGTTCTTCTAACATTGTGTCCTCAAAGTTGCTGGCATATTAACTTATGCCCATGATCAGAAAAATGAAACCATCATGCAACACTTGAGCTAGTCCTAGAGGCGAGACTAGGAATCTACTTTATCGATTATTATTCCACACATGCATATGAGGTTTTCTCTGGGCCTCTTGCATATACAGACTTAAGAACCATTGCAATTATAACACAAAACATAAAAAATGAACATGGAGATGGTAACATTTATTATTGCATCCAGGGCATATTTCCTTCAGTTCACTTGCACACATTTTGGTTTGTATAGTAAAATAGGAGGAGCATTTCTCTATTTATGCCTTTTGTATTCACATGCAACATTTAAAGTAGGGTATAAAGCCAGGGAGAGCTATTGTCTTGTCTATTGTCATTAGAAACATGACAAGGATAAGCATAATATTTTTATATCGTCAAATTGTGTTGTCATCAATGCCAAAAAGGGGAGATTCAAAAGGCCTTTATGCCCTTATTTTTTTATGTTAACCACAAATTAACTTGTCTTCTAAATACATGCTGGAGTTCATAAACAATGTCTATGCGTCATAAAGAGAAGCATGGATAGTTGGATGCCACACCCCCATTTAAAAAAATAGCTTTTGATGATGGCTTTTATGGTTCATTTTGAGTCATTAGGGAAACCACACTTTTTAAAGGGGGTGCACCTCGAAATATTGTGGGAATCAACTGCACGTAAACATAAAAAATGCACCCACAAACATACCCAAAACTTATGATCCCCGATACTTCACGGATAGGGCCCCGCGTGGTTCCATGAAACTCAAAAGGTTTGTATTTTGTTGCAAACCTTCCGGAAAAACCGAAAACTGCCTCAAAACTGGCCCAAAACTTGCACTGTAGAGTCCGAGCAACTTTCGGGGAATTGCAAACTTTATGTAGAACTCGAAACCTACTAGGAACTTTGGCTAAAACTTTCGAGAGCCGAAACTTTGGGGCCACGTAGAAAATGTGTGATGACGATTGGATTTGGGGGTTGGCTATAAATAGCATCCTTCCACACGAAGAAGGTGATGACTCCATTCTATCTTCTCCATTGTTCTAGCTTGAATTTCTTGAAGATCTCCCTCCCCTTCCACTCAAACTTCTTAATATTTTGGAAAGTGAGAGAGAAGTGCCCGATCCACACTTCAACCAAAGAAAACATTGATTCCCCACGTTGTTTCCTTGGTGGATCTTGTTATTTTTTGAGGTTGGAGACTCTTAGGCAGTAGGAGTCCTCGGTGAGCAATCGAGTTGTGATTTCCTCATCGTATATTAAGGTTTGGAGGCCGCCTTAAGGTTTACCGGGAGTGGTCCAAAATCGCCTTGGTGGTGATATCCTAAAGAGAACATGCTGATCTTTTTGTGATGTTGGTGTGACTTTGAGGTAACATTCATCTCTATAACAGTAACTTGTCTCTATCCAAGGAAGTGAACATCGAGATACATTCTCGTCACTTGTGTATTCATTTATCCCTAACCTTACTTATTTACGTGTGGTCTATCTTCTTTACTTGTGGTCTATTTTGATCCTTAACCTGGCAAGCACCATATAGCTTGTGTATCTCACCATATCAATTGATCTGTCTCATATTTATATTCTCCATGGGCTAAACTTACTAATAATAAAAGTAAATTCTGCGATGGTCTCTCATCTTTCATTTAGGTTTATCTCAATCATTTCATGCGAGCGTGCGTGTGAGGGTATGCGTCTGGAGTGTGTTCCTTAAAAAAGTATTGTCGTGGAATTGTCACGGCAGATGTCCTCATGAAAGGACTTAGTCGTAGGGCCATCGTACGGGTTAACCTAGAGGGGTTAAAGCGGACACAAGACACGGGAATTATACTGGTTCGGCCCCTTCGATGAAGGTAAAAACCTACGTCCAGTTGTGGTGTGATTGAGATGGTTTCGGCGACTAGGGAGCAATAGCTTTGCCTTAGCCTCGAAATCTCTGTCCCTAACTCGCCGCCGGGTCGTCCCCTTATATACACGGGCTGACGTCCGGCCGGCCTACAGAGTCCCAATCCGGCTCATACAAGCGTCCGGCTTGGTCTCTTCTTTCCTGCCTTACAACACAAGTCACAATCCTAAGGCGGTTTACATACATGGACCTTAATTCGCCTCTGGGCTCCAAGCCTCCACAGTGGGCCTGGATCATGGACGAGGGTAAACCGGCCCTACCGGGGCGGTTCACACTCAGTAGTGGTATCCCCAACATTAGGCCCCAGGTTGACTTGAACCGGTTCAAGTTAATCTTCAACATCTTCAGGAAACTCTTGATCCCCTTTCATATTTTGTAAACCGCCATCCGTTTGAACCGCCGTGACGTCATCCTTCGATCTTCGTGTCAGGGCACCCTGACGTCATCTTTAACAAAGAAATCCAAACGGTAAGATTCCTTCATTAATGCTATCCGGGAATCGAGGCGGCACCGCACTCATTCGCCGCTTTTGACTCCTTGATTCTCGCGCCCGTTGATTGCCCCGGCCCCTTATAAATAAACCGGTCGGGCCTTTCTCTTCTTCTTCTTCCGCTCTTCTCCTTCCTCGCGACGCCCCGACCCTGAAGCTCCGCCGTTGCCTCCGGCCTTCGACCGACGCTTCACGCCGGGCCGCTGCATCAACCTGATCGTACCAGAAGTTCCCGGAGCTCCTCCGCAGCTTTTCTCATCCGGTAAGGTCCCTTTCAAGCCCTAGATCCCATCTGAAGATCCTGTTCATCTCATAGTTCATATCGTTCATATCGGTTTCTTCATACCTGCTCGCCAGGCTGTATAACTCAACCGCTCCATATATCCTGTATGCGGGTGATCGCCCGCCGTCTATCCGACTCGATGCATCTTCCCTTTTCTGTTCAGATCCTTTATTTTACCGTGCTCGAACCTTCCTGCGCTTTACGAGGTTTGCATAGGTCGAGAAATTTTCTTCTTGAACTCCGGTAGATCTAGATTACTTCCATTCGCGGAAAACTGTTTCGCTCTACACTTAGTAAATTTTTCAGCTCTGCCTCCTTTGGCGGTTTAACCTTCGATAGCTAATCCGTACTCCATTAGTCCTCGATTAAACCGGAATGGGAAGTCGGCTCTTGAATCGCCGGTTTAACCATATATGATATGCCCGAACCGTTAATGGTGAACCGTTTCTTCCTTTCTTTCGCAGCTTAGTCTTTTGGAATGGCTCCTCAATTCTCAGCTTGCAATTGGGTCCGTCCAAAATCATCAAACGCAGCTCAACGGCTACGTCACCACTGGCGGTTTGGCTCCAAAAAATGTCCTCCATTGGCGTGTTCCGGAGGGCGAGTTTCCTCCCGAGCCACAAGCGGGAGAAGTAATTGTGTTTATGCAGCACCTAGACCGGGGGTTACGCCCGCCCGGTTCAAAAATTTTCCGGACGTCCTTGCTACCGCAACTCCATCCGCAGGATATCGGCCCAGTTCAGTGTCGAACATATGCAACTTTCAAGTCTTCGTGAAGTCTATCTTCAAGAAGAACCCTCGTGGAGTTGTTCCAGACTTTTTCCATTTGAACCGTCGCACAGAAATTTTGGACGGTCCCAACATAGAGCTGGCGGCGTTTCAATCCGTAAGAGGAAGGAAGTCGATTTTCCTCACGCCAAACACCACAGCCATCCAAAGGATTGGAACCAAACCTGGTTCTCTGCCGAACACCGCTCGCCAACGAAAACCCCTTGCGGGTTACCGTCCTCACCGGCTCAAGAACCAGCATCCGCTGCCTTCACGCTTAACCGCCATGAACGGAAGAACTTCGCGCCGCAAATAATCAAGCTCCGGGCTCTAATGGCCAATGGCTTAACCGGCGTGGACCTTGTGCGTTGTTGGGTTTCTTGGGGCATTTTGCCACTAAGCCGCCGGCCCGGATTGATGCACGAGTACACCGGCAGCCTCAAAGATCCTCAAAGGCGTCACGAGCTGCCCATAACTGAACTTGAGGTCACCGAGATCGTCAAGAAGATGCTTGATGAGCCAATCTCCGTCTGCAGCCTAACCGGGTTGGCTCCATTTTGTGTTGCCAACAAACCGCCGTGATAAGCTCTACTCACCTTTTGTGCTCTTAATACTCTGTTGATATACGCTAATCCTTGTTACTTCTCGGTGACAGCTCTTACGAAACGCACCAAACCGGTTCAAGGCTGCGTGTAAAGTCCAAGGCCACCAAGAAAACAGGCAAGAAGAAGACCGCCGAGTCCTCCGATCCGCGGAGGACGAAGAATCGAAGCTGAGGTAAAACTTGACACTTATAAGGAAGCCGCCGTAAACCGGCTTTCCGCTTTGTGTTTCTTCTTGCATATGCTTGGCCCTTTACATTCTTTTTCATCGACAATTTTCTTCCTGGGATGATCTTGAAGCCAGTCATGCCGACCTCGTTGAGGTAATCTTTCTTTCTTCCGAATCCGACCTTGCGCGGTTAAGAGAATTAAATCGCTACCGTCCGGAAAGTGAAAAATACCGTTCTGTGCTTACTTGAATCCAAATCTTTCCTTGAAGACACAAGAGGGTGAAGAGCGCCCGTACAACCCGGCACGACAAGGCCAACGGATTACCTCATCCGGTTTACAGACACACCAACCCTAAGCGTCGCCCGAGGTGACTTGCTCTCTGGCGTTATCCCTTAAAGGTTTCTTCCGATGTCCTCTCAATCCGTCGATCCGAATTATCGGGCCTCTTCCAACTCTTTCGGCGGTTCATCAACCACACAAATGCCTCCGTGAAAGTTCTTTGCAGGTATGTAGCTTCGCTGTCCATTCATCGATTTACCATTGCCTTGTTCATCTTGCTTTAATCCAATTCTGAATATTGCAGCACCAAGGCTCGCTTGAGCAAGAAAGCGAAAACCCTTGACCCTCTGCGGATGTTGATCCGAAAAACCCCAGAACAAACACACGAAAATCTCAAGCCGCCAAGGAAAGCTCGGCGAGTTGTACAAAGACGATCATCTGCTGACCGCGGAAGTTGAACCGGAGGTCAAGTGGAAACCTCACAGCTGCTCCATCAAACCCGCCCACCGAGCGGGTCGTGGCTGATGAACCGCCGAGTCGAGCAAAACGACATCAAGCCCAAACAAGACCGCTGAAAATGGCGATGTTATTGTGGCGGTACCGGCTACTGCGCCCTAGCCAACCGGTTGCTTTAGCAAAGCACAAGCATCAAAGAAAGTTCCACTACTATGAGCAAAGACAAGGGAAGGCTGATATGTCGGACACGACAATTTCTCGCCTAAGAACTTCATTCGACTTCGAACCGGCTTTACACAAGCCGTGACTTTGAAGCCGGTCTAATAAATCGCATGAAGGACCGCTATGAGGTAATGAGTTGACCTTTCTTATATTTTAACTGCATAGTAGCCCCCAAGGGTCGGTTTAACTTTGCAAAGTTAAACCGGGACTTAAGGTGTGTCTCCTCATAGCAAATTGAGATCAACTAGCCATTAGCCCCCAAGTTCCAAGTTGAATACTTGTATTGAGTGGGGACTTGTATAATGAAACAACTAACATGCTCCCTTTGTCATCGAATGAAATATACCAAAAACTGTGCAACTCAAGGACCTTGAGCCAATCTGGAAACTCAAATGGCGAAGCCACCAAAGCCGAGACGAGTTAAAACTGCCACGACCACCATGGAACAGCTGAAGGAGTGGTACAAATCCGGCGGGTCAAGCTGGGGCGCCGAGAAGGCGGTTTAATAAAGCGGGCGGAAGAAGTCAAGCCGCCCTTAAACCGGTGGATCAAGAACTTATTGGACTCAAGCGCCAAATACATGCTATGACTTCGCTATCTTTGGTAAGAACATGTTTGTACCGATTATCTTAATTTTGATATTTCCGCCGGTTTAACTTTGAGCTATCTGAAACCGGTGCGAGCAAGCGTATTGCACATATGGGCTCGATGTGCGGAAGAAGCTCAAGGCCGCTTATACATTGATTGAGCAGCTGTATACGGCGCCAAGCGAGTCATATGTGCCACATCATATGACAACACGGCGCCGTCCTCGATCGAGAGACGCTGGACCGCTGTCTATGGTCCCGGTCAGCTTGAAGAGTTGAAGCGATCTGCGTCCGGTGGTACCCTACTAGCTCGACTCGTGCCAAGGCTTGGATAGCAGATCTTGACCGGCGGATATAGCTAAAGGTTTTCCAGTGCTCAAGAAAACGGTGAGGCCTTTGATAACGGCGCTCAAACGGATAACAAAGGAGATGCGTCCGGTGGCGAGTCAAGCGGCAATGAAGCCAACTGGCGGTTCACCGCTCTTTTATGACGCAAACAACAAGCGGGTGGAGTTTGCCATTCTGAAGTGCGAGCCTTGTTCCTCCAATCCGTAAGCACACTTACGCCCCGAGCGTTGATCCGGCTGAGTGATAAGTGAAGAAGCATCTTCGGCCTTAACCGGATTGACCGTCCACCAATGACTTCCGGGCTTTGGGTGAGGAGGAAGAAGAAGCTGAACCGACGCCAGGCGCCGTCCCCTCTACCTCGCGCCAACCCGGTGAAGCGGCGTAATTTATCAAGCCGGGTGACGTATCTAAAGCTTCAAGGCATAACTCCGCATGAAACGCCGGGCCTCCAAAGGCTTTGTAATAGGATAGCCAGTGCTTTATTTTGAACAATGTCGGTACAACTTCAGTCTGTAAATTTTTGCATGGCGGTGCTGGATACGTTGGCTTTGAAGTAGTGAATCCTGCAACATATTTTGCTGCAATCACAAATTCTTAAACCGCCATGGCGGCTTGCGCTCTAGCCGATTGTGATGCCAATATACTTATATGAGAAAATACCGAGGTATACGATCAAAATTGTGTGATACAAGCATACGCGATGATCGTGCACAGTTAGCTTTAGTCAATCCGAAGCGGAGGCCTTACAAACCATCACCGTCAAAGGAGAACGATCCTGTGTATAATACCGATTTACCGTGTAAATCGTAGTCGGCATGATAAGCCCTGTTACTCCATAATGTGATGTTAACAGCAAAATCAAACCGAACAAAATCGCCGGTTTAAAAATGTGCGAATTCGACAACGTAAATCCGGTTTAAAGAGGTTTGTCGGTTTAAGAAGGCCAACAAAACCAAATGATTGGTATAAAGACCACATGGAAGCAAAAACAATGAGAAAAATCGTTTTGCAAGAAAGGTCAGTCTTGAGCGGATCGGATGGTGTTACCATGGTCGGACAGACCAAGCCCCCTGACGGTGTAGCGATGGTTCAAGTCAGCCAGTCCCCAATCGAACTCGTGGCATGATGCCGATCAAGTGGCATTGCGATGGTTGAGTTCGACCAAAAGCCCCAAGTGATTCTATGGCCTTAGGCCGACCAAGAGGCGTGGATGGTTCAGACGTGACCATGTCCCCAAATGATCTGGTGGCTTCGCCGCTGCCAAGAGGTGTTGCATTGGTTGGACACGACCAAGCCCCAAATGACAAAAATTTTGAAAGCGAGGCCAAGGGTTAAACCGAGGCCGCTTCACGACAACATCTCCATGTACCCGAACCGGTCTTTTATCTGAGCAGATACCCGCCTTAGCCGAGGATCCGGTTTATTGCCTTTATTCATAATATATACATTGTCTTGATATGTACATAAGTGGAGCCAATGGCTCGGTATAATAAGGCGAAGATGAGCTATGTTCCATGGCTGTTGGTCTCTTCCTCGGCGTGCGTGAGTCCTTTCGCTCTCGAACATCAATCGATAGTAGGACCCGTTGTATAGATTCTTCTGACCACAAAGGCCCCTCCCAAGGTGGGGATAGCTTGTGCACATCTTTACGGTCTTGAATGAGCCACAGCACTAAGTCTCCTTCCGAAAGGTCTGGTTTTAACCCGCCGGCTGTGATACCGAGCGAAGATCCTGCTGGTAGACCGCCGAACGAGCTGCTGCCATATCGCGCTCTTCGTCTAGGCGATCCAAATCATCTTGCCGTGCCGCCCGCTATCTGCCTCAACATAAGCTGCTACTCGAGGCGAGTCGTGACGGATATCTTTGGGAAGGACCGCCTCCGCTCCATAGACCATAAAGAACGGCGTGTATCCAAAGTGGATCGGTTGGGGTAGTGTTTATACTCCATATCACCGATGGTAGCTCTTCCACCCAACAACCCGGCGTCCTCTCTAAAGGGACCATAAGCGAGGTTTAATACCTTTCAAGATTTCTGATTAGCTCGTTCCGCTTGACCATTGGATTGCGGGTGGGCTACTGGAAGAAACATCAAGCGGATGTGCTCTCGTTCACAAAATTCCTTCATAGCTCCTTTGGACAAATTGGTGCCATTGTCCGTGATGATACTTGTGGAAACCCAAACCGAAAATCACCTTTTGATGAACTGAACCGCCGGTGGCGCATCACACTTGCTAATGTGCTCTGCCTCCACCCACTTGGTAAATTTATCAACCGCCACCAACAGTGGGTCTTTTTGTCCTTGGACCTTTTGAAAGGTCCAACCATATCCAACCCCAAGTCGCAAACGGCCAAGTAATTGGAATCATCCTCAATTCTTGGGCTGGCACATGAGCACGCTCGAGAACTTTTGGCAACCATCACATCGCTGACCAGATCCTCCGCATCCGCATGGGCGGTCAACCAATAGAAACCATGGCGGGCGCTTTGGCCACCAGGATTTTGAACCGCGTGGTGACCACAATCCCCTTCATGAATCTCTCGCAATATCTCACAGCCCTCTTGGGGACACACAACGCTGAAACGCCTCGACACCTTCGCAACGGTGCAACTCGCCATTAACAATGGTCATAGACTTAGACCGCCGAACTATCTGCCGCCAACGTCTCATCTTCCGTAACTCGCCCGGTTCATGTATGCCAAATAAGGGAGTGTCCAATCCGGAATGACATGCAGGGCCGCCACCAATTGAGCCTCCGGATCGGGATAGCCAAATCAATTTCATCAGAAGCTTAAGCGACGGTTTGTGCAAAGACATCAAGGAAAACGTTAGGCGGGACGGTTTACGTTGAGAGCCCACCGGCTCAAAGCATCACCGCCGTTCTTCCGACGATCCACATGGTCCACGATATCCTTTAAAATGTCCCGCAACAACATCCACTTCCCGACGATATGCAGCCATGAGTGGATCTTTGGAGTCCTGGCACGGATACTTCTTTGGGCCACCAAGTCCGAAGTCACCAAAGCATTTAACCCGGTGAGATTCATTTCCTTAGCCATCCGGAGACCATGGAGCAAAGCTTCATACTCAGCTGCATTGTTAGTACAAGGGAACATTAGGCGGAGAACATAATGTAACTTGTCACCTCGTGGGAAGTTAATCGACTCCGATTTCGAGCCCTCCAATTGCTGGACCCATCAAAATGGATGGTCCAATAGGTGTGATCCGGCTTCTCTCGGGCGCTTGCAACTCCGTCCAATCATTAATGAAATCCACAAGTGCACGAGATTTTACGGCCGTCCGGGCACATACCTTAAACCGTCGGCCCAAGTTCTATAGCCCACTTAGCAATCCGCCGCCGCTTCCGGTTCAAGATGATATCGCCCAAGGGAGCCGAATCGACCACCGTGATGGGGTGCCCTTGGAAATATTGCTTTAGCTTAAACTTGCCATAAAAACTCCGTATACCGGCTTACGCCAATGCGGATATCTTTGTTTGGATTCGATGAGAACCTCGCTGATGTAATAAATCGTCATTGAACGGATACTCCTTCCTCGCCTCCTTGCGCTCCACCACAATGGCTACACTCACCGCCTCGGCATTAGCGACAACATATAACAGAGCGGCTCCTTGTCAATAGGGGCGGCAAGAACAAAGCGGGTTGGCGGTACCGCCGCTTTAAATCCTCCAATGCCTCATCCATGGTGAGCTCGCATTTAATTGATCCGTCTTCTTGAGATTCGGTACAAAGGATAGCCTTCTCTCCTAGGCGACTGATAAACCGGCTTAGCGCAGCAATCCGGCCTGTCAAACGTTGGACATCGTTGATACACTTTGGTTTAGCCAAGGAGGTGATAGCTGTAATCTTCTCCGGATTAGCCTCAATCCCCCGGTTGGACACAAGGAAACCCAACAATTTGCCTGCCGGAACACCAAAGACACACTTGGCCGAGTTAAGCATCATCTTGTACACCCGCAAGTTGTCAAAAGTTTCCTTCAAATCCTCAATCAATGTTTCCTTTCGCCTTGATTTCACCACGATATCATCCACATAAGCGTGCACATTACGGCCGATCTGTTCGTGCAAACAATTCTGTACGCAACGTTGATAAGTTGCTTGAGCGCTCTTGAGCCCAAAAGGCATAGATACATAGCAGAAGGCTCCAAAAGGGGTGATAAACGCCGTCTTCTCCTGGTCCTTAACCGCCATCTTAATCTGGTGATAACCGGAATATGCATCCAAAAAGCTCAAACGCTCACAACCCGCCGTCGCATCAATGATCTGGTCAATGCGGGGAGGGCGAAGGATCTGCGGACAAGCCTTGTTAAGATCATGTAATCCACGCATCGCCATGTGCCATTCTTCTTAAGGACCAACACCGGATTAGCAAGCCACTATGGATGAAAGACTTGACGATAAACCCTGCGCCAAGAGCCTTGCAACTTCTTCTCCGATGGCCTTGCGCCTTTCCTCATTAAACCGGCGAAGAAACTGCTTTACCGGTTTGTATTTCGGGTCAACATTAAGAGTGTGCTCAGCGAGTTTCCTCGGTACACCTGGCATGTCAGAAGGCTTCCATGCAAAAATGTCCCGATTCTCACGGATGAACTCGATGAGCACGCTTTCCTATTTAGGATCCAAGTTGGCACTGATGGTGAACTGCTTAGACGAATCGCCGGGCACGAAATCAACAAGCTTCGTCTCACCGCCGATTTGAACTTCAAGTCCGGATCATGCTCTGTAGTTGGCTTCTTCAAAGGGGTCATATCCACGGATCAACATTGTCTTTATAATACTTTAGCTCTTCCGTGGCACAAACCGACTCTGCGTAAGCCGCATCACCTTCCTCGCACTCCAAAGCAATCCGCGGCTCCCATGAACCGTTATCGTTCCTTTGTGACCCGGCATTTTCAATTGTAAGTAAACATAACAGGCCGTGCCATAAACTTAGCATAAGCCGGCCGCCCAAAGAGGGCGTGGTAAGGGCTTTGAATTTTCACTACCTCAAATGTCAATGTTTCTGATCGGGAGTCATGTTCGTCCCCAAAGGTCACCTCCAGAGCTATCTTACCGACCGGGTATGCCGACTTGCGTGCACCACTCGCGTGAAACACCGTCTTTGGATGGCCTTAGATGCCTATCAAATCAACCCCATCGCCGGAAGGTCTCGTAGTATAGGATGTTGATGCTGCTTCCTCCATCCATAAGAACCTTGGTAAACTTGTACCCTCCTACTTGGGGTGCCACCACCAGGGCTAATCGACCGGATTGTAAACCCGGGAGGATGGTCCTCTCGCCCACACGATCGGTTGCTCGGACCAGCAGAGGTGTAATGCGCGCGGCCAGTTCAACAACACCGACCGCCCGCTCAAGTTTTCGGTCTCGTCTCATCCATGCTGGTGGTAAACCACGGTACCGCATCCACCGCTCAACTGTTTTGGGTTACTTTGATAACCCGATCGCTGCTTATTGTTGATTGTAGCCCCTTGGTTCTCGATGCTCTGATTACCTTGATTATTACGATTGCCTTGTCCGCCGGATTACCACGAATCTCTGGCCGAATTTCTCCATCAGAATCCGGGCGGACACTCGAACCGCCACGGGCCCTTGATCATACCGGAAAGAGTTGGAGTTTTGAACTCCTGCATAATATAACAATCCTTCCAAAGGTGGTTCGCGGTACCTCCTTCGCCCCATGCTTCGGACAAGGTTGATTCAATATGAAATTCAAACGATCCGGATTGTGACCGCCCGGTTTGATTGCTTACCCCTGGCCGCTGACCCTTGTCCTGTGCGTTGGTGTTGGCCACAAAGCCCATGTTGCCGTTTTTACGCTTGTTCCTCCATTGCTCGCCGAATGATGCTGCTGGCCCCCGAGTTGCCGTTCTGTTTTCCTTCCCCACTTCATCATTCTCAGATTCGGGATCCTTGGTACTATCGTAATCAGCGTATTTTACCAAAACGCCCATTAGAGTGCCCATGTCATGGCAAAACGCTTCATGCGACCCAGCTTCAATTTCAATGGCTCGAACCGCAATTGGCTTCCAAGGTCAAGATCGTGGAATCGTGGTTGATCCGTCTCAAGAATGTAAAACTTCCAAACGGCGCACCCAATGGGTTGTAGACTCTCCTCCGCCGACACAAGCTGCTAAATCCACCACGGACATGGGCTGTTTAGGTGTCTTTGAAATTTTGAATGAACCGGGTTATGAATCGGGTCCACGAGTGATAGAGTTGGGCGGCAAGTTTTTCAACCAAGTCGGGCCGCACCTTCCGGCATCATTGTGAAGTACTTCGCACATGCGGCTTCATCCACATCTAGCATCTCCATGGCCATCTCGTAGCTTTCTATCCATGCCTCTCGAGCCAAATCGGCAAGATAATTTGGCACCTTGCATGGCCCCTTGAAGTCCTTGGGCAAGCGCATGTTGCGTAAAGCGGGACGAGGCAAGGCACCCCAAAGAGCCGACGTGACCCACGGTTCAAGATGGTTGACGAACTGGAGCGGGCGGATGATCCTCTGCTTGTCTTTGCTAACTCGGCCTCCCTACGTAATTTGGCGCGGTCCACTACCACTTGAGCATCTTCAAAGCCGCTGCGGGTTGTTGCCACGAGGTGGACCACGCCGCACATTGCTTGATCTGACGGTTAAATCGACGCGTCGGCTATAGCTCCGGCTCGGGCGGGGGTGGAGTGGATCCGATCCGATCGTGCGAATCGCTTCTTCTTTGAGCTGGGGCCGTCTGAGGAGCTCCTTAACCCGGCGTGTCTCTACCGCTGTGGTGAATCGCCTTCAATTGAATCGCCTCCAACCGTGCCGCGGCTGCCACGAGATTATCCATCGGGTTGGAGTAGTGACGGAGGTGTCTGCACGGTGCGGGGCGCACGGTATGATGGCGAGGTAGATCTACCACGGGCTGAACCGGCGCGCCGTCCCTGTGTGCTTCCGGCGGTTTACCAACGGCGGCGGACATCGTCCTCGCTTACAGGGTATTGAAAAGCTCCTACCCTCAAAAACTGAAGGTAAACGGACTGTACTTCCTTTTCATGACTTTCGTGGCGCGCTCGTCGGCTGAGCCTATAAGCTGCGATCCAAAGCGCCCGTTCGCTGCCATCCGTTCGTCCGTGCCGCCAGTCCGCTTTAGCTTTAGTGATCTGTTCCTCACCTTTGCAATCTCGCGTTGTGTAGGTCCCGATCCGCGGATTAGCTTCCGCCATGAGCACAACCAATGCGTCGAAAAGCTCGACAAAACTTGAGCGGCGGGCGACGGGCCTCCGCCCGGCCGCCATCATCGCTGTTGAACCGCGACCGGGGTGCCGCGGTCGAAGAGTGAAGCGCCTCTGCGTCATCGCCATGAAGACCCCAACCCGGTTGGGTAGATCAAAGGTCGGAATACTCGCCGTCGGAACAGCCCCGATCCGCCATCCTGCGGTGGTATAGAGACTCGCTCTCCCGACCGATGATTAAATCGCCAGAGTAGGCGATAGTTTCGTCACCAGATGTCGATCCGTCCTCGCAGCCTCCGTGGACGACTCCCACGAAAAACATGCTTGACCGCCGTTTAGCCAGGCGAACTCTTCTTTGCTACCGAGCCGTCTCGGCGAGGTCGCAGACGTCCGACCCCGCCCCGACTCGCCGATCTTGCCGATGAACACGTGTATGCCGCCAAAGGGGACCCGGTACCAGTACTCAATCGAGCCGGCCTCGGGCCCCCGATCCGCATCGTCGATGTAGAGCTTGCGCGACGACTCTTAGTCATCCGGCCATGCATAGCCTTCGAGTCCTTCGAACTTGCCCTCTAAGATCATCAAACCATCGATGCGATAGCCCACGGTGGGCGCCAAGCTGTCGTGGAATTGTCACGGCAGATGTCCTCATGAAAGGACTTAGTCGAGGGCCATCGTGCGGGTTAACCTAGAGGTTAAAGCGGACACAAGACACGGAATTATATCGTTGGCCCTTCGATGAAGGTAAAACCTACGTCCGGTTGTGGTGTGATTGAGATGGTTTGGCGACTAGGGAGCAATAGCTTTGCCTTAGCCTCGAAATCTCTGTCCCTAACTCGCCGCCGGGTCGTCCCCTTATATACACGGGCTGACGTCCGGCCGGCCTACAGAGTCCCAATCCGGCTCATACAAGCGTCCGGCTTGGTCTCTTCTTTCCTGCCTTACAACACAAGTCACAATCCTAAGGCGGTTTACATACATGGACCTTAATTCGCCTCTGGGCTCCAGGCCTCCACAGTGGGCCTGGATCATGGACGAGGGTAAACCGGCCCTACCGGGGCGGTTCACACTCAGTAGTGGTATCCCCAACAAGTATCGACTAGGGCAATGGCGGAGCCAGAATTTTTGTGAAGCCTGGGCAAACTTGAAACTAAGTTTCTATTCGGGGATGAAAGTTGGGTGTCTGATACGCAGCATATAAAATAGCGCTAAACTTTCAAAAAAACAAAAACCATCTTAATAATGAAGTAAAAATATAAAAATAGTAGTCATATCAATGAAACTTTAGAGCAGACTAATATATAATATATCAATATTCAGTTTCATAGACCAAAATAAGGTTTTTTTTCGACTGAAGACCAAAATAAAGTTGAGACTCTAGTTCTGTTTCTGGCTGCATATCATTCACAGTTTCACTGCTTGCTTTATTAAGAAAAAAACCTCTTCATCTATGAAATTTAATTATTTGAATTTGGAAATTAAAACTTTGCTTCGGTACACCGTCCCTAAATTTTTTTACGGATTCCAATGCAGATTAAAGATGTAGATTTGTGGCAACTTTTAAGAGGATGCACCAAAGAAAACTCTCGAAGTTAACATGTACTCCTTCTGTTTCTAAATATAAGTCAGTTTAGAGATTTTAATACAAACTACATATAGATGTATATAGACGTATTTTATAGTGTAGATTCGCTCATTTGTTCCGTACGTAGTTCATATTGAAATCTCTAATATGACTTATATTTTGGAACAAAGGAGTACTTTGTGGAACAAATCCCTGAACCAAAAACTTAGGTTCATATGGATAATTCCCCAAGTTTTGACTTCAAAATTTAAGCACTAAATCTATCAATGCAATCTGTAGATGTGGACGAATAGATCAATAAGAATTTTACCAAAGCCGATTACAAAGGAGGGCACGAGTATACGGGGATGCAAGCCGTTCCTTCCTTCCCGGGGATGGATCCGCTCTGCCTGCCGCCGGCTGCGCGCCCAGTCAAAGCCAGCCAGCTCCGCTCGCCACAGCCAGTCCGTCTCCGCGCGATGCGCAGTTCTAGCGATCCGTGAGCCATAGATACGAACAGCCGTCGACAGGCGAAAGGAGGTGGAGCGATTAGCGAACAACGATGGATTTTTTTGGCAACACAGCGATGACCTATCCAGGCGCCAGGTGAGGAGTGGTGGACCTATCCAGGCGCCAGCCCAACATGCGTACGTTGCTAGACGTACCTCTCACAAAGCCCAATCTAGCCCAAGTAAATTCTGCCCGGGAAACCACGACGTGGACGTGGATTTGCCCGCTATGACAGGGCATCGTGCAACGTACGAGTAGGCAGGGAGCGGGCAGTGCCGGGGTGGCGGCGCTGCCTCCGCCACTGGACTAGGGATATGGATAGCGGACTGATGTGGGTACGTGCGTCGCAGTAGAATCACGACTGCAAAGATCGATCCGGCGTACGCAAGATTCCAGCGAAAACATAATAATAATCTCACAGAGCGGCAGTGATTCGACCAGATAAGGACACAATACGACATAGTTCGCAGCGGACTTGGAGGCGACTGACGACAGAAGGAGAGTTCGGAGCAGCCGAGTACACGTAAAGGACTAGGGTTTCCAGTGAACCAGGTCCACAGAGTTGCACATCGGATTGAATGGCAACAATGATGGCGTCACCTAGCTCTTGATGCCAATGTTGGAAATTGTGGGCTGTGCGATCAAAATAAACTCAAAAGGTGCTATGCTAGCAAGAATTTTTGTGTGTGTTTCTCTTTTGGCTGAAAAAAAGAGAGACGTGGGAGGAGAACCGTGGGATGAAGAATGAGCGGGCGGGAGCACGGATGGGACATGGAAGCACGTCCAGGGGAGTCAAGCCGCGTCCGCGCAAGTCCTTTCTCCCTCACCTACTTGTCAGGCTGTCACCCCCGATCTCCGCAATGGCGGATCCCGGCGATACCGCGACACCCGCCGTCGTCTCCTCCCCGTGGGACGACATCCCCGATGACTTCTTCCTCTCCGCCTCCATCTCGCCCCCCACCCCCCCGCCAGCCCCTGCTCCCATCCCTTCCACCTCCCCTCCCGCTCCATCGGCTCTCCGCTCAGCATCCCTCCCGGTCACCTCCATCCCTCCTGCATCCGCCTCCGCTTCCTTCTCCGGTTCCCTCCACCGCGCTGTTGCCCCCCAGCCCATCCACCCCAGCCACTCCCTCCCGGCCTTCTCGGCTGCTTCTCTCCCCGCGGTAGCCGACGTCTGCCCTCCGCCCCCGGGCCCCCACCATTCCAACTCGCTCTCGGAGTTCGCCGCGTCCGCATCCCAATCCCGCGTCCACCGCCCTCCCCCTCGCGCCGCCGTGCGCGCGGACCGTCCGCCCCCGCTGGAGCTGCGCCCGAGGCCATCGAGGGAGTCACAGTCTGGCATCGCCCTCTGTGCTCTCGCCTGCTGTGCTGCTCCTGGTGCCGGGACCTCCACTCACCTCTGGGCGGCGGGCGAGGCTGGCGTCAGGGTTTGGGACCTCGCGGATGCCTTCCGATCACCCACGTCTCCGCGGCGATGGGGAGACGAGGCGAGCGCGCCCTTTCGGGAGTCGCGCAAGACACCGCCTGCAATCTGCCTCGTGGCTGATCCCGGCCGCGGTTTGGTGTGGAGCGGGCACACCAACGGGCGGATCATGGGTTGGGGTGCTGACCCAGGTCCGGAGGCCGGGGAGCGCATTGGGTGGGATGCACACCGTGGACCAGTATTTGCGATGGCCATCTCTCCTTATGGTAATTCCCCTTGGCTCAATTTCATGTCAATCAGTATGATTTTCATGCAACTTTCTGACATTGTACATTGCAATTGATCACCGTGGTTAATGACATTCATGCTTACACTACCACCATCTGTAAACCAGTGGATGAAACATATCTATTCAAGGTAGTCAAAAATATCAGCAGGAACACACAGTTTATTAATTTATCAACATAGAAGGGATGCTGAATAGCTTAGTTTATTGTAGAATATAGTAGTGTCTATGATGCCCAACACTGCTGTAGTTTGTCTTTTACCTGAAATATTGCAGTTAATTCTAGAAATGTTGAAGCAAATAGCTATCCAACTTAAAGCCCTGTCCGAGCAATGCAATGTATCCTGTGAAATCAGTTATCTACATCTAGCTATCTAGTCACAAGGACTGCAGACCTCTCCATGTGGTATAATGTAATGAAGTTATCCACCTAATTGGTTTAGAGAATTGTTTCTATGCTCTCCCACTTAAAATTTGCATGAATCAAGAAGTACCCAGTGTTACTAATCTGTGAGGGCAGACTACTAAGACACATGGATCCAAGTCCAAACCCGTGCCTTCCCTGTGTTGATGCCGTTATCCTCTGACCCACATCACGACCAACCGCCACTTCAACATGATCTGCCTCGAGCTCTGACTTCACAACATACTTTTATCACCAGCCCATGGATCTGTGCGCTGCACGCCACTGCAAGCAGCCTCCAACACATCACTTCTGTTAGGAATATGCAACTTGTATTCCCACGAGGTATCACGGTCTGATTACGAGATTTAACATGGAAGCAAGGTCGAGACAAGAATATGCAGAGATGTAGCTACTTTGCTCCATTGGTAATTAAGATAAGCTTAACAAGAGCAAATAGGGTCCGGGCATCGAACAGAGGCGGCTAGGGTTTAACGCAAATCGAACAAGATGGTTTCTAGGGTTTTCCTTCCTGGTTTATATAGTCTGGAAAGTAGGTAAAGTGAAAAGTAGGTAAATGCAAGGGATGGTAAAGCAGCTTGTCTGACAGCACGTTCATCCCAGAAGTAGTATTTTTGAAGGGAGGCGTTGGATCAAAGACGAGGGCCCTAGTGTTGATCAAGATGGGCGCGAAACAGTAAGTGAGTTGCAGATAATGTAGCCAGCGTTAGATGAGGTATTCAAAGGGAACGCTTCGCGCATGACAATTCTTCCTACTGAAGTTCAGACTTGTCCCTTAAGTCTGAAATGCTTCCGGATAAATGTGGAGTGCTCCCAGGTTGCCATTTCCAGCAGTATGTTCCTCCATTTGACGTGCCACTGAATCACGGGAATAGTGATGTTGCCCTGGACATGCGGGATGAGCTTGCTCTCCAGTAGTTCTTCTGGTTCCACCAATATCGGGCCATCAACATTCAGTAAAGGTAAAGTTGGGTTTGGAATTGCTTTGGGACCTAGGTGTTTCTTCAGCTAGCTAACATGAAATGTTGGATGCAACTGGCAGCCCTCAGGAAGTACCAACTTGTAGGAAACAGAGCCGACTTTCGCCAGCACTGAAAATGGCCCATAGTATCTGGAATGCCTGTGGATGCGGCGGCCGCAACTCGAAGGGGAAGAACGCCTCTAGGCAGCAGCAACGCCGGTGGCAACTCCGCTGACACGGACCATGACAAATGCCGCTACTGCGGCAAGGCGGGCTAGTGGGCCCGCGACTGTCGAGAGAAGAAATGTGAAGAGGACCACATCGTGCAGGTGGACGACGAAGGTCTTGCGCTGCTGATGATCGAGGAGATGTCGCTTACGTTTATCACTGAGCCGTCCGAAATCCCTTCCATGGCAGGGGTTTTGGGCCAGATCGTTGCCACGGCAGCAGAAAACGCTGTCACGGCAGCCCCTTCCACGCCAACGAAATATGCTCCATGGCAACTGGGAGGAGGGCGTCTACCTTAACGAGGAGCACAAGTGGGAATCACCTGAGGATGCTGACGCCGCCTGGTACCTCGACACCGGGGTGGCGGACCACATGACCAGCGGCATGGTGGTGTGCGGGGCCGAACCAGACGGTGCCCAGCACCTTCAAGTTTGGCAATGGCTCGACCGCTGTGATCAAGGTCGTTGAGGGCAACCCGAGAGTCCAATAAGACATGCAAACAGAAAAGTTCAAGGTCGTGGAGGGCAACTCAAGAGTCCACGACCTAGAACTTTTCTTTGGGAGGGGGTAGGTTAATTCACGAAATTTGTTATGATTTGACTTACTTGGGATTATATTTTCACAACAACTGAAATATTACCTGTCAGTCTGATCCAAATGGACTTGTATTACGCTTGCTGTAAAATGGGATATTTCATTTCTCGCGGAGACATGCAAACAGTACACCTGCCAAAGACAGTTTCACACATTGTTCAGCGCACTAGTTTCTGCACTAGATTCACAAAATTGTTTTCACACAGTTACAGCAGACTAGCTTGCTAACAGCTTACGAGAAGTTTCTTTTTTTTAAAAAGGGGCCTGGCAGCATATTGGCAGCAGTGGGCATGCAAACTAACTCCCAGAGTTCACCCTCTAGTATCAGCATCCCAGGACAATCTGTTGTGGAGAGATTTTAATTTTGGTCAACGAAGTACCAGTACTTGTCCTGACATGCTTCCATTCTTCTTTTTCCGAATTACTAGAAGATTAACAACAAGTCCTGAACTATATATTGTGCTATGCTAATAAAACTCTGCCATCCATCTTAACACAACCAAATATTGATCGTGAAATCTACAAGGCAGATAAGGCATGCAACTATTAGATCCGCAGCATGAGCTGCTGAAATTTGTTGTTCAGGTAGCCTATATGTTTAAGATGGTGGCTTGCTGCTTGCAACTTTATGATTCTTGTTCATAGCTATACTATTTTCAGCAGTTAGAATTCATATTGTTGAACAAGCTAATTGCAGTTGGATTAGTTCAATTCTGATCTTGTTTGCATGAATCATAGGTGATTTATGGTCTGGATCTGAAGGTGGAATAATTAAAGTATGGAATGGAGAAGCAATTGAGAAATCTCTTGCTTTAGAACGAGAAGAAAAGTGTAAGGCCTCCCTTTTAGTTGAAAGATCATTCATTGACCTTTGGACCATGGTCAGTGACGGAGGGGCCTGCCCCTTACCTTCCGTAGATGTAAAACTTCTATTGTCTGACAATTCCAGATCGAAAGTATGGAGTGCTGGTTACCTCTCATTTGCACTCTGGTACACTTCATGTGTCCATTCACCTGTTACTGTTGCATTTTGCTTACACTAGTCCAGCTGTTCGTATATTTGTGTTTATTCTTGTTCTCTATTTTGCCGTATAGGGATTCTCGCACTAAGGAGCTCCTGAAAGTGGTAAATGTGGATGGCCAAGTTGATACTCGTTTTGACGTCTTATCTGCTCAGGATCCATATGGCCATGAAACAAAACAAAACCTTTTCTCCTCTCCGAAGAAAGAGAAAGCTCGTAGTCCTGTTAATTTTTTCCAGAGATCACGGAATGCTTTGATGGGAGCAGCTGATGCAGTTCGGCGAGTTGCTGCTAAAGCAGGATTTGGAGATGATACTCGAAGAATAGAAGCATTAGTAATGTCAATGGATGGGATGATCTGGACAGGATCTGCAAATGGCTCAGTTGCTCAATGGGATGGTAGTGGTAATCGTTTGCAAGAGTTTCAGCATCATTCATCTTCTGTTCAAAGTATTTTCAACTTTGGCACAAGATTGTGGGTTGGGTACATGGATGGCAACATCCAGCTCTTGGACCTGGATGGCAACTTGCTGGGGGGATGGATTGCACATAGTAGTCCAATTCTGAGCATGGCTGTCGGAAGTTCATATATATTTACATTAGCTGGTCATGGGGGAGTCCGTGGATGGAATTTATCATCTCCAGGGCCTGCTGACAGCATTTTGCGTTCTGAATTGACGGAGAAAGAGACATCATACAAAAACATTGAATACATGAAGGTGTTAGTATGTTCTTGGAATGTTGGGCAAGAAAAGGCATCTTATGAGTCACTAAGAGCTTGGCTGAAATTCCCAACTCAAGAGGTTGGGGTAGTAGTAGTTGGACTGCAAGAGGTGGAGATGGGCGCTGGTTTTCTTGCAATGTCGGCAGCTAAAGAAACGGTAAAAACGATGAGTTCAAAATTTTAGGTTTTTGTCGTTTATTACATCATTGTTGTTACACATAATCATCTATTATCATGATATGTGCTGTGTTACTGAGGGTTAGTCAGATTGTGGCAACGTGCACAAAACCAGAATGTTGGAACATTTTGTGATCAACTGGTTAGTTGGCAATTTCTGTGGCATGAATAGTTGAATATATTGCCTTGTTGTGCAATCTTTTGAGCTTGAATAAAAATTTACTCGCAATCCTATTTGATAAGCTGCTATTCTATATCAAATGACTTGCTTTCAATTGGAGCATGCAAGCCCTGTGCCACAAAGCCACTGGGAAAAGGTGGCTTGTTTACTACTCCATCTGTTCCAAAATATAGTGCGTTTTGTGTGTGCCAAAAAGTAACTTCCATCAAGTTTTACCAAGTTTATAGAGAAAAATATCAACGTCAATAATACCAAATAAATACAGTATACAAATATATTTCACGATGTATCTGATAATATTTATTTGGTATTGTAGATGTAGATATTTTTCTCTATAAACTTTGCAAAGCTTGACTTCTGAAAATCTATATACCGTATATTTTGGAACGGAGGGAGTACCTGTTAAGAGTTAATTCTCATGTTATTTTTTTAGAATATTAATAAACATAAATATAGAAAAAATATATGCTATTTTTTGCTAGCTGTAATCCTGATATAATTTCCACTGGCTTTAGGTAGGGCTAGAGGGAAGCCCAAACGGGGAGTGGTGGTTGGATGCAATTGGGCAAATCTTGAAAGGCCACTCTTTTGAGCGTGTTGGTTCAAGGCAGATGGCTGGGTTACTTACTGCTGTATGGTAATCTGTCTAGGACTAGTTTTTGGTATTTATCCTTCTGTTTTTTTTCTTCGTAATTGTAAAAGTTATTGAGTTTTTTTTCCCTCAGGGTAAGAACAAATCTGAAGCATTTTGTCGGTGATATCGACAATGCTGCAGTAGCATGTGGATTAGGACGCGCTATTGGCAACAAGGTACTTTTGTTGTCTTGTTAATGTATTCTTTCTGGCAACAAGGTACTTTTGTTGTCCTATTAATATATTACTCCCTCCGTCCCTAAATATTTGTCTTTCTAGAGATTTCAACGAGTGACTACATACGCAGCAAAATGAGTGAATCTACACTCTAAAATATGTAGACATGTTGTTTGTGACAAATATTTAGGAACGGAGGGAGTATTTCTTATTCATAGCAGGTAACTTAGACATGTTGTTTGTGACTTGATGTCAAATGTCAATATAGTTTTTATTTCAGCTCACCATTTTGCCATCATACTCATTAGTCATTTATTTTTAAGTAGTGTTTGATTTAAGTCAACGTTCTCTGCTGGTTGTTATATATGCCCAACTCCTTTGTTGTGTAAGGGCACATTCGGTAGCTCGCCGACTCCCGGCTTCTACGAATCCATGAGGAAGCTGGCCGAGCAACCCAGCTCTGTGAAGCGGCTTCCCGGATCGAGCAAGATCGACGTACAAAAACTTGGAGCCGCAGTTTTGTCGATCCTAAGGTGGATTCACAGAGTTGGCGTTATTTACGATCGGATGCCACCGGAAGTGCCTCACGCATCGGTTCGTTATGTTTCCTCCGATCAGGGCCAAGCCCATCCTCTCTCCTCTGTTTCACACCGATCCTACTGTTGAGCCGGTGGGCTCCGGCCCCAGAGCAGCCGGCATGCTAGCGACGAAGCCGAAGTGATCGAGCCGAACGGTTTTCCATCGATCCCGATTCGTGGAAGAAGCTGGCGATCGAAACCAGAAGCTGGATTTGAGGATTTCCTGGAGCCAGGGAGTTGCCGAACAGGCCCTTACAACTTGATCTAGATATTAGGCGTGAAGCCCCAAAGTCTTGCTGTGAACTATGTGTTCCCTATACCATGTCAAACCCGCCAAATGGGATCGCATAGAGATCGTGGCGATTGCTTCACGATGATGAAGAGATTAGGGTGCTAATATAAAGGCTGGTGCAAGCCATTTGCTTGCTGTTGACCATTGGGACGCTTAAGCCTTTGCTCGGGATTGGCCCCCGCCGCGTGCTGGCACGAAATTCCCGGTGCAGTTGTGGACCATAGCATGTGGTGCAGTGATTGTAGTTTCTGCACCTCCCATGACAGACGAATTGCCCAGCTTGGCAGCGGGTTGTTTTTCGATGACTATTGCTTACCAGACGGGGGGCCCACTGCGGCAGGCTTGGCAATCAGGTTGACATGTACGGCAGCCTTATGACCATTTCTAAAGTTCTGGTGCTTGTAACTTGATATCTGTTCACAGTGGCTCATGTGATCTGATGGTGAAGTGTTGGATCTGCTTCTTTTCTGTCAGAGGATCTGCCGTGTAGCAGTGTCAGTGTTATGACCGGCATATTAGGTGGGCTGTGGCCCAAGTTATCTTATCGTTATTAGGGGCTTAGCCCAATTATCTTATCGGTATTAGGGTCGTTTGCTTAGGAGTCAAGTAAACCTCTCTATATAAGGAGAGATGTATCAATCTAATCAAGCAAGAAGCAATCAGTATTTGCTCGGCTTCCCTTAGGGAGCCGGGAGACCTAACCTTAGCCGCCTCTTGCTTGCGCTGCCTCTTCTCCACCACGTAAGGACGGCGCCCAGCCGCCGCCGCCGCCTCGACCTCGTCTTCCTCCATCTTTCCCTACAATCTCCGCCCTAGAACCGGCAGAACCCTAGCTCCTAACACCTTGGTATCGGGTAGCTCAATTCGATCATGTCTTATTGCTGCCCATCCTGTCGCTTGTTGCCGACCGTCACCGCGCGCCGCTGCCCCCCGTCTGCGCCAAGGCCTGGTCGCATCCTCCGCGCCGCCACCATCCGGATAATGGCGCCCTCCACCGCACCACGGCCGCCGTCTACTCCCGGAGGAGATCGCGGGGTCCTCAGCGATCTCGTCACCGCCGTCCGTGGATACGACTATACCTAGCCGCCCTACAGCCGCCGCCGCCGCCGCGACCGCCGGCCGCCTGCCGTGGTATTCGGCACCCTGGCGCCGACCGGGCCTCTACACCACCATGGCCGCTTGCCCGCGCGCGCGCAATGGTCGCGATGGCGGCGCCGCCCTCGCCGCGTCACCCGCCACTGGGTCCTCGCCGCCACCGCACTGGGCCGCGCGACGCTGGTGGTCGGGCGCTGCTGCGCCTCGCTGGCTCAGCCAGCCCCCACGCGCCCGGTGCAGCCACAATGGCGGCCGCGGCCATAACGCCCCACCGCCTCCGCCGTTTCGAGCAGCAGCGGCTGCCGCTGCCGGCGCCTCCGCCGCTAACACCGGCTGACTACGGCCCGCCCGGCGGCGTGCCGATTGCAAGTGCGGTTCCCGCCCTCGCCGTCTAGCTTCCGGCTGGTTGGCGGGGCGTCACCGCCGCCGATCTACACCATGGCGCGGACCAGCCGGCGCCCTCACTGCCGAACAGCGGGCCCCGGCTCGCTGGTTTCCACGCCTGCTTCGACGGGCCACCGCTTTCTGCGGACCACTGCACACCGGACCAACGCCATCCTCTTCGCTGCTCCGTACCGCCGAGCCGTACACTCACGGCGATCATGCTCGAGACACCGCCGCGCCGCCAAGCTTCGCCGCCACCTATGGCGGTGCGAGACCCTCAACAGCTCAACGGTGAGAGCGATTCTCCGGCAGCGGACTTTCGCGTCGAACCGCGCTGGCTCGCCTCTTATCACCTCGCGGTGCCGCCTGAGCGTGGTACTACGCCTCGGCGATTTAGGGCGGCATGCCCCATGGGGCGTTTCGCGAGTTACGCCTCTTCGATTCGGACTGCCGACACGTGGGAGCCGGTGGCGAGTTGGGGCGCCTTCCCTTCACCTCTACGGTGCGAGACTACACCGACCGCTTCGAGCCTGGCGTGCCCGCGTCGGCGTGGCGGCTCACCGCGGGCGAACTCTTCGTCGATGGTGCGCGAGATCATATCCGCGTGGGCGTCGAGCTGCAGGGACCCCAGACCTCCAGGCGGCCATGTACTACGCCCGCGTTCGGCGCCGCGGTGGCCATCGCGAGCATCACCGTCCGGGCGGCTGGCGCCACCCTGGCGGATGTTCCCGCGCAGGTCGGCCTGCTCGAGTTTCCGTGGCACCCCTTGCCGCGACCGCGGCGCGCCCGTTCCGCCGGCTCACCTCGGTCGAGCTACTCGAGCGTCGCCGCCAAGGGTTGTGCTTCAACTGCGACGAGACCTACATGCCCGGTCACGTCTGCCCCGACTCTTCTACCCGGAGGCTGCAGACTACATTGAGGAGGACGCCGTCGCCGCCGGGCTCGGCGACCTGGCCGCCCCAGCTGTCGCGGAGGTGTTTGACGCTGGTTGATCACCTCGAGTTCAGCAAGCGCTTCCCCGTCTTACAGCTCGAGGACGAGCTGTTTGTGCAGGCGGGGAGAAGTGTTATGACCGGCATATTAGGTGGGCTGTGGCCCAAGTTATCTTATCTTTATTAGGGGCTTAGCCCAATTATCTTATCGGTATTAGGGTCGTTTGCTTAGGAGTCAAGTAAACCTCTCTATATAAGGAGAGGAGATGTATCAATCTAATCAAGCAAGAAGCAATCAGTACTTGCTCAGCTTCCCTTAGGGAGCCGGGAGACCTAACCTTAGCCGCCTCTTGCGCCGCCGCCGCCTCTTCTCCACCACGCAAGGACGGCGCCCAGCCGCCGGCCGCCGCGCCCTCGACCTCGTCTTCCTCCATCTTTCCCCTACAATCTCCGCCCTAGAACCGGCAGAACCCTAGCTCCTAACAGTCAGAAATTGCTCCTGGAACTGACACAGCGAGCCACTTCGTCATAGAGACACCAATTCCATGAGGGAATTGCTAGTAGGGACGGCCTGAAACTGGTGTTGAAAAGCTAGGTGAAGTGCTTCCAGTTTGGACACTGTCATGTCAATCCATGTGGTGCTACCATGTTTGTGCAGCCCCCGTCACGTGATAGGACTCTAGCCATACCTTCCTGTCCATCTCCTAAAGGTTGTTTGTAGCAGTTCAGCTAGGGTAACAGTAACAATCTTCCTTGCCTTCAAACGTCGAGAAGTACTTGTAGATGTGGTGCAGTCCAGTCTGCAGTGTGTTCTATGGAGGTGGCAGCAGTGGCTGTTAGCAGAGAGAAGCCATGCACAGCTTTTGGATCTGCCAGGATGCCCCCCAGGGGAACAAGTTGTGAGTGAGAGGACACCACTATGGTGATCTCGGCATGTGCCTTCTATTCAGTTAATAGCAGCTGTGCGGACTGCTGCTGATCCACCCCGCTGATCTTGGTATTGATCTTGTTAGTCTGGTTCAGCCTCTCCGATAGCAGCCATCTGGCTAGCGAGATTGTCGCTGCCATCCATACCTTGATCTGACCAGGAGCCGCCACAGCCGTATCAGCGGCTGCGCCTGTTATCAAATTGTCATGAGCATAGCTTTTCAGTGACAGAAGAAGGTCGAGGCTGAGGTCCTCTACATGCAGGTGTAACAAGATCTGTGTAGAAGAGATGATAGGGGTATGGAGAGTACTTATAGGCACCTCATATATAGATGAGACAGCGTATTAGCACACTGATTATTACGGGATGCCGAGTAGGCATGGTACAATTCTGCTTAAATATTCGCTTAATTTAGTTGTGGGGGAGTATAGAAGCAGCATTATGGCTTCATTTTAGTTCAGCTTAGTTTACTACATTTTGTAATGTACTTCACTGTCTCAGGGAGCAGTCGGATTGAGGATGAGAATACATGATAGAAACATTTGCTTTATAAATTGTCATTTCGCTGCACATATGGAAGCTGTGAGCCGGCGGAATGAAGACTTTGACCATGTCTTTAGAACAATGACCTTTGCCACCCCTTCAAGTGGATTATTGACAACATCAAGTAATTGCTCAATCTTCTTGTTAACTTTTCTGCATGATGGCGTTCAAATTTGTAAATGTCTGGCCAACCTTGCTAATCACAATGAAGAATCGTGCCAAGAATTCAGAAATTCTTAATCTTACACACTGTTACTCAACTTCTTTTCATGTTGCAGTTTCTGGTTCTGCCGGTCAGCTTCTTCAAGCAAATGTATGTTGTTGCTTCCCTTCATTTTATTTTTGCAGTGGATAGAGTTGTTTCTAGATCCATTATCTGAGATTGTAAACATTACCAAAATGTTGCTATCATAGGGATCAAGAATGCCCGAGTTGTCAGATACGGACATGATTGTCTTTCTTGGTGACTTCAATTACCGGCTTTATGATATTTCATATGAAGAGGCAATGGGGTTGGTTTCCCGGAGACGCTTTGACTGGCTGAGGAAGAATGACCAACTGCGAGCAGAAATGAGATCCGGGAGAGTCTTCCAGGGATTACGTGAAGGAGATTTCCAATTCCCACCTACTTACAAATTTGAGAAACACAAAACTGGCTTATCAGGTATAGTTATTCTGATGATAGTTGTGTGAGGCCTGCTTCAGTAACCCCCACCCTGCCCTTCTCTAAAAAACTTTGAAAATGGCATTTTCGTTCGATAGAAGATTAAATGGTATCCTTATATTTTGTGCATCCGGTCTTCACGGTTAGAGGTGCTGATTTGCATGGAGAGGATTTCCTTCTAGTTGGCTCGAGTAAGGCAGGCTACTTCTAAGCAATCCAGAGAACATTGAACCTCATTGAAAAGAAATAATGTTTCATACAGTACAATCTAGAGAACATTGATGTAAAGATAAGTGAGGCTAGCTCACTTGGTTAGGGAGTGGATGTATAACCCAGCCACTGGTGTATCATTGATCTGCATCAAAAGTAGTACACCTTTTGGGGGGTGTACCAAGGCAAACCTCTAGTTATATTAGTGTGTGCTTATCACAGCAATAATGTTTCATACAGTACCAGTTTGATCCTTATGAGTTGATAATACTCCTGAACTCCTGATTCCTGAACACATCGTTTGAAGAAACTTCTCTTATTGTAGGGTATGATTGTAGTGAGAAGAAACGCATTCCTGCCTGGTGTGACCGGGTTCTATACCGTGACAGCCGAGCTAGTTCAGGAACTGAGTGTTCCTTGGATTGTCCTGTGGTTTGTTCAGTATCACTGTAAGTCATTTTTTGTTTGATTATCTCACTGGATAAAGAATATTAGCAGGGCACAAATTACGCATGAACATGTGCTCGATTGTCCTAGAGCACTTGAAAGTTAAAACATTCTAACTTTTAAATATAAAGCCAATTTATGATCTGTCTTCACCGTTGGCTTTGTTTTGACGAGGGCTCAAAAACCAGACCCCATGTTGGTATGTTTCGATGAATTTTCTTTTTTGCCTTCAATGTTACAACTAATGCGTTACTGCCTGGCAACAAAAGAGTCCAAATAGGTTTCTCGAAACATAGTCAACTGAGATCTTATTTTAAATCACTTGTCGTTACGAAATCAGTGGTGAAAACAGATGTCCAATCAGACAGATGGTTTGAGCTATACAATATTTTTTATTTCCGAAATCAGGTTTTATTTGTAGTAGTCTTTTTGTCCTGTGTGCCTAGCATCCATTTTTCTGTTAGTAGATAGAAATCTTATGGAACTGTATTATTCTATATTTCAAGGTATGAATCTTGCATGGAAGCAACGGACAGTGATCACAAACCTGTAAAATGCTTGTTCAATTTGGATGTTGCACGTGTCGACAAACAGACAATGAGGCAGAAATATGGGGAGATAATGAGTTCGAATAAGAAAGTGTTGCACTTGCTTCAGGGGCTAAAAGCATTCCCTGAAGCAAATGTGAGCACCAATAAAATCATTCTGCAAGACCAAACTCCCTATGTTTTGAAGCTACAAAACAGAAGTCGAGAAGACACAGCTTGTTTTGAGATCACTGGCCAAGCACCAACTTCTTCTGGCACAGATTCTGCCGGTTTCCCTACCTGGCTTAAGGTGGGTTAATGCCTTGTCCTGACTCCTTATATCGGTTCACCTCATTTTAGAACAGTCTAATTACTGTACGATGCTTCTGCTTATTGATGCTTGTTCAACACTGTGAGCTTAATGCTTGAGCACTGAGGGTGAAACATGTCTTCAACACAGGTTTCTCCAGCAGCTGGTATAATCTGCCCTGGACAGACGGTAGATGTCACTTTGCAGCATGGAGACCTGCGTGGAACATCATGGAATAATTTGTCTGGGGCTAACCAAGAAAAGGCAGCACAGTTATCAGTGAAAATAACTGGAGTGTGTTCTACCGTTGCTAAATGTTACGGAGTACGTGTGCAATGCCAGAAGGGCCGGAGCACATTTCCTTTCAAAAGGTTCTAAATTTGTTGATTGTGTTTTTTTATTGTGCGATCGTGACATGTGGGGTTAGCTTTTAGGTTTGATTAAAGTGTGCATAGAAAATGTTGTGGCTAATGTTCTTATTTGTGGTGCCGAAATACAAAACCGTTGCTTTTGTACTCTCGATATTCCAGGACATTTTGTACAGGAAATTATTGAAATCATGTACAGTTTGTCTAATTCACATCTGGATGTTTTTTAAGAATGTCACATCTAAGCTTCCACAAATAATGCAGCAAAAAGAAGCAAAGAAAAAAGGTAGGATAAAAAAAATAGACCACAAACATAGTGGACATCGGGTTAGATGTGACATAACTATGCCACATCTAGATGTGTTCTAGACAGACCTAATCATGTAATACCACTGAGAGGAGATTCTTCTAAGTAGTGAGATATGTGTGTGTGACATACTCTCTCCGTCTATATAAGACGTTAGTACATCCCATACTCACATATTGAATGTAATAACATCTTATATTATGAGACAAAGAGAATATATTACTTCCTCGGTCTCAAAAAAAGTGTCTCAACTTTAGTATGACTTTGTACTAAAGGTAGTATAAAGTGGAGACACTTACTAAGTTGAGATATTTATTTTGAGACGGAGGGAATATAAGATTATAATATACTCCCTCCGTAAACTAATGTAAGAGCATTTAGAATACTAAAGTATTTTTTTTTTGATCAAAGAAGGGCTTATCTCCCTTCCGATTTTCATTACTGAAAACCAGACTACCAGAGTTCACAAAGTACCAGCAGCAAAAGACAGGTTCCACACCCTAACGCACAAATACAGAGTCTCCAGCCACACACATAGGGCCAACACCGGCCAACAAAGTCTGATCGACGACAAACTAAAGAGGGACAGACTGAAAAAGCTAGCTACTATCAGGCCTAAATAGACACCAAACAGCAACAGAAAGAAAGGTGTCGCAGCCATCATCCAGGGAGTCTTGCCACATTAAGTCGCCACCCCTGCCCTGCTGTGTATACCTCACTTGCTGCCCGTTCTAGTGTTCTTGTCCCCAGTTCCAGCATTTTTTTTCGCGGCTCCTTTGTCTGCAAAATAGACCAATCAAGCAACCATCGGACCATTAGTTTGATAATCGGCAAAGGATCATTAATCCTTTTTTTCTCAAAAACAATTGCATTTCTGCTTTTCCAAATAGCCCAGAATAAAGCAGAGACACCAATCAGGACCATTTTCTTGTCTTCCTTATTGAATTTGTTAATCCACCCTCCAAAACAGTCTTTCACATTTACAGGACTAGTTTTTAGGCCACACACACATTTGACCAAGCCCCATAGTAGGGACGCCGCAGAACAAACGAAGAACAAGTGATCAATTGATTCAGTTTGTCCACAAAAAACACATTCTTTTCCTCCTTTCCAACCTTTTCTAAGTAAAACATCCCTAGTTAAGATGCTTTTTTTATTCACTAGCCACAAGAAAACTTTTATTTTGGCAGGGACTTTGATTTTCCACAAAAATTTCTGTGGAAATTTAATCCCAGCCGCAATCATTTCCTTGTATAATGATTTAACAGAGAATTTTTTATCAGCAGTGAGGGTCCATTCAATCTTGTCTTTCCCCCCATTCATTTCTATCATTTCACATCTACTTTTCAAAGCATTCCACAATTCTAGAGTTTCTCCATGCAAAGTCCTCCTAAATCTAAACCCCTTCCATCCTTTTTGGATGGCCTCATACACCGTTATTTTATGATCAAAACAGATGTCATATAATCTAGGATAAGCATCTTTCAGGGGCTTATCATCCACCCATGTATCCTCCCAAAACCTAATATTCTTCCCCTCCCCAGGTTTCTTTTTAACAAATCTGTAAAAAAATTCCTTAATATTCAGAAGACTAGTCCAGAACTGAGATTCTCCTGGCTTTTTTTCTAATAGAGCCAGACATTCGTTCCTCCCATATTTTCTTCTCAATACATCTTGCCACATCCCCTCCTCTGTTTCCATCTTCCAAAACCACTTAGCTAACAAAGCTAAATTCATGATTTCTAAATTCAGAATTCCCAGGCCCCCTACCTCCCTGGGCAAGCAACATTCTTTCCAATTGACTAAATGATATTTCCTAACATTTTCATCCTCTTGCCATACCAATCTTGCCCTGTAGAAATCAGCTTTTTTAATAATTCCTTTTGGAACAGCATAAAAGGACATCATAAACAATGGAATATTGGTCAAGCAGGCTTGTACCAGGGTAATCCTGCCAGCGATCGATCCTAACAGTTTCCCCTGCCAACACCCACACCTCTTCTCAATTTTATCTGTAACACAACTCCAATGAGTGTTTCTGATCCTAGAGTCAGACACAGGCATCCCCAAATATCTCATAGGCAAATCTCCCATTTTGCAAGTTAATATTTCCTGATAAAGTAATTGTTTATCTTTAGCTTTACCAAACAGCATCAATTCACTTTTATGAAAGTTTATTTTTAATCCAGACATCTGTTCAAAGGCCCCCAAAATAAATTTGAGGTTTCTTACACTAGTTTCATCATCTTTAAGCAAAAAAATGGTGTCATCAGCATATTGCAACATATTTACACCTTTGTTTTCATTATCCCCAAGGACTCCCTTGACAATATCCATATTTAGGGCATTATTCATTAGAAGCGCCAAAGCATCCATGACCACATCAAGCGATAATGGTGACATAGCATCTCCCTGTCTTAAGCCTTTATATGTTTTGAAGAAAGGTCCAATCTCATCATTAACTTTGATTCCCACACGTCCCCCTCTCATTGTTTCCATTACCCAATCACACCATTTATCAGGGAACCCTTTCTGTTTTAACATTTGTATAACAAAAGGCCATTTGATTTTATCATAGGCTTTTTCAAAATCAACTTTAAAAACCAAAGCATCCTCTTTATCTTTATGAAAAGTGTTCAAGGCTTCATGTAGAATAACCACACCCTCCATAATATATCTTCCTTTGATAAATGCAGTTTGTGTTCTGGATATGACAGGTGCAACACATTTTGTCAACCTGTTCATTAGAACTTTTGTAATTATTTTGAAACTCACATTTAACAAGCAAATAGGTCTGAATTTTTGTATTTGTTTGGCATCACTAGTTTTCGGCACCAAGGTGATGATGCCATAGTTAATCCTAGCAATGTTGATATCCCCCCTAGCAAAACCTTCAACCAAAGCTTTCAGATCCCACTTAACCAAATCCCAGAAATCTTGGTAGAAATCTGCAGGGAATCCATCAGGTCCAGGGCTTTTATTTCTTTTCATCCCCATAACCACTTGATGGATCTCATCCAAGGAGAAGGGAGACAGCAAATCCTCTTTATCATGTGAAGATATTTTTTCCATTCCCATATCTCTCAAGGATATGTTGGATTCCTCAAGATGCCCAAAAAGATTTTTATAAAAGTTGGTGATATATTCCATCAGATTATCATCCCCTTCAATAGTCCCTTCATCTTGTTCTAAAGCAATTATTCTGTTTTTCCTTCTTCTCACATTCACCTTAGCATGATAATACCTAGTGTTTCCATCTCCATCTTTTATTTCTTTGTCTTTATATCTTTGAATCCACTTCATTTCTTCTTGTGTCATAATTCTCTTCAGTTGTAATCTAAGCTCTTTTTGCTCAGTTCTATCTGCAGTAGAGAGCCCCATTCTTTCTGCTTTTTTATCAATCTCATCTAATTCTTTTATGATTTCTATTTTGATTTTTTTGTACCAAGCATCCATATTTTTGTTCCACCCTTTGGCTTTCTTCCTCAACTCCCTCATCCTTGCCTGCCATCTATCCAACACATCTCCCTTGAAATTTTTATTCCAGGTTTTGTGAATTAGTTCTTTGAAGCCCTCTCTCAAAAACCACCCATTTTCATATCTGAAAATGTACTTGGTAATATGTGTTTCCCCTGTATCCAGGAACAGGGGGGTGTGGTCAGAGATCTCCCTAGCCCAAGCTTGCAATATAGTAAAAGGATATTTTTCCTCCCATGCAGGACACATCAGAACCCTGTCTAACTTCTCAAAAGTAGGGTCCTCCTGATTATTAGCCCAAGTAAATTGTCTACCATTCAGAGGAAGTTCTCTCAACCCAACTTGTTCAATAATAGCATTGAATAAAAAAGGCCATTGCTCATTTATCATAGGTTTGTTTTTCTCTTTACTGCTTCTAATAATGTTGAAATCCCCTCCAACCAAACAGGGCAAAGGGTTGTCATGATAAAGTCTAGCTAATTCAGCCAGGAAACTAGCCTTCCCTTCCTTCTGAGCATCTCCATAAAGTGTGACTAGATTCCAATGCAATTTAATATTCTTGTCAAAGACTAGAGCTCTTAGGAAATAATGTCCTTTTTCAATGTGTTCAACATCAAACATATCTTTATTAATGCCCACCAGTATTCCCCCTGACATTCCTCTTGGGGGGTTCCAACACCAATGGTAATTTTTCCCCCCACACAAATTATGCAACTCATTTTTGGTAAAATCTTGCTTAATAGTCTCAGAAATCCCCACAAAGTCCAACTTATGATCTATGATCATTTCTCTAACATATCTTTTTTGTGATCTTGCCCAATGCCTCTAACATTCCAAACCCCCCCCCCCCTCATTTGTAAGTAGTATTTAACTGTCTACCCAAAATCAACACCCCCTATTTAAAGGATTGAAAGACTAATCAGTCCTCTTCCCTTTTTTCCTTCTCGAACCCCAATCCCAGATGCGCTTCACACGGCTCAAAGTGGTGAGCTTTTTCTGCCTCCTTTTTTCCGAAAAAGACCTTTAATATTTTTATATTGCATTTCTTCAATGTCAGCATCAGAGTGTTCTAAATCAGAACATAACTCATCAACATTCACATCTCCAGTATTTATAAATACTGGTGTGTCACCCTCTTCTTCCATATCTCTTTTTGTTTCACCCACCTCATCTATTTTTTCTCTTTTAACATTTTGGAAGTAAATCTCCCTTCTAGCTCTCTCCATTTTGTTGATAATATCAACATTCTTTTCAATCATATCAATAGAGCATCCTAAATCAATCCCCACCGGAGAACTAATTTGCGCAATGAGGGGTTAGCAAATTCAAAAGTAGACTCCTTACCATAATTATCCCTTTCTTGACTCGATCTTAGCCATCTCTTCTATTTTCTGATCTTCTTTTCCTTTGTTTCTGAGGCTCCTTTTAATTTCCACTTCTTTTTCCTCTCCTTCTTTTTCCATTTCCTCCACCCCATGAAGGTCTGCCATCTTCTCTCCTAGAGTGCCAATTGATTCCTGACTAGCATTATAGTCAGTTGGTTCATTGTACTTCCCAGATTCAGATCCACTTTTCCTATGCTGGTTTTCCTTGTCATAATCCTCCAAGTCCATGTTAGCTAGCTCCCTCTCATATTGCTCCATGTTCACTGCTTCTTGGATTAGCTTCTGAATCCCCTCTTGTTGCTGGTTCAACTTTATCTGCATATTACATTGTTTATCTTCTAGCTCCTTAATTTTCTGCTCATTTTTAGCTCACAATGCTTGATGTCTAGCTTTATCTTCTTCCAGGATCTTGACTTTGTTGAACAGAATGTCATTTTCCTTTTGCCACTTTCTCTTCTCATTATACATCTCATCCTGCCATTGTTGCATATTCTCCTCCATAAGCTTCTTCAACTTGTTCATTTTCCCATCCACTTCCTCACTTTGTTTGAGCGACAAACATCCCAAATGAAATGGCCTGTGATCATAATCTTCCACCCTGGTTCTTTTCTGTTTATCCGCCTCTCCTTCTCCCTCTTCGGGTTAAGTAAACTTTCATTCTTCCTCTTCTCCTCCTTGTACCAACCCACTTCAACAACCATCTCTAGCTCCACACAAACCACGAACATGAGCAGATCGAGGCAGTGATTTCCACCTGGGGTGGGATTTTCTCCACATCTCTAACCCCACACTTGACTCTAACTTTTTCTTCATTGATTGTGTCCATGTCTACTTCCAGCACAGGCCCCACTGCAGCCGAGACTTCACACATACCCAAAAATGTCCAAGCAGTCGGGCACCTTACTTATCCTCACCCAAACAACATGCATTTTCCCCACAGCTTGATGATCCAAAGACCAAGGCTGGACCTTGATGACCACCCCAGTACCAAAGAGGTTAAAGTCATTGAATTTAGCCACTCTACCAATTTGGCCTTATTGGGGAATCTCATCATGAAACCAGCTTGTCCAAATTCCTTAACTCTCCACTGCCACCCCCAATCAAACATCTCTCCCAAGGCCTTAGTAAGTTCAGTTTCATTAATTTTCCCTTCTCTAACAATCACCATACCTAGGGGATTGATATGTTCAGCAACAAGCATGTCTTTATAGCTTTGAACCAACAGAATTCCCAGCCCTTTGGCAGCATAACCAACATATTTTGGGACTGGTTTTATTTGTTTTAGCAAGTTGCATTCACTGGTGATGTGATTCTCCCTACCACAAACCAGACAGTGCCCCACTCTACACTCTCTGGTTGAATGTCTTGGATCTTTGCATTTGCCACACACCTGCTTATTGAATCTCTCCCCTCCCCTTCTACTCTCATCTAAATTGATCTGCCAGTTGTTTTTTCCACCCATTTTCTTCATATCCATAGCAGGATCTTGGTCCCCTCTCCTATCAGCTTTCTGCAGATTACCACTCTTCCCTTCCTCTCTCCTTAGGGGCTCCTTACCAGGCTGGCTTTCCACTGCTTTTCCAACTGATCTTTCAACACTCTCTAATTCTCCCCCTTTCAATCCCTGAACTAACTGAGACAGCAGGGTTGCCAACAACTGCTGTTGAGCACTCTGATCCTTCTGTGACAACCCCTCTTTCTCCTTCTCCTTATCTGCTTCCGAGCTCTCTGCCCTGCCAATTTCCTTCTCACTTCTGCTATCCATCACCTCTTTCTTCCCTGTCTTGGCTTGCCACCTCAATGTCTCTTCCTTATCTTCTGCATCAAATTCTGCTTCCTCTCCCACTTCTCTGCCACTCCCGTTATCTCCGCCAAATCTACCAATACCTCTTCCCAAGCTGCCAATCTGTGGGTCTTGTAAATCTCCTCAAACCGAAACCCTCCTCTTTCGCTGTGGTTGAATCTTCCTCTGGCAAAACCTCCCTCTCCACCACGATTAAATCTAGGTCCTCCAAACCCTCTGCCTGGGTATCCGGCCATCTTCTCAGTTGGTGGCGGCGCGGTGGGGAGGGGGGGAAAACCTACCTGATGAGGTTGACTGATCCCATCTCCCTCATCCCTTTTTATAGCCTCCCACCCACCCACACCTTCCTGGGCTGTGATGTCCCTCAGCCCACTGGGCCCCCATCCCGCCAAGCCCAACTCCAGGTCCACATTGACATCATTCCCAATTGAGCCCCCAAAAATAATTAGGGGTCTCCCCATGGTATTCTCCTCGCCTCTCTTTTTTGCTTTTCCCATTGGGATGTCATGAACTCTAATTGGATCCCCATGGATCACTATATCTCCAAAATCCACCCCAACATAATCAAACCACGGGGGAATAGGATGTATAGCATCCTTATTCATATGCTCACAGATTGTTTGTGCATCAATTCTATCATCTCTACCATTATTGTCAACAAATCCCTTTTTAAGCTTTTTTTTTGTTGATCTTATGTGACCTATCCCCATCCCTCTCCAACCACTTTTTGCAGTCATCTGCAAATTGGGATTTTAACCCTTTGTTCTCATTATCTCTCCCTCGGAATCTAGCAATCCCTTTGAATCTTCCCATTTTAGCATCACCCACCTCAATTGAAGCAGTAGATGCCAAGTATTTGGGATTTGGACGCATACCTGAATTGGAGAAGATGTGAGTCCCCTCCTCCTCCGCCTCAGAGTCCTCACCGGCCAGCAACCAGAAACGATTCCCGGCCGGCGAGAACCCTACTGGCGGCGGGAGAGGGCCAGGAGGCGAGATGAGCGCCTCGGGAAGCGAGGGGAGCGTCGAGGGAGAGTTGTTGGAGCCGCCATCGCCCTCCTGCGTCTTGGCGTTGTCGTCCCCGCCCTCTCCTCCTCCTCGTCCTCCTCGATCTCGATAGGAGTCCATCTGGATCCCGGGGCTGGAATCCCCATCACCGCCACCTGCGGCTGCGCCTGCTGAACTGCCTGCGGCTGCAGCACCGACCCCCCCTGCGGCTGCATCGGCGGCGGCGCCCTCGGCTGGATCAGGCGATAGCGGAGGGAGCGAAACACTTTCCACTTCTCCCGCTGCACCGGATCTAGCGATTCCGCCTCCAGCATCGCCCAGAGGAGGACCCCATTCGCCGGCTGTCTGTCGTAGTTGGGGAAGCAGCGGAGGGTCTCTTCCCCCCTGAGCATATCCCGCACCATCTCGGAGGCGTCGTTGAGGGCCTTCGCCGTCGGAAACCAACGGTCTATCTCTCGCAGCCTCCCCATCAGCACCTCGTCGCCGGCCGCCAGCGCCCACATCTGCTGCTGGCGTGTCGTCATCAAACCCTAGCTGCTCAGCGTCGAGGCGATTTTGGAGCGGATCCGCAAGAGGGGAGGCAGTGGAGGAAGGTGGGAAAAGCCGATGCGTCGGCCAAATAACCCCACGCCCCTCCCCCTCGTCGCCATTAATTACCTCGAGAACCGCCCCCAAAGCGTCCCACCCATCAACCGTCGCAAACCGCGCCAAGTGGCAAGGGAACGCCACCATCCGGCCCACCCTGATCTCCGCATCCTCCGGCCAGCTTCGGGCGTCCACCACCACCTCATCGCCGTCGACGAGCTCCAGCCTCTGCCCCCGCCTGCGGATCGTACCCGGTCGGAAGATCAGCAGCGCCGAGCCCAAGTTGGGCACATACTCGCAGTGGACTCGCAGATCTCGCCGAGCGCAGGCGTCGTCCGGGAAGCGTGCGTCGCACGGGAACGAGTCGCACGGGAGCGTCATCTCCCCCCGTCCAACTTGAAAGTATGCTTAATTAATTTGCCTGTATGAAACGAACAATTCATCGGCTAGAACGCATTGTAGTCTTAGAAGTTTTGCAGAGGGAGTAGTTAGCAGTTTTGCAGTTTTGAATATGGTACTCTCGTTTTCTTAGAGCGTTTTAAGATCTCCATAAACTGGACATTAGGGTCACTGGCACAATTCCCGTGCATTGTCACGAAGCCAAGGAAAAAATAACCCTAAGGAGTAGACCGCCAAATTGTATAGGATAGGATTTCAAAAGAGAAAGGGGTTGTGACTAAGGCACAATTCTCAGGCGTTGGATCTTGGAGGCCTAAGATCAGGATTGCTGCTTGAGGGAGTAGCTGTCTAATAGGACTCCATCCAAACATGGCGTAATTCCTGAGCACTTTTGGTTTGTAGGAATTGATTCCTGTTCCTATGTAGCCATGTAGGATAGGAATCAATGGTTCGCAACAACAACAACAAAGTTAGGGTAGGCTAGAGTTATGACACGGGTTGCAAGATCACACCTCTGCTTGTTACATCTGCGCCCAGGAGGAAGACTCGGTTGATCACTTACTACTACACTGTGTCTTCGCGAGACAAGTCTGGCACAGCTGCTTTCTGAAAGCGAGAATCAGTGACACACTGGTGCCGATGGTGTACAACAAGATGGAAGATTGTTGGCTAGAAGCTCGTGCGCGCATCCCGAAGGTAAACAGGAGAGGTTTCGACTCGGTTGTCATGCTCATTTGCTGGCATCTTTGGAAGCATCGTAACGGCTTGGTTTTCGGACCAGCCAGAACTAGCTTGACGGTGCGTGCATTCACAAGTCAGGTCTTCGACGAACTGCGATCTTGGGTGAGTGCGGGAGCGAATGGAGTCGACATATTTTGTGAGTAGTAGGGTATGGTTTTAGGAGTGGAGCTTGCTAGGTCGGTTGGCTCTCCGGTGTGCAGCTAAGGCCTGGCTGTAATAACTCTCTTGTACATACTTTCTGCCTTCTATAAAGCTAAGGTACGCAATTGCATACTTTAAAAAAAAGGGTAGGCTAGAGTTGTGGGCTTGGGAACCTTGCTCACATCGTTTGCAGCCGTGATGAAAACTTTGCCGGACTTCCCTTGTGTGTTTAGCCTTAGATAGACGACATATCTGGACTAGAATCTTGTGTGGTTAAAGGTTGTGGCCGACATTCTCGCCATGCTTTCGCTTGAAGATAGCCGAGTACATGACGTGTATATGGTGGTAAGTGATGAGAGTGTGTATGATCTGTTCGAATAGCCATGTCCGCGGATATGAACTACTTAGATACTTAAACTATTCATAGACAACTTTAATGGTTACCTAAAACATGTCAGATAAGTGTGAGTGCCATGGATGACCTTCTCGTAGGAAAATGGGAGAGGATCCATAGTGGTGTATTGTGGTGGTAACTCACTAGTTGGACTTGTATGCGCTCTCTCACCTCAATCAAAATACTAGTAGTCATAATACTAGTTAGCCAAAAGTCAAAATTGGCATTCTTCTTTTCTGGGAGCCCATTTGAAAAGAACTCCAAAATTAAGTTTGCTTACTTTAGAACAATTCTAGGCTGGGTGACCAAGCGAAAGTTGGTCCTGAATGCGCACAAGTGAGGACAAAGTACGCAGGAAAAAATAGTATTGATCTGTCAGATCAGTCTAGATCCCGCCAGGATGGTTGGGAATCAGTGGTTGTTGCCGGGGCATTACAATGTGGACATCTAACTTCCACGCATCCCTGTCCATCGCTATTTCTTTGTTGATATTCCAGTCCTAATATCTCCGAAAAATTAAATATTATTAAAGATATTATTTGTGCAACCAGGAACAAGTTTCACACAATACAAATACCCATTTTGGCTTCCGAGCTCATCTGATCTTGGTGAACAGCAAAATCGAAAAAAATACTAAACAAATTGAAAAAAAAATCTGATTTTCTTGCATGAAAGATATTTTAGTGTGTGAGGTGCGCTTCAAATTTCAGCACATTTGACATCTGAGCAGCTTCCAATAAAAAAATTGGTCAGTGCACTTTTATCCTTTTTTTTTTGTTGAGAGCTGCTCAGATGTCCAAGTGAGTTGAAATTTGACACGAATCTCACACGCTAACACATCTTTCATGCAATTTTTTTGGAATTTTTTTTAACTATTTCTTTTGATTTTACTGTTATGTGCAGATGAGCTCGAGAGCCATTTAGCCACTCTTCACACAATATGACAATATTCCTCTCATTTGCCAAGGCCATTGTGCTAGCTTTTTTGAAAAGGAAAGAAAGACATTTTTTTAGGTTTAAGAAAAGAGAGACATGCAAGGACAGGTTTTAGAAGAAGAAAAATGCATACACGTCAGCCGTGAGGCTACTGCCAACATACAGTATTTGATTCTTTACTTCAATTGATTGGTAGCGGAATACGAGCACAAGAAAACCAAAACTAAGAAAAGAAAGCCCAAACCAATCTCCTTGTCTTCTCAAAATAGACTGCAAAAATATTACAACAAGTATCTTTGTTCGTTGTTCCTGGCCATCCTACCGCCCGACTTATTTATCACCCACCATCAAACAGGCCAGGGACGCGCCAAAACTCCAATTCGGTGAGCGCGAGAGCCTCAAAGCAGCACCGGAACGAAGCAGGCCTTGACGTCGTCGCTCGCCCAGTCCAGCCCGTTCCACCAGTGCTTGTCGCCCTCCACCCTCACCCTGCCCTGCCCGCCGGCCACCGGCCGCATCGGTATGCGCCTCAGCCGCGAGCACCCCCTGGTCTGCAGCCTCCGCAGCTCCGGGAACGCGCACTCCCCGCCGCCGCCGCGGATGTCCTCCAGCCTCGGCAGCCCCAGCAGCGCCAGCAGCCTCAGCCGCGGGAACGTCACCACCTCCTCCGCCTCGCTGCCCCCCTCCGCGGCGCCGCCGACCAGCCTCGTCATGCCGTTGCACCCGCTGAGGTTGAGCGACTCGAGGCACGGGAGGTGCTGCACCCAGGTCATGTGCGTCAGCGCGTGGCACGCGCCGATGGCCACCTCCCGGAGGTTGGACGCCGCGCCGTGGGACCACTCCATGACGCGGAGCCTGGCGAGGAACCCGAACTTGACCACCTCCAGCCTCGGCGCGTGCGCGTCCGCCACGATCTCCTCGATGTCGGACGAGTACACCGCCAGCTCCCGCAGGCCCTCCTGCACGCCCCCGAGCTCCGCCGCGTGCTGCGCCGACAGCAGCTCCAGGGTCCGCGCCCCGTCCAGCTTGCGCAGGTGGATCGACCGGGCGCGCACGCCCGGCGCCAGGCGCGCGAGCCTCCGCGCGTCGCGGGTGTTATCCATCCAGATGCCGAGCCACGGCATGCGCGCCCCGCTGCTCTCGAGGTCGTCGATGACCGGCGCGACGTAGTCGTCCGCGACGGAGACGATGCTCGCGGTGAACAGGTCCAGCACCTGCAGCTTGGCGAGCCGCGAGATCAGGCCCGGAGGCACCGTGATCTGGATGTAGTAGTTGTCGCGCAGGTGGAGGTACTTGAGATGGCTCAGGTTGCCCAGCTCCATGGGCAGCGACAGGATCCTGTTCCTGGACAGGTTGAGGAACTCCAGGTTGACAAGGCAGCAGACCTCCATCGGGAACGCGTCCAGTATGCCGGTGTCCTCCAGGTCCAGGTACGTCAGCCTGGTGAACTGCTGGATCGCCTGCAGCATCCTCCGCGGCAGGGCGCGGTTGCACTGCAGCATCAGCGACGCCGGCTGCGCGTCCGAGAGCGCGCCGCCGGCCTTGGCGGGGGCCTCCTCGATGGCGTTGTGCATCAGCGACACGCGCTCCGCGTCGCGCCACAGCGCCTCGTCACGGGGCGGCTCCCGGAGCCCGACGCCCGCGCGGACCAGCCACTTGCCGGGCGCGAGCTGGAGCGCCGCGTCGCGGACGACGTCGTGGAGCCGCACGTGCGTGTCGGACGGGCACATGTTGTGCCGGTGGTTGTCGCCCTGCTCCAGGAGGCGCGCGGCCTCCAGGATGGAGACCACCGTGTGCCCGAACCGGAGCGACTCGTCCACGTCGTCGTACTTGGGGAGGAGACCGAGGCCGATCCAGCACTGCACGAGCTCGTCCTTGGAGATGTTGTGGTCCTCCGGCCACAGCGCACAGGTCAGGAGGCACTCCCTCACCGTGTCGCTCTCAAGGCTGTCGAAGCAGAACTTGACGAGAGCGTGCGCGCTCTTGTCCTGGCCAGGCGCGGTGCTCGTGAGCTGCGGCTTCTTGAGCTTGTCGAGTGCATCGCCCCACTCCTCTGCTGTACGTTTGTTGGACATGGCACGGCCGACGGTGGCGAGGAAGAGAGGCATGCCATTGCATTCTGCAGCCACCTGTTTAGTGGTACAGCAAAGCTATTAGAGATTTAGGTAGAAATGTTTATGAAGAAATCAAATGCTCATCTGAACATCTCAGACGCAAGAAATTACATGTACGTAGCATATAACAAGGTGCAGCATGATTGATGAGGTCACGATTCTGTAGATTGTGTCACTACAATTTTCATTCGGGAGTCATAGAATAGTTTTATCTTAGCCACCCACACCCAATCAATATATTATCATCTTTTTGTACTCGCACCAGCAATATCCATGAAATATCATATATGTTCCGAGAACTTCTTAAACACCAAAGGCAACAAGAGATGTGTACACAATATGCTGCTGATGTAAATTTTCGTCATGTTTGTCGTAAAGAAAACTTGCTGGAAATCCGAAACCTCGGCCCATGCCGTTCCTTCATAACCTCGTAGCTAGAGGTGCAATCGACATTCTTGATGCACTGCCGCTCTAACCATCCAACCACAAGTTGGTTTTCCGCTACCCATAGATTGGAGATACGTTTGGATAACAACCAATTTTGTGTTGCCTTGTCAGATTTTTATGTTGGCGTGCTGATGACCCCTTGGTGGAAGAGGAAGTTCCTCTGCCACTAATGCGCTCCCATGTTTGGTAGGGCCGGTGTAGGCGCAATCTAAACAACCTCCATAACTCCAGCCAGTTCCCCTCCGCCTCCGCCGCAACTTACACACAAGGTTTGGGTGCCGAACTCCTTTGTTCCTTGGGAGTTCTTGCCTTTTGGATGTGTTATTCTTTTTTGGAGGTCTTTCGGAGCAAAGACTTTGCAATGAAGATGGCTACGTGCATCAATGTAAGTGTTTTGGAGCATTATCACTTTGTTGGAAAATAAAATGTGTGCACGCGCCCTTATCAAGCTTCTACATATTTTCAGGTTGATTGTTGGGAAATTTGTATACTAATCCTTGCATAATCCCTATGGGGAATAAGCTCGTTCACCACCTAGTAATTCTCAAGGTATTATCAAAATGGATTCATATAACTAATATTTCAAAGTTAACAACACTGAAATCCGTTGGATAAGGTCTGTTCATGTTATTCCTTTTGGGGTGAATTTCTAACTTTTGAACCAGCATCACTATTGGTTTCTAAGTGGGGGGAAAGCATGGACGCACATTGATAAATTGGTCCAAAAGTATGTCAAATTGGTCATACTAATTTGTAAACAGATTGTATGAACTTATAACTGTTTCTACCCAATTTTTGTATCTTTTGCATAGCACAAAATTCACAACTGACGCTTCATCTGACAATTTTCATCAAAATTTACTTTGGAAGTCTAAGACATTTTTAATCGGCATTTTGAATTTCTCAAATCAAACTATTGTGCGTGCCCCATTTCCATGTGCACAAAAGCTAGTACACTTGCCCCACGTCTATGCCCACAAAATCTGCACTCCTGTTTCAGGAGAAAGCAGCTAACAGACAGGAAAAAAAAAAGGAGCAAATCCGCGTTTTCCAAAGTAGGCAAAGATAGATCGAGTGATTGATTACCTGTCTTGCAAGTGTGGAAATTTGGGCGTCGCCGCGGATGGCCTCCTCGCCGGCGTTCGCTTCAAACAGGCTGCACGCATCGTCTTCGTTCATGCACTCCATCTTGATCTTCTTGCGGCAGCCCATGTCCGCGCACACCGCCTCGCTCCTGGACGCCACGACCACCTTCCTCACCCGACCGGCCACCACGCCCAAGGGCTGCGGGATGCCGACCCTCTCCAGGTCCAGGCGCTCCCACACGCCGTCCAGCAAGAGCAGGAAGCTCTTGTCCCTGAGGAAGCTCAGGATCCCGGCGGCCTGCGCCTGCTCGGTCGGCGCGTCGCGGAGGCCGAGCACGGCCACGACCTCCTTCTGGAGTTTCGCCACCGTGCAGTCCCTGGAGGCCGCCAGGAGGAGGACGTGGTCGAAGAAGGGCGCCACGCGGCCGCACACGTCGCGCACCCGCTTCAGCACCGTGGTCTTGCCCACGCCGCCGGCGCCCCAGACGCCGAGCGCGGCGTCGCAGTCGCCGAGGAAGCGGAGCGCCTCGTTGAGGTACGCCCTGGTGGACCCCGTCTCGGGCGGAAGCTCCAGCTCCTCGGGCTGGAGGAGCAGCGGCGGTGGCGCCTGCGGCGCGGCCAGCGCGGCCTCGAGCAGCGCCGCGCCCTGCTCCTGGATCGCGCGCACGATCTTGAGCTGCTTCTCGGCCAGCCCGGCGACGGGGCCCGTGGTGAGAAAGTACTGCAGGAGGCGGACGACGTAGAGCTGCCCCGCGTCGTGCCGCGCCTTGACGGACGCCACCTCGTCCTGCGCGTCCTGCACGCGCCGCAGCCACGCGCGCGGCTGCTCCGGCTCCGGCGCGCCGTCCAGCTGCTTGAGCACGTCGGCCCGCAGCTGCAGCAGGGCCTCGACGGCGTCGTCGAGCTCCTTGACGCGCTTGTCGCCGTCGGCCAGCGGCTGCCACCACTTGCCGAAGAAGAGCACGACGAGCGCGCCGCCGAGGGCGAGCGTGGCGAGCACGGCCGCGAGCTGCATCTCCATCGCCGATCAGCAAAGGTCAAGCGCGAGCGCGGTTCGGTCGATCTTCTCCGGCACGTTGCGTGGCTCGGCGCGGCGGCGGATCTAGGTAAGAAGGTCGTGGAAGGCTGCTGGCTAGGCTGGCAATGGCAGCGGTGCGCAGGGACGGGAATGAGCTGAGGCCGGAGGGGGGGGTTTAAGTGGAGGAGCGGGGAGTGAGTGAGTGAGTAGTTGAGGTGGTGAGGCGGAGTTAATGGCGCAATGAAGGCGTGAGAGAAATCGGTTGGAAGAGAGCTTGCTCCGCTGTGCTGCAGCTTCGCCGGTGGGACTCGGTCACGGAAAAGGTCTCCACGCTGGCCATGCAGCCGCGTTGCACCCTCCACATGACATTCACGGCGCCATGGCCGCATATCCGCTGCCCGCTCAGCTGCTCTCATCAGTGAGGGAAGACAAACGGGGGGCGCGCCCATTGATTTTGCTGTCTCTTGTAGGGAGGGGTGGCCTGTCTAGGGGGTTGGGTTAGGGACAGGGAGCATACAAATGGCGTGCAATAACCACTCGTCGTGTTCACACATTTTTCTCTTCGCTCGATTGCTGGCGTCGACTGTATCAACTCCGTGTTGGGCACCGGTGAAAACAGGGCCACGGTGGGGTAAGAAGAAGAAGAAGAAGAGTGGAGTATGACTAAAGTCTAAAGGGTTGAGAAACTGATGGTTCGTCGGTTGGGAAATTGACGAGCCTACGATCATGTTTTCCAAACCCATTTTCTCTTGTGCTAAATTAATATATGACCCTTGTATTAGTAGGGGCGTCCACCGACGTGCAGATCTAAATACGAAAACAGATCCTGTAAGAAAACGACGAGTCAAAATATGTGCTCAATGCATCCACAGTGCAGGGATACTGACAGGAAGATGATCCAGCTGCCGACTGAAATGAAAATTTATGTAGGGCAAGTAGCACTCCTCCTGATTTCATCTAGAAGCACATGTATCCCGGTGAAATCGTAGATGACATTTTTTGGTTTCTAAAAAACGATAACCAGCAAATTTCCTCCCGTCCGCGAACATAGATATTCAACCCGCATACATTTCAAACACTTAGTCAACAAACCGGACGAAATTCATACGAACATGGCTTATCTCATGCATACCGGACGACATTCATGCAAACACGGCATATTTTCGTTAGATTTTGAACATTTAGAACCAAAAAAAAAAAAACCCGACCCGACCCTAAACCTATCCTATGACGGTGTCCGGCCGGCGTCCAACCCCTTGCCGTCCTCCATCTGTCGTCTCCATGACCACCGATGATAAGACCGATGAAGTGAAGCATCGGTCTCCGACGAGGAAGAGTAAAATACGGGAGACGGATCGGCCCACATGATTGAATGACTTTGTTGCATGGATAAGGGGACCAATGTGTATCACTACTACTGACCTTTTTGACTACTAAGTGTGCGCCCATCTTTTCGATTCAATCTGTTCAGGAATAAGCCCAAATCCTTAACCCTGTTTCAAAAGGTAGGGGCACATTTCTGGTACCTACACAAGGTCCATTATATTTCCTGAGATCAATTTTTTATGTGTGTTTTGAATCATATTCGTATGGATTGCTATGGGTTTGGACATAAGGTGCCTATCGCTTGCTCTTCTTAATCTGTGCAACTGTAAGTGCATCTAGTGCCCCTTAGTGATTTTGGTGTATTGAAGACTTATAGGTTAAGGGACTAATGCGTTTGTGAGTGTACACATGCCTATAAGTCTATGAGGAGTTTGATATTTACAGAGAAAGTCGACCCCGAAAAATGAATGTCTTCAACTAAAGACTTTGGCAGCGGAAAAGTAAATAAGCGAAGAATAATATGTGAAAAGCTCGTAGGCATTGGATCGGTGATGGAAAATTATGCCGGATGCGGTTCATCATGTAACAGTCATAACATAGGGTGACACGGAACTAACTCCAATTCATCAATGTAATGTAGGCATGTATTCCGAATATAGTCATGCGTGCTTATGGAAAAGAACTTGCATGACATCTTTTGTCCTACCCTCCCGTGGCAGCGGGGTCCTATTGGAAACTAAGGGATATTAAGGCCTTCATTTAATAGAGTACCGGACCAAAGCATTAACACATAGTGAATACATGAACTCCTCAAACTACGGTCATCACCGGGAGTTGTCCCGATTATTGTCACTTCGGGGTTGCCGGATCATAACACATAGTAGGTGACTATAGACTTGCAAGATAGGATCAATAACTCACATATATTCATAAAAACATAATAGGTACAGATCTGAAATCATGGCACTCGGGCCCTAGTGACAAGCATTAAGCATAGCAAAGTCATAGCAACATCAATCTCAGAACATAGTGGATACTAGGGATCAAACCCTAACAAAACTAACTCGATACATGATAAATCTCATCCAACCCATCACCGTCCAGCAAGCCTACGATGGAATTACTCATGCACGGCGGTGAGCATCATGAAATTGGTGATGGAGGATGGTTGATGATGACGATGGCGACGGATTCCCCTCTCCGGAGCCCTGAACGGACTCCAGATCAGCCCTCCCGAGAGAGTTTAGGGCTCGGCGGCAGCTCCGTATCATAAATCGTGATGAATCTTTCTCTCTGATTTTTTTCTCCCCGAACACGAATATATGAAGTTGGAGTTGAGGTCGGTGAAGCTCCAGGGGGCCCAGGAGGCAGGGGGCGCGCCCAGGGGAGCAGGCGCGCCCCCCACCCTCGTGGAAAGGGTGTGGCCCCCTGGCCTTGATTCTTTCGCCAGTATTTTTTTATTATTTCCAAAAATAATCTCCGTGAAGTTTCAGGTCATTCCGAGAATTTTTGTTTCTGCACAAAGATAACACCATGGCAATTCTGCTGAAAACAGCGTCAGTCCGGGTTAGTTCCATTCAAATCATGCAAGTTAGAGTCCAAAACAAGGGCAAAAATGTTTGGAGAAGTAGATACGACGGAGACGTATCAGTTCCTTCCTTGTATTTTACAAAAAATGTTCTTACTCTTCAACTTCAAACCTCTTGAAGCAAGTCTTATGAGATGCTCTGTCATGTAAGTATAGTCCTCATCATTTTTGTGTGGAAATGCCTCTAAATGATATAAATGATGATTCCTTTGTTCCCTCATGCTAATGGTGACTCCGACGAGAATAAAGACATAGAAGGTTGGTTTCTTAGACCCATTAATGACCTCGGGAGAATTAATTTACATCTAGGGGAACGTTGCCTTCGAACATGTCGTCATTGCACTTCATAACCAACAATTTGCAGATTTCTTGCTACTTCCATCCGTCGAACAGTAAGTTCATCACACATCTACATTACTTATCTCCATTAAACATATGGTTTTGATAAAGTTTTTTTTCTTCTAGTAGTTATCACTGGATCTTGATTGTGATTATACCGAAGCTTAGCAGAGCAGACTACTCCCTCCATCCATATATATAGGGCCTAATCCATTTTTCGAGATTGCCTTTGACTATCAACAAGATTAACAATATATGAGATGTATAGTGTCAAAACTATATCATTGGAGGCTCCTCTCACTTACGAATTTGAGGGTATGCTTCGTGTAACATGCATGCCATATATTATTGCTCTAACATGTGGTCAAAATTAGCCTTGAAAAATGCATTAGGCCCTATATAAATGGATAGAGGGAGTACCTTGATTCTCACAAGAACTTTCGAAATCCTTTGGATTTGACATTCACTAAAGAATTCTTAGGAAGGTATTGGCGGTTTTGTACCCTCCCATTTTATAATTGATTACACAACTGTCCATATTGTTTTATAGAGCATTTGTCGAGTACAACCAGCGTTTAGGAGCTAGCTCATGGGCCATCTATAATAAAAAAAGAGTTACAACACATAGACGATATTAAGGTACGTGATATACCGACACCTAATTTGTAGTTGATTATACAATGTATTTCAGAGAAAACATCTTTATAGTGTATTGATGTGTTGATGTTGCCTCACAAACACATTTTTAATTACATGATTATGCTAAGTGCCAAATTTGATTATATGTTCTTGTTAGCCATATGGCATAATTCAATTTTTGAACATATTTCAGTATCCTCAGGGGCCAGCTGAGAGCAGCCTTTCTGGCTATTATATTTGCAAACACATGGCTAGACTCTATAGTGCGAAGACTACAGACAACTTAATCTCGGTACTTGACTACTTAAATCATGCACGACAAATCTTAACATAATAACACAGATCCTAACATCGATGGACGAGCAACTGATGCCTGGTGATGACATGAGGGAGATAAGGACAAAGATTGCTTCATTCCACAACAAATATGACATCCATCGGAAGAAAGGATATAGGATATCGAACTCTTCCTAGTTAATTATGTGGTTCAATGTCTGCGATACTGCCTTTGCTACGTGTGTTGTCCTTCGTACATGGCAAGGTATGATCAAATTTGACTCTATGTTAATGTGGTCGTAAAAACAACCACATGATGATGGTGTACTGCACATTATTTGACTCTCTCTATATATGTTCATGTCTGATATGGTGTACTACACATGCGTTCCACAAAACTGCCTACTTGGTCAAATGTGTGGGCCTGATAATTTGAAATGTTGAAATGATTTCAAGCAGTCACACACTGTTTGAAATAACCAAGCGTACGACTAGTCAATTGTGTGTGATGTCAAAAACAAACCACACGGGTATGGGGTAACAAACCTATGAACTTGCAAACATATATCATGTCGGGGTTCTGGCACCGGGGGTACCCAGACCCATCTGCCTATGATCCAGCGCGTGGCTCCACTAACGGCCCTTATGTCTGCTAGAACTACGTCGGTATTTCCCCAAAGTGGAAGGGATGATGCAACACAACAACGATAGGTATTTCCCTCATTGATGAGACCAAGGTTATCGAACCAGTAGGAGAACCAAGCAACACTACGTAAACAGCACCTGCACACAAATAACAAATACTCACAACCCGACGTGTTAAAGGGGTTGTCAATCCCTTTCGGCTAACGGCGCCAGAAATTGGCACAAGGATGGGAGAAAGTTGTAATAGATTGATAGATCGAACGCTAAATAAAATAAAGTGCAGCAAGTATTTTTGTACTTTTGGTTTAATAGATCTGAAAATAAAGGCAAATAAAATAGATCGCGAAGGCAAATATAATAAAGAAGAGACCCGGGGGCCATAGATTTCACTAGTGGCTTCTCTCGAGAAAGATAGCAAACGGTGGGTAAACGAATTATTGTTGGGAAATTGATAAAAATTCAAATAATCATGACGATATCCAGGCAATGGTCATTATATATGCATCACGTCCAAGATTAGTAGACCGACTCCTGCCTGCATCTACTACTATTACTCCACACATCGACCGCTATCCAGCATGCATCTAGTGTATTAAGTTCATGGAAAAACGGAGTAATGCAATAAGAACGATGGCATGATGTAGACAAGATCTATTTATGTAGAAATAGACCCCATCTTGTTATCCTTAATAGCAACGATACATACGTGTCGGTTCACCTTCTGTCACTGGGATCAAGCACCGTAAGATCTAACCCATCACAAAGCACCTCTTCCCGTTGCAAGATAAATAGGTCAAGTTGGCCAAACAGAACCCAAATATCGGAGAAGAAATACGAGGCTATAAGAAATCATGCATATAAGAGATCAAAGAAGACTCAAATAACTTTCATGGATAAAAACATAGATCTGATCATAAACTCAAAGTTCATCGGATCCGAAGAAACACACCGCAAAAAGAGTTACATCATATGGATCTCCAGGAGACCATTGTATTGAGAATCAAAAGAGAGAGAGGAAGCCATCTAGCTACTAACTACGGACGTAGGTCTACAAAAGACTACTCACGCATCATCGGAGAGGCACCAATGGACATGATGAACCCCTCCGTGATGGTGTCTAGATTGGATCTGGTGGTTCTGGAACTTGCGGCGGCTAGAATTGATTTTCGTTGACTCCCCTAGGGTTTTTGGAATATTGGGGTATTTATAGAGTAAAGAGGCGGTTCGAGAGGCACCCAAGGTGGGCACAACCCACCAGGGCGCGCCTGGGCCTCCAGGCGCGCCCTGGTGGGTTGTGCTCCCCTCGGAGCACCCCCAGGCGCTTCTCCGGCCCACTGGATGTCCTCTGGTCCAAAAAAAAAATTTCACAAAAAGTTTCGCTGCGTTTGGACTCCGTTTGGTATTGATTTCATGCGATGTAAAAAACATGTAGAAAACATCAACTGGCACTTGGCACTATGTCGATAGGTTAGTACCAAAAAATGATATAAAATGATTGTAAAACATCCAAGAATGATAATATAACAGCATTGAACAATAAAAAATTATAGATACTTTGGAGACGTAACAACATCCCCAAGCTTAATTCATGCTCGTTCTCGAGTAGGTAAATGATAAAAATAGAATTTTTGATGTGGAATGCTTCCTAACATATTCATCTCATATTCTTTTCTTTGTAGCATGGACATTTGGACTTTTATATGGTCCAAAGCAATAGTCTAGTTTTGGCATGAGACTTAAATACTCAAGCATATCAACTAGCAACCATGTCTTTCAAAATATCAACACTAAAATAAGCTATCCCTAGCCCATTATGCTCAATCATTGATCCATTCATGAAACACACTCGCATATTAGCTACACCCAATGCTCAAGTACGATCATAGTGCCCCTTAGTTGGTGCTTTATAAGAGAAGATGGAGACTCAAATTTAAAATAAAAATTGCATAAAGTAAAAATAAAGGCCCTTCGCGGAGGGAAGTAGGGATTTGTAGAGGTGCCAGAGCTCAAAGCAGAAATTGAGAGATAAAAACATTTTGGGAGGCATGCTTTTCCCACCAACGAAAACGACTGAAAGTTCCCAACACTTTCCATGCTAGATATATCATAGGCGGTTCCCAAACAGAAAATAAAGTTTATTCCTTTTTCCACTATACTTTCACTTTCCATGGCTAACCGTATCCACGGGTGCCTTCCATACCAACACTTTCCATGGAATTTATTATTTGACAACATAAAGTAAATTCATTTTTTATTTCGGGACTGGGCATCCCTAATACCTTTGCCTTACTCTCGTGCAATGACAAGTGAATAAACACTCATCATGAGAATAACACATCTAGCATGGAAAATATCGGCCACCCCTCACCGCCCCGCGAGCGGTACGAGCACACAAAAGAGAAGTTTATTTTGAAAATTAGAAATGGCACATACACATTTGCTTAGAATGGCAAAAGAATACCGCATATAGGTAGGTATAGTGGACTCATGTGGCAAAACTGCTTTAAAGGATTTTGGATGCACAAGTAGTGATCATACTTAGTGCAAAATGAAGGCTAGCAAAAGATTGAGAAGCGACCAACCAAGAAACGAATAATCTCATAAGCGAGCATTGAGTATAATTAACACCGAATAATGCACCGCAAGTAGGATGTAATTTCATTGCATAACTATTGACTTTCGTGCGTGCATAGGGAATCAAAAACCTTAACACCAATATTCTTACTAAAGCATAATTACTCATCAACATGACTCACATATCGCATCATAATATCTCAAAACTATTACAAGGAATCAAGTTTATTTTGTCCAATGATCTTCATGAAAGGTTTTATTATATCCTTCTTGGATATCTATCACTTTGGAACTAATTTTCATGTGTTGCTTTTGATAAGCTCAAACAAATATAAGTGAAGATCATGAGCATAATATTTCTTTCTCTCAAATTAATTTGAGTGAAGCAAGAGAGAATTTCTTATTTTTTTTACTAACTCTCAAATAAATCTAAGTGAACAGAGAGAGTATTTCTTCAAAAATAACAAAGCACACCATGCTCAAAAAGATATAAGTGAAGCACTAGAGCAATTCCATAGCTCATAAAGATTTAAGTGAAGCATAGAGAGCAATTCTAACAAGTCATGGCATAATTTTGGCTCTCTCAAATAAGTGTGTCCATCAAGGATTCAAGACTTAAAACAAAAAGCAAAACAAGCAAAGACTCATATCATACAAGACGCACCAAGCAAAACTCATAGTATGTGACGAATAAAAATATAGTTCCGAGTAAAATACCGATGGTCGTTAGAAGAAAGAGGGGATGCCACTCGGGCATCCCCAAGCTTAGTTGCTTGCTTCTCTTTGGATAATAGATTGGGATGCCATGGGCATCCCCAAGATTAGGCTCTTCTTACTCCTTATTCCTTCATCCATCATAACATCACCCAAAACTTGAAAATTTCAATCACATAAAGCTCAACAAAACCTTCGTGAGATCCGTTAGTATAAGAAAACAAATCACTACTATAAGTACTGTAGCAAACCAATTCATATTTTATTCTTGCATTATATATACTATATTCCAACTTTTCTATTGCAAAAACTCTTCAAAGAAAACTATATAATCATCAAAACAAGCACACAACGCAAAGAAAACAGAATCTGTCAAAAACATAACAGTCTGTAGCAATCTGGATATTTCAAATACTTCTGTAACTCCAAAAAATATAGTTATTAGTACCATATGAACAATTTGTATATTAATATTCTGCAAAAATAATCAAATCAAAATCACTCTTCTGTTAAAAATGAGAATTGTTTTCGTGAGTGCATAAGTTTCTGTTTTTCAGCAAGATCAAAGCAACTATCACCCAACAAGATCCTAAAGGCTTTGCTTGGCACAAACACTAATTAAAACACAAAAAACACAATCATAACAATATCATAATTGTGCAAACACTCCAGAACAGAAAGCAAAAAGCAAAAAATACATTTTATTCATTGGGTTGCCTCCCAACAAGCGCTATCGTTTTACGCCCCTAGCTAGGCATAAAGAAAAGGATCTAAGTATTGTCATCCTTCTCCTTAACTTCCTTAGAGGTGTTTTTGTCATGAGTTTTTGTAAAGACACCATAAAACATATTATCCATAGAAACCTTAGCACTATTAAGTTGCCCATCGTCATAACCCCTTTGATTTCCGACAACAATCCAAGAGTAATGTTGATTAACATTATTGAAAACTTGTTGGATTACATCTAAAATGGGGACTTCCTTTTTAAGATTCTCATCAAAGATTTGATTATCCCCAAGCAAGTGTCTTAATGCATAATCACTATTGTAAAGAATTTCATCTATCATGGGATTTTGACGATTCATACCATAAAAATCAAAGATTTCCCTAGCTTCCCGTATTATGTAGTCAAATTCATTCATAAGAACGAGAGTGGCCAACTTTTTAGCTTTAGAATTGCTTATAATGGGAAACTCAAAAAACAATCTTTGCAAAGTAGGATGGGTACGGATAAATTTACTTTCAAGTTTCAGAACTAGTGCTAAAATAGCTTCCAAATAAAATCTAGTCCTTCTAAGTATAGCAACATCATCAAGACTCAAATTTCCAGCACAATTAAAAAATTCTTGGATACGTTCTTTTCCCATAACATTCCCTTGCCCCAAGATAAATTAGCATCCAGATTGCCCATACGTCCAATCTTAGGAGTTAGGCCATCATCTGTTGCTGCCATACTGAAATCAGTCATGATTGCAAGGAAAAGATATATCTGACTAGAAAACGGTGAATGAAAAAGAGGGCGAATAAAACGGCAAATTTTTGTGAAGTGGGGGAGAGGAAAATGGCAAATAAGGTAAATTGCGAGGAGATGGGATTTCTGTTTAGGAACCTGGTAGATGTTGATGATGTCTCCCCGGCAACGGCACCAGAAATTGGCACGTGGCCAGGAGACTATCTTGACTTGATCCTCCTCGGCAACGGCGCCAGAAATTCCTTTTGATGTCTGCTAGAGCTACGTCGGTATTTCCCCAAAGAGGAAGGGATGATGCATCACAACAATGGTATGTACTTCCCTTAGTGACGAGACCAAGGTTATCAAACCAGTAGGAGAACCAAGCAACACTACGTAAATAGCACCTACACACAAATAACAAATACTCGCAACCCGACGTGTTAAAAGGGTTGTCAATCCCTTTCGGCTAACGGCGCCAGAAATTGGCACAAGGACGGGAGAAAGTTGTAATATATTGATAGATCGAACGCCAAATAAAATAAATTGCAGCAAAGTATTTTTGTATTTTTGGTTTAATAGATCTGAAAATAAAGGCAAATAAAATAGATCGCGAAGGCAAATGTAATAAAGAAGAGACCCGGGGGCCGTAGATTTCACTAGTGGCTTCTCTCGAGAAAAATAGCAAATGGTGGGTAAACGAATTACTGTTGGGCAATTGATAAAACTTCAAATAATCATGACGATATCCAGGCAATGATCATTATATAGGCATCACATCCAAGATTAGTAGACCGACTCCTGCCTGTATCTACTACTATTACTCCACACATCGACCGCTATCCAGCATGCATCTAGTGTATCAAGTTCATGGAAAAACGGAGTAATGCAATAAGAATGATGACATGATGTAGACAAGATCTATTTCTGTAGAAATAGACCCCATGTTGTTATCCTTAATAGCAACGATACATACGTGTCGGTTCCCCTTCTGTCACTGGGATCAAGCACCGTAAGATCGAACCCATCACAAAGCACCTCTTCCCATTGCAAGATAAATAGATCAAGTTGGACAAACAAAACCCAAATATCGGATAAGAAATACGAGGCTATAAGCAATCATGCATATAAGAGATCAAACAAGACACAAATAACTTTCATGGATAAAAACATAGATCTGATCATAAACTCAAAGTTCATCGGATCCGAACAAACACACCGCAAAAAGAGTTACATCATATGGATCTCCAAGAGACCATTGTATTGAGAATCAAAAGAGAGAGAGGAAGCCATCTAGCTACTAACTACAGACCCATAGGTCTACAAAGGACTACTCACGCATAATCGGAGAGGCGCAAATGGACATGATGAACCCCTCCGTGATGGTGTCTAGATTGGATCTGGTGGTTCTGGAACTTGCGGTGGCTGGAATTGATTTTTGTCGACTCCCCTAGGGTTTCTAGAATATTGGGGGTATTTACAGAGTAAAAAGGCGGTTCGGGAGGCACCCGAGGTGGGCACAACCCACTAGGGCGCGCCTGAAGGCCCAGATATTCTAGCGCGCCCTGGTGGGTTGTGCTCCCCTCAGAGCACCCCCCCAGGTGCTTCTTTGGCCCACTGGATGTCTTCTGGTCCAAACAAATCCACAAAAAGTTTCGCTGCGTTTGGACTCCGTTTGGTATTGATTTCCTGTTATGTAAAAAACAGGCAAAAAACAACAACTGGCACTTGGCACTGTGTCAATAGGTTAGTACCAAAAGATGATATAAAATAACTATAAAAATGATTGTAAAACATCCAACAATGATAATATAATAGCATGGAACAATAAAAAATTATAGATACGTTGGAGACGTATCAGGCCCGGCCCGGCCCAGCATTAGTACTTTACGATCAAGACCCTCGCGAGGCCTCCCGCCTCGCAAGGTGAACAACACCGAGGCATCTGATACATCTCCATCGTATCTACTTTTCCAAACTCTTTTGCACTTGTTTTGGACTCTAATTTGCATGATTTGAATGGAACTAACCCGAACTGACATTGTTTTCAGCAGAATTGCCATGGTGTTATTTTTGTGCAGAAATAAAAGTTCTCGGAATGACCTGAAACCTCACGGAGATAATTTTAGGGAATAAATAAAAAATATTGGCGAAAGAATCAACCAAAGGGGACCCACACCCTGTCCACAAGGGTGGAGGGCGTGCCCTCTGATCTTGTGGGTCCCACAGACCTCCATCGACCTCAAATCCAACTCCATATATTCACGTTCAGGGAGAAAAAAATCAGAGAGAAGGATTCATCGCATTTTACGATACGGAGCCGCTGCCACCTCCTGTTCTAAGATTGATGTTGCTATGACTTTGCTATGATTAATGATTGTCACTAGGGCCCGAGTTCCATGATTTAAGATCTGAACCTATTATGTTTTCATGAATATATTTGTGTTCTTGATCCTATCTTGCAAGTTATAGTCACCTACTACATGTTATGATCCGGCAACCCCGGAGTGACAATAGTCGAGACACTTCCCGGTGATGACCGTAGTTTGAGGAGTTCATGTATTCACTAAGTGCTAATGCTTTGGTCCGGTACTCTATTAAAAGGAGGCCTTAATATCCCTTAGTTTCCATTAGGACCCCGCTGCCACGGGTGGGTAGGACAAAAGATGTCATGCAAGTTCTTTTCCATAAGCACGTATGACTATATTCGGAATACATGCCTACATTATATTGATGAATTGGAGCTAGTTCTGTGTCACCCTATGTTATAAATGTTGCATGATGAATGCCATACGACATAATTATCCATCATTGATCCATTGCCTATGAGTTCATTTCATATTGATCTTTGCTAAGTTACTTTTCCGTTGCCACTGTTACAATTTTTACAGAACTGCTATTGTTACTTTTGCCACTATTACCATTACTTCGATACTACTTTGCTACTAAACACTTTGCTGCGGATATTTAGTCTTTCAGGTGTGGTTGAATTGACAACTCAGCTGCTAATACTTGAGAATATTCTTTGGCTCCCCGTGTGTCGAATCAATAAATTTGGGTTGAATACCTACCCTCAAAAACTGTTGCGATCCCCTATACTTGTGGGTTATCAAGACCTTTTTCTGGCGCCGTTGCCGGGGAGCATAGCTCTATTCTCTAAGTCACTTGGGATTTATATCTGTTTATCACTATGAGGAATTTGAAAGATCAAAGAACTAAGATTTTTCCCTCGACTACGAGGGGAGGTAAGGAACTGCCATCTAGCTCTGCACTTGATTCTCCTTCTATTTTGAGTAAACTTGCGACACCTACACCTTCTATTGATTCCGATATGTCGCGTGTTATTGATGATGCCACTTCTGCTATGCATGATGCTTATGATGATACTGCTTCTGTGCTTGATAATACTGTGCCACTAGATGAATTTTTTGATGAACAACTTGCTAGGGTTAGAGAGAATAAAATTACTGAAACTGATGATATTATTGAAACTGAAGATTATGATTCTCCCCCTAGATATGAATTGCCTGTTGTACCCGAGGGTTATATTATGGACGAGGAAACTGCTAGAGACTTTCTTGCTTGTAACATTAGAGATGATCTTAAGAAACTGTTAGCTAAGCTGAAAGAAAAGTCTTTGAATGCTAGAATGCAATATGAACTTATGTTTGCTACTTCACCTATCTTTGTTATTGATAAGGATCATGAATTCTCTGTTGATCCTGACTTAATTACTTTGGTAGAATCTGATCCTTTCTATGGTTATAAATCTGAAACTGTTATGGCACATCTTACTAAATTGAATGATATAGCCACCCTATTTGCTCATGAGGAAAAAATTCTCTATTAATATATCCTTAAGTTGTTTCCTTTCTCATTAAAGGGTGATTCTAAGTTATGGTTTAATTCTCTTTCTCCTGGTTGTGTGCGTAGTCCCCAGGATATGATTCACTACTTCTCTGAAAAATATTTCCCCGCTCATAAGAAACAAGCTGCCTTAAGGGAAATATTTAATTTTGTGCAAATTGAAGAAGAGAGTCTCCCACAAGCTTGGGGAGGCTTCTCCAATTACTTAATGCTGTGCCTGATCATCCTCTCAAGAAAAATGTAATACCTGATATCTTTTATAATGGACTAACCGATGCTTCCAGAGATCACCTGGATAGTTGTGCAGGTTGTGTTTTCAGGGAAAGAACTGTTGGGCAAGCTGAATTGCTATTGAATAATATATTGGGTAATGATAATGATTGGACACTTCCTGAACCAACTCCTAAGCCAACTCTGAAGAAAAGGGGTATTTTATTACTCAGTCCTGAAGATATGCAAGAGGCAAAGAAATCTATGAAAGAAAAAGGTATTAAAGCTGAAGATGTTAAGAATTTACAGCCTATTGAAGAAATACATGGTCTTGATAACCCGACACAGGTAGTAGAGGTAAAATCTCTATATAGATTTGATGAAGGTGATATTCCTCATAATAAGTCTGCCAGTCAATGCTTGGATGAGTTTGATAATTTTATTGTTAAACAAGAAAACTTCAATGCTTATGTCAGTAGACAATTGAAATGTAATGCTTACATGCTTGACCACTTGGGTGATTATATGAGTAGAACTATTAATGATCTTAAGCTTATTAGTAAACATGCTTCCATGGTTACAACTCAAGTAGAACAAGTACTTAGGCACATGATGATTTGCTTAATGAGTTGAATAATAAGAACAGTGATAATGCTATTAGGGTTATGACTAGAGGTGGTAAGATGACCCAGGAACCTGTCAGGACCCCGATTCCAAATCACATCGATCTAGCCGGTAACACCTCATATCACTTTGCGGCCTCACGCACGGTATTCCCACGGGTGTCGCCTTACCATGGCCCGTGATCGTTTGCGCCTTTTGGCTCACGTATATGATAGTGTCGCTAGCATCCATATGACAGAGAACCCGGGCCGACATGGCTAGTCGTAAACCCAAAGCGGCACTAACCCATGGGGACAGGCATACATGAATCACATCGAGCATGTCGTCGGTCAGCGTGTGAATCCGGGCTGTAGCATCTGGCTAACAGGACTCGGGAACCCGGCTGTAGCAGAGCTAGGCAGGACTCGGATGTCATCTGCGTGACATTTCCTGAAGGGATGAACACGAGCGAAGTGAAACACATGCCCGCCAGTCAAGTGTCCAGAGCAGTAGTCTTTGGGCTAGCAGGACTCGAGTGAATCGGGCATGGCGGACTACTATCGCTCAGAAGCACTAGACTACATTTCCCCATATGAGAGGCTGCCAGGATAAACAACTAGATTGTCGGATCCCACACATACCAAGCATTTCAAACATACACACAATATGCTCAATATGTGTAAATACAACATGGCATCACAACATAACTCTCGACTCAAATATTTATTCATTAGGCTCCGAGGAGCGAGATATTACAAACAGGGTCTCATGACCCAGCATTCAAAACATACAAGTCAAAGCAGATGCGAAGCTTAACATGTCCGAGTACAGACATCTACAAATGAAAAAGGTGAGAAGCGACTATCTACGAGATCTGCCGAGGGCACAAGATCGTAGCTGAGGTAACAAGCTAAGCGTCAAGTCCACGCTGAACTACTAAGAGACCGACGTCCCTCTCGCAAAACATAGAATAAGCAAGCGTGAGTACAAATGTACTCAACAAGACTTACATCGTAACTAGCTACATATGCATCATTATCAACAAAGGGGGGTGGAGTTTGTTGCAGCAAGCCAACTTTGACTCGGTGGCTATCCTAAACTACATTGCAAGTAACTCTTTTGAGGTGGCGCACATGAGTCCACATATTCACCATATCAATACACCACTATGGATCCGCTCCCGTCTCCCTACGAGAACGCCATCCATAGCACTCACGCTTATCTTGCGCATTTTAGAGTATCCACTTTCACTTGTCTATGAACTGATATAGGCAACCCATAAGTCCTTCACCGCGAACACGGCTATTTGAATAGATCATTTATAACCCTGCAGGGGTGTACTTCTTCACACACGCTCTCACCACTTATCGCCATTTACACGACATGTACTTGGCAACCTTCAAGCGGAAGCCCAGCGAGGGTGTCGGCCACGACCTACCTAAACACTCAAGTCCCTAGTCCAGGTTTAGCGCCTATTCGGGTTCCATCCGCAGGGAGTCCGGCCGAGGTTTCCACTAACGGGCCGAACGATGTGTGCAGGGTTCCCGAGACACCAAACGGGCGAATCGGTACACCGGCCACGTCGGTGGCGACGGCTGCGTTCGTGTTCAGGAGAGAGAGGGAGAGAGACGAGGCAGGGAGAGAGGGGAGCGGTCAAGGGGGGGGGGGTCCAAGGGTCTGCGTGGCGCCCCAGGGCGTCGAGGAAGCGGCGGGAAGCAGGAGGTGGCGGGCGTGGCGCAAGACGCGCTGGCCACACGCCTCTCGTCCTACTGGCGAGAGGTGGGAGATGACTGGCAGGCGCCAGTGGGCTGGGCCGGCACAGGTGTGGCCCAGGTGGGCGCTAGGTTAGTGGCCCAGGTAGGCGTTCTCTCTCTCTTTTCTAAATTGTTTACATTTTCTATTTCTTACGCAACTTTAGGGCTTTTATTAAAATATGAAACTAACTCAAAAATCATGAAACTGCTCAGGCTACTGTTTGGAATATTTCCAACGATAAAGATTTTAGTTCATGATTATTTGAGCATTTAAATATTTTATAGCATTTAAATGCCCAAATGCAAATAACTAATGATTTAATCCAGTGACCCTCTGTTGTCCTAGAAAAGTGTGCACCATTTTTGTCAGAGGTTCTAGACCAAGGCAAAGATGATGAACATTTTAGAAGGGCATTTTGGGTTCATTGGAAAAGATTTTAGTAAACCCTAGTTGGTTTAGGGGGGGTGCTGGGGGTTCTGTCATCCCCATTTCAAGTTTCTTTAAATTTAAACATGTTGCATGAATGCTTATGCAGAGTCAAGCAAGGACTAAGCTAGGGCTGTGACAACTCACCCCCACTAAACAAGAATCTCGTCCCGAGATTCAAGACGTGAGGTAAGAAGACAGAGGAGGCACAAGCTAACACGGTCTTCACGATCCAGGTTGCACTTCGTAAGAACGTTGATTCGATCATCATCTTGATCTTGACATCTTGCTTTGAGAACTCCAGCCATCATGACAATGAGAGGAGAAGGAGATTCTAGAAGGATCGAACTTCTCGAAGATCGGACAACTGACGATCAACTCGTGGAATGAGACGTTGAACATTTCTCGAGCTGAGACATGGAACATACATCCCGAGGGATGAAGTGTAACAGATGATGAAGGTTCACTACGTAGTCACAATTCCACACTTAAGAAGGTGGTGAGCGGTTGTCAACGTAGCGAGGAGTTGATCTGCCATGATACCATAACGAGACATCTTAAGGAAGGTGACTCGCAGGAATATTCCCTTAAGTGGCAAAAAGAATTACTTTTGATTCAAAGATCACTGAAACTCTTTAAACCAACCTAAGGCAATCACAGTCGATCATTTGAAGGAGTTCGAAAGGATGACATACTCAGACTAGAATGGATGATGTGGACTACCTTGTTGAAGGCAACGCAAAGGATGATTTGCTTATCACCGGAAATGGATGGGACCCATGGTAGGACCACTGAGACAATGACGGTGCAAGCTGGGAACAAAATGCAAATACTGGGAATGACCCAACCATCATATCTGCCTGAGATTCAGATCTGGTTGTTAACGGAATATTTCAGACAACATGTCTGGAGAAGAAAGTTTGCAACACAAACCGACCAGATGACGTTGCGGAATTCTCGGGAAATGAACTACGATAGCAAGCTCCAAAACATGAGATGGTTCTGCTACAACCTGTGAACACGCTGTCCAAGACAAGCATGACCACATAGTAGTCTTATAATAAAACGCTACCGAGTTCAGGTGGGGAACCATCATCGAGGATAATGGAATCCTGTACAAATCCGTCTGGTACCTTCAGGACTAGCACTTAGAACTTATTATCCTTGAACAATTCAATCAGTGGCTTGGCGTGCTAGGAAATACATTTGGAATGGAGGTAGCTAATCTCACAAACCAATGTATACTTCGCACATGCATGACTGACTTGGGATGATTCCAGAGGAAGCAACATTAACTTTCTCGAATCCATGGCGACAACTTGCATCAAGTGCACATGAACTGGAGGAAGTCACTCCTTTCATCCAAACGTATACCTCATGAGCGGAGCATGAAGGCAATGCTTACAAAGTTTCCAATACTAGTGTAATGTTCAACATGAATCATGGGGGAGACAAAATGCTGCTGATGGGCTCAACGACAACTCATCGGAATTTCCATATCACTGGACTTCCACCATCATGTGAACACGGTGATAGCATGGATCAGACCAAAAGATGTAGTGGTGTATGCTCGAGGGATCAACCACGAGTAAGACAACATTACGAACATCGTTGGTTTTGATTTGACTTGACAATAGCCCATACTCAAGCCAAAGTTTTGACAAGGCAATAGATCCAACAACTGATCATGAGGACCAATCAATGGAGATATCATCTTTCTTCAACACACACACGCACAGAAGATATCCCTTAGAGATGAACTAAGTTAAGCAAAGCTTTATCTTCCAACTCTCCAAGTTGTTGTCTAGCTCAACCAACTAGCTCAGGGATATCCAACACAGATTCTTGGAGAATGGGTGGTTTAGAGGAAAACCAATATGATCACAAACTCAACATAGCGGTCAGGTGACAACCTGGTAACACTTCCAAGAAGATATTGGGAAAGTCACGAACCACCGATATATTACTAAGCTTGAGAACAATCTTGCTTTTTAGGGCAAGACGATATGATCAAAGAGCAAGGGATTGACACAATCCTAACTCATTGATCGAAGAGTGCGTCGGAAATAAGGACTAGGTAGCACAATCAATCTTAGGATGATAATTCAATAACCAACATGCTAAGAATGAAATTATTGTCCATTTACTACCAAGCAACGAGGTTGCTAGGAGTACTGATTTCACACATCACAATTCATTTGTCGGTATTCCGGTTGCAACAACACGGGACCGAGGAATGAACGATGATGGCGAGAGTATCACTGCATCAAGAATTCATAAGAGAAGGTGCAGTTCTCATGACGTTCCTGACATAAAGTGGGTAATACTTCAGGATAGAACAGAATCAAAAGCTTGATTGCATTTGATCTGCGGATTACAACTGCTTTGACCCAATCCTGGAAATGGATGAGGTACTGGAGTTTGTTTCTCCTAGTCATTCTGGAATAGAATGGCTTGATGGACCACAAGAGTAATAGGCATCGATGAACAAAGGCACACATACTCTTGACTATCAATTGATAGACGAAGGTCAGAAAATAACTAAGGAGGAACAACTCGAGGAACATATAACTTTCTGAGTTGTGGATGCATAGATTAGTATGTCGAACCAAGTTCAACAGGTTTCTTCCAGATATCTCATGCAGAAAGGTAGAACTGGCAGAATCACAACATAGGATAGGAAACTCATTGAGAGCACTCTTGTTGTGATCTTTCGGTTCAAGAGAACTTCTGCCAAAATGGTTCATGGTATTTGGAAGAAGGAAGTACCACGGACCTCGAGGACTATCACAGAAGTTACTAATAACCTAAAGGTACGAGCAACACTATCAACATGAGGTAAGTAGGGTGAATTTTGGGTTCAAAACCCATAAGTAGAATACCTACTACTAGGTAGCATCACGGGATGCTTTCGAGATTGGTGGCCAGAATCATCACACTGGGAACACAAAACATGACTAGATTACTAGGTGACTCCCCAAAACACCTAGGGTCATAATACTAACTCCAACATATATGTCGAGGCAATAGAGTACCTCAATTCACCGATTAGTGTGCTTAATCTGGCCCAAAAGGACATCAGGAACAGAAGGAAGGGATTTGCAAAAGCATCAGCCTATTTAGAAACCTGGGATGACTCGGGCAGCATAACGGTTGTAAATGCTCAAAAAGATTTGAGACATCATGCAAAATGGTGGCATAACCACTCAACAACATCATATCAAGGTTCCGAGATCAACAGTTAACATACAGAAATAGTAGGAACTGAACTGGGGCTTTAAATCCAACAATCTTGCAAGTCCACAGAATGGTAACACGTGATCCTGATAGAAAGATGAGAAGCCTAGTTCTTAATCCCGTAGAAGAGAATAGGATGACTCAGATCAGAAGGCCATGAGGTATAAGGAGTAAAAAGAGCCTTACGTTCCCTTCCACAATCAATTCCCTTACATAACTAAATCATTTATAGACACAACTTCGACCAGTTTGGCTTGGTAATCCTACAGGTAGTCAGGCTCTGATACCAACGCTCTCAGGACCCCGATTCCAAATCACATCGATCTAGCCAGTAACACCTCATATCACTTTGCGGCCTCACGCACGGTATTCCCATGGGTGTCGCCTTACCATGGCCCGGGACCATTTGCGCCTTTTGGCTCACGTATATGATAGTGTCACTAGCATCCATATGACAGAGAACCCGGGCCGACATGGCTAGTCGTAAACCCAAAGCGGCACTAACCCATGGGGACAGGCATACATGAATCACATCGAGCATGTCGGTCAGCAGCGTGTGAATCCGGGCTGTAGCACTAGGCTAATGAGGACTCAGGAACCCGAGCTGTAGCAGAGCTAAGCAGACTCGGATGTCACCGCGTGACATTTCCCGAAGGACAGAACACAGGAACGAAGTGAAACACATGCCGGCCGATCAAGTGTCCGGAAGCAGTAGTCTTTGGGCTAGCGGGACTCCGGTGAACCGGGCATAGCGGACTACTATCGCTCAGGAAGCACTAGACTACATTTCCCCATATGAGAGGCTGCCAAGGATAAACAACTAGATTGTCGGATCCCACACATACCAAGCATTTCAAACATACACACAATATGCTCAATATGTGTAAATACAACATGGCATCACAACATAACTCTCGACTCAAATATTTATTCATTAGGCTCCGAGGAGCGAGATATTACAAACAGGGTCTCATGACCCAGCATTGAAACATACAAGTCAAAGCATATGCGGAAGCTTAACATGTCCGAGTGAGACATCTACAAATGAAAAGGGTGAGAAGCGACTATCTACCAGATCTGCCGAGGGCACAAGATCGTAGCTGAGGTAACAAGCTAAGCGTCGAAGTCCATGCGGAACTACTAAGCGAGACCAGCGTCCCTCGCAAAACATAGAATAAGCAAGCGTGAGTACAAATGTACTCAGCAAGACTTACATCAGAACTAGCTACATATGCATCATTATCAACAAAGGGGGGTGGTGGAGTTTGACTGCAGCAAGCCAGCTTTGACTCGGTGGCTATCCTAAACTACGACTGCAAGTAACTCTTTTGAGGTGGCGCACACGAGTCCACATATTCACCATATCAATACACCACTATGGATCCGCTCCCGTCTCCCTACGAGAACGCCATCCATAGCACTCACGCTTATCTTGCGCATTTTAGAGTATCCACTTTCACTTGTCTATGAACTGATATAGGCAACCCAGAAGTCCTTCACCGCGGACACAGCTATTCGAATAGATCATTTATAACCCTACAGGGGTGTACTTCTTCACACACGCTCTCACCACTTATCGCCGTTTACACGACATGTACTCGGCAACCTTCAAGCGGAAGCCCAGCGAGGGTGTCGGCCACGGCCTACCTAAACACTCAAGTCCCTAGTCCAGGTTTATCGCCTATTCGGGTTCCATCCGTAGGGAGTCCGATCGAGGTTTCCACTAACGGCCCCGAACGATGTGTGCAGGGTTCCCGAGACACCAAACGGGCGAATCGGTACACCGGCCACGGCGGTGCTCGTCGGTGGCGACGGCTGCGTTCGGGTTCGGGAGAGAGACGAGGCAGGGAGAGAGGGGAGCGGCCGAGGGGGGGTCCAAGGGTCTGCGTGGCGCCCCCAGGGCGTCGAGGAAGCGACGGGAAGCAGGAGGTGGCCGGGGCGCGTGGGCGCTGCGGCCACATGCCTCTCGCCTCTTGGCGAGAGGTGGGAGATATTGGCGGCGCCCGATGGGCTGGCCAGCACAGGTGAGGCTCAGGTGGGCGCTAGGTTAGTGGCCCGGTGGCGTTCTCTCTCTTTTCTAAATTGTTTCTGTTTTCTATTTCTTCTGCAACTTTAGGGCTTTTATTAAAATACTGAAACTAACTCAAAAATCATGAAACTGCTCAGGGCTACTGTTTGGAATATTTCCAACAGTAAAGATTTTAGTTCATGATTATTTGAGCATTTAAAATATTTTATAGCATTTAAATGCCCAAATGCAAATAACTAATGATTTAATCCAGTGACCCTCTGTTGTCCTAGAAAAGTGTGCACCATTTTTGTCAGAGGTTCTAGACCAAGGCAAAGATGATGAACATTTTAGAAGGGCATTTTGGGTTCACTGGAAAAGATTTTAGTAAACCCTAGTTGGTTTAAGGGGGGGGGTGCTGGGGGTTCTGTTATCCCCATTTCAAGTTTCTTTAAATTTAAACATGTTGCATGAATGCTTATGCAGAGTCAAGCAAGGACTAAGCTAGGGCTGTGACAGAACCTTTGTATCCTGAGGGCCATCCTAAGAGAGTTGAGCAAGATTCTCTGAGAACTAATACTGATGCACCTAGTCCTAGTAATAAAAAGAAAAAGAAAACTGATAGGACTTTGCATTCTAGTGAACCTACTATAGACACACCTGAGAATCCCAATGATATTTCTATTTCTGATGCTGAGACACAATCTGGTGATGAACATGAACCTAGTGATAACGCTAATAATGACGTTCATGTTGATGCTCAACCTAGTAATGATAATGATGTATTGGTTGAACCTGTTGTTGATCTTGATAACCCACAATCAAAGAATCAACGTTATGATAAGAGAGACTTCTTTGCTAGAAAACATGGTAGAAAAAGACAACCATTGGTTCACAAACCCATGCCTTTCCTCCTAAGCCATCCAAGAAAAAGGATGATGAGGATTTTGAGCGCTTTGCTAAAATGATTAGACCCATCTTTTTGCGTATGCATTTGACTGATATGCTTAAAATGCGTCCTTATGCTAAGTATATGAAAGATATTGTTACTAATAAAAGAAAGATACCTGAAGCTAAAATTTCCACCATGCTTGCTAATTATACTTTAAAGGGTGGAATACCAAAGAAACATGGAGATCCAGGGGTACCAACTATACCATGCTCCATTAAAAGAAACTATGTTAAAACTGCTTTGTGTGATCTTGGAGCTGGTGTTAGTGTTATGCCTTTCCCTTTATATCATAGAATTGAATTGAATAAGTTGACACCTACTGAAAATTCTTTGCAAATGGCTGATAAATCAACTGGTATACCCATTGGTATTTGTGAGGATGCGCCTATTGTGGTTGCAAACATTACTATCTTAACGAACTTTGTTATTCTTGATATTCCTGAGGACGACACTATGTCGATCATCCTTGGTATACCCTTTTTGAATACTGCAGGGGCTGTTGTTGATTGCAACAAAGGTAATGTCACTTTTCATGTTAATGGTAATGAGCATACGGTACACTTTCCGAAGAAACAACCTCAAGTTCATAGTATCAATTCTATTGGGAAAATTCCAACTATTACTATTGGAGGTTTTGAATTCCCTCTTCCTACCGTCAAAAAGAAATATTATATTCTTATTGTTGGGGACATGCATATCCCCGTTGAGGTAACCTAGTGTTATTAAAAAATTCTCCATTTTCATGTTATTCGAAAGAAGTTTGTTAATAAGACTTGATCAACCTTGTTAATGGATTCCTTTTGATGAGCATGAGATGGATAGATTTAGAAGGCACAACTCTCTGTACCTATCTTTTACTTTTATGTTATTTAGAATAAATAAAGCAAAAATAGTATTTTCTGTCTGTTTTCTGAATTATCCGTGCAATAAAAAATGTCCCAAAATAAAAGTTCTCCAAATGCCCTAAAAATTTAGTATGATTCTTTATAGAATATTTAGGAATTTCTGGCACTGAACACACACCAGGGGGCCTCACCAGTGGGCCACAAGGGTGGAGGGCACGCCCTACCCTCTGGGCGCACCCCCCTGTCTTGTGGGTTCCATGTGGGTCCCCTCCACTTATTCCAGCACCCATCCACTTCGTCTTCCTCCAGAAAAATCATCCCATAGCTCAAACCCGTGTTCTTGCTCATTTTGCTGCCATTTTTGATCTCCTTGCTCAAAGCTCCATTCACAAAACTGCTTTGGGGGATTGTTCTTCGGTATGTGACTCCTCCAATGGTCCAATTAGTTTTTGTTATAGTGCTTTATTTACTGCAAATTTTTGCTGCTGTGGTGACCTTGTTCTTGAGCTTGCATGTCAAATTTATATGGTCCAAAGTAGTTTTGATGCATGATTTATCCTCTAGGCATTTGTAGGAGTTGTTGCTATCAATCTTGTTGAGTTTGGTTCACTTTTATTTTGAGTCACTAAAAGTTTCAGAAATTTTTCAGAGGAAGAAAAATGTCTAGGAAAATGTACCAAGGTGGTTCTTCAAGAAAGCAAGCACCGAGACTCGCGATACGTGAGCCAGACCTTGAACCACTAAGGGAAGCTCAAGTGCGCCCTTGTGACTGGCCGTCAGATAAATTTATGGTTCGGGCAGGCTTCAAGGATGAATTTGATGCGTATGTACAAAATGCTGATCTTGAGGACTTCATATCAGATAAGTGCCGACAATACTATTACCTCACCGATGCCTTGGTGCGGAGGTTTGAATTTTCATCCATGCGCAATACTCATACTGTCCTGTTTGATCTCTATGATAAATATTATACCATGGACTTAGAAGATTTTAGTGATGCATGCAAAATTCCACAATGGGGTATTCTTAGTGAGCCTCACAAATCTGAATACAATGACTTCCTTGCTATCATCACTATGGGAGAAACTAGAAATATCACACAAGCTACCATAGGGAGCATTCACTTTCCTGCCATACATTATTTTGCTCTCTTTATAGGTAGGTGCCTTAACTGTAAACATGATCATTGCCACCTTTTCATTCCAGATCTTAGTGTCCTCAAGTGTGCGGTGTTAGGTGATAAGCGATATAACCTGGGGGCTATTATTGTGAGGAGGTTACATCTTAATGCTAAAGAGGGAGATTTATTTGGTTGGGTTTATGCAACTCGTTTAGCTAATTATCTTGGTGTACCCATAAGAGGGAATGGCATTGAGTTGCCACCCGCTTTTCTAGATTATAATGCTATGATACACTACCAGTTTCTTGAGAGGAACGAACAGCCCCTCCAGTACCGATTAATCTTTGACAGACGGCGTGCCGTCCATATTACCCATCCTGCTCTTGCCTTCTTTAAATTCCAGGTAAATGGGAGATATTTTATAACTAGAGAGGAGGCAAACGAGTATGAGAGAACAGCGGAGGCTGCTCGCCTCCAGGAGGCAGCTCACTAAGTGGTAGCTGCCACAGCACAATACGACCCCAACTATGATTTTGGATACCATTTGGGCCAGTGGTGGCCTTAGACCAACTTAGGACAAAAGCCTAATCTTGGGGGAGTACGTATTTCCTACCGACATTACATTCATGTTCACACACTCATTCCAGTTGTCGGTGTTCATACTTTTTCATTGTATTATCCATGTTAGTTTATTTCTTTTCCCCACTTTCTTCTTACATGTTTGAAAAACCTTAAGAAAACCAAAAAAAATTAGTTGTAGTTTAGTTTCCATTCTTAATAGTAGTATAAAAGAAAACCCAAAAATATTTCTCGTTCTTCTTTTACTTGTCGGGATCTTTCCCGTATAAATAGTTTTTCTCGTCCTTGTTTTATTTTATTTAGAAAAACAAAAAACTCCAAAAGCATTTCAGTGTGTTTCTTTGAAATTCTTTTCTTTTCTTTGGGGGTTGAGAGGAGAAGACCACGATGAAAATGTTGTGTGGCTCTCATATGCATTATTGTTGATCTAACAAAGAGCCCATATTACCTTGTCTTCTCCTTTGAATAAATGTTTGCAGATTCTAGCTTAGTCCAATGCACGTGCACTATTATTATTATCCACACCGTTCGGTCATGCAAGTGAAAGGCAATAATGACGATATATGATGAAATGATTGAGATGAGGAAAAGCTGGTATGAACTCGACCTATCTTGTTTTTGTAAATATGATTAGTTCATCATTCCTAATTCAACCTATTATGAATGAAACATGTTTGCAATGACAAGTAGATATTATAGTTATTCATGCCATGCTTAATTTGCTAGGAGTTTATAATGGTTTACCTTGCGTGCCAACATGCTTTTAAAATGGTTGTGATGTAGTATGATAGGATGGTATCCTCCTTTGAATGATTCGAGTGGCTTGACTTGGCACATGTTCACGCATGTAGTTGAAACAAAATCGACATAGCCTCCATGATATTTATGTTCATGGTGATTTATATCCTACTCATGCTTGCATTCAATGTTGGTTAATCTCAATGCATGTTTATGACTGTTGTCGCTCTCTAGTTGGTCGCTTCCCAGTCTTTTTCTAGCCTTCACTTGTACTAAGCGGAAATACTGCTTGTGAACCACTTCCATAAACCCAAAGTTGTTCCATATGAGTCCACCATACCTACCTATATGCGCTATTACCTGCCGTTCCAAGTAAATTTGCATGTGCCAAACTCTAAACCTTCAAATGATAATCTCTTTTGTATGCTCGAATCGCTCATGTAGCAACTAGGGCTGTCAATATCTTCCATGCTAGGTGGGTTATTCTCACGATGAGTGGACTCCGCTCATCATTCACGAGAAAATGGCTGGTAATCGGGATGCCCACTCCCATGCTCAAATCAAATCAAAATAATTGCAAACAAAACTCCCCTAGGACTGTTGTTAGTTGGATGGTACCCGTTGTTTCGGACCAGTCGTGGAATGTGCTTGTTGGTGATGGGGGAGTATAAACTTTACCATTCTATTTGGGAACCGCCTATAATGTATGCAGCATGGTAGATACCGAGATCTCTTGGTTTTTATGTTGACAATGAAAGCATGCCGCTCAAAATATTATTTATCTCTATTTCAAAAACTCGAGCTCTGGCACCTCTGCAAATCCCCGCTTCCCTCTACGAAGGGCCTATCTATTTACTTTTATTGCTGAGTCATCATCCTCTTTTAAAAAGCATCAGTTAGAGAGCACCACTGTCATTTCTATGCATAGCTATTAATTTATATTGAGTATGACTATGATTCGATCTCTTTTACCATGAATTACAATGTCTAGTCAGTCCTTGATCTTCATGGGTGCTCTGCATTTATGTTTTGCGGTCTCAGAAAGGGCTAGCGAGATACCATCTTGTTATATCATATCATGATTGTTTTGAAAAAGTGTTGTCATCCGAGATTTATTATTATTGCTCGCTAGTTGATTATGCCATTGATATGAGTAAATGTGAGACCTAAATGTTATTTTGATAGTTCGTAGTCTTTGTTGAAAACTTGAATGCCGGCTTTACATATTTGCAACAACAAGATCAAATAGAGTTTGTAAAAGTTTTTCTTTATCACTTTCAGTTTGTCAACTGAATTTCTTGAGGACAAGCGATGGATTAAGCTTGGGGGAGTTGATACGTCTCCATCGTATCTACTTTCCGAAACTCTTTTGCCCTTGTTTTGGACTCTAATTTGCATGATTTGAATGGAACTAACCCGGACTGACGATGTTTTCAGCAGAATTGCCATGGTGTTATTTTTTGTGCAGAAATAAAAGTTCTCGGGATGACTTGAAACTTCACGGAGATAATTTTTGGAATAAATAAAAAATATAGGCGAAAGAATCAACCGAAGGGGACCCACACCCTGTCCACAAGGGTGGAGGGCGCGCCCTCTGGTCTTTTGGGTCCCACAGACCTCCACCGACCTCAACTCCAACTCCATATATTCACATTTGGGGAGAAAAAAAATCGGAGAGAAGGATTCATCACATTTTACAATACAGAGCCGCCACCACCTCCTATTCTTACTCGGGAGGGCAGATCTGGAGTCCGTTTTGGGCTCCGGAGAGGGGAAATCGTCGCTATCGTCATCATCAACCATCCTCCATCACCAATTTCATGATGCTCACCGCTGTGCATGAGTAATCGCATCGTAGGCTTGCTGGACGGTGATGGGTTGGATGATATTTACCATGTAATCGAGTTAGTTTTGTTAGGGTTTGATCCCTAGTTTCCACTATGTTCTAAGACTGATGTTGCTATGACTTTGCTATGCTTAATGCTTGTCACTAGGGCCCGAGCGCCATGATTTCATATGTGAACCTATTATGTTTTCATGAATATATTTGTGTTCTTGATCCTATCTTGCAAGTTATAGTCACCTACTACGTGTTATGATCCGGAAACCCCGGAGTGACAATAGTCGGGACACTTCCCGGTGATGAACGTAGTTTGAGGAGTTCATGTATACACTAAGTGCTAATGCTTTGGTCCGGTACTCTATTAAAAGGAGGCCTTAATATCCCTTAGTTTCCATTAGGACCCCGCTGCCACGGGAGGGTTGGACAAAAGATGTCATGCAAGTTCTTTTCCATGAGCATGTATGACTATATTCGGGATACATGCCTATATTATATTGATGACTTGGAGCTAGTTCTGTGTCACCCTATGTTATAACTGTTGCATGATGAATGCCATCCGACATAATTATCCATCTTTGATCCATTGCCTACGAGTTCATTTCATATTGATCTTTGCTAAGTTACTTTTCCGTTGCCACTGTTACAATTGTTACAAAACTGCTACTGTTACTTTTGCCACTGTTACCGTTACTTTGATACTACTTTGCTACTAAACACTTTGCTACTATTTTCCCGGGATAAGATTGTTAGCGGCAGAGAAGAGAATATCTAGATTTCTTTTTCTATTTTGATTTACAAATGGTCCGGCTAAAACCTGAGCCTTTTTTTGTTCCTGGCTAGTGGATCTTCCTTAATAAATGAGCTTATGAAATTTATAATCAAAAGTATATGATTTTCAACGTAACTCACAAATAGTACGTAACCCAAATATTCCCTTGTTGACGCTTGTCCCGGTTCTGCCTCTGGTCAATAACATTATTCTACGACCAGGCCTACGTAAATAAGCTAGGTGCATAACAATATTTGCGTAACAATGTTTTCTGTTTGCAAGCCATGGTCGGTAACAATGTTTTCAATTTGCAAGCCATGGTCGGTAACAATTTTTTCTATTTGCAATGTATGGTCAGTAACAATGTTTTCCATAACATTGTCCCCTGTTGACGCAGGGTCCGTAACAATGTTCCCCTGATGACACACGGTACTGTACCCGGCTCCACCCAGCATAATTGTCAACAGTGGCTCAAGTATCCAGTCTATACTATGCTTGTGCATATGTGCACTAGAAACATACCAATGGGGATTCCGGACTCCCTGAGAATGCCTTTTTATTCTGTTGTTTCACTCGTCATTACAATCTTGGCACTACTTTTACTTTTATGTTATTTAGTTACAAGTCACAACACTACTCAACAATCATTTTTATCCGCCCTCACTTTGCTTTGAGTCTACAATTATCTGCAGGAACAAAAATACATAATTCTCCGTAAGAGGCAAAAGTATGATTCTTGTGCTCCCCGTGGGATCGATACTCTTACTTAAAAATGGCTACAACTAAATCCCGTGCACTTGCAGGGCCATCATGTCGGTGCAACAAACCCTGGGTCTGTTGCCTAGACTGTGCATAGGCACGGGAGCAGGATTGATGCACCAACTCAAGTCAGAGTACAAGGAGCCAAGAGGTTCGAAAGACCAACATGCAGATTCAGAGGACCAAGATCAAGCCTGAACAGTAAGATGCCACCAGGAGAAAAGCCTCCCTTGCCGGGCAGGCGAGCTCAACAAGGACATGGTCACCCCCTAGAAGAAGAAGACCAAGACATCCCGACAGGGCCTGCCGGGACTCCCGGAGGCAAATCCACCTCACCCAACCACTCCACCACAACCCACGTCGATGATCGATGCGGTGTCAAGCCGCAAAGTGACTAAGTGGCAGCCATTTGCCACATGGTGGCCTTTCTCTACGGGAGATGCCCACGAACGACACCCATCCTGCAACATGTCAAGCGAGCAGGTGCGAAGCTAGCAAAATAGCCCGGCAAGGCTTACCGGGCAAGCGACGATGTGATGTTGAGCGGTGCATTTAATGCACCCTGTCAGCCTGTAGAGTTAGGTATGATAACACTGTTTACTATCATATCAGTGCATAATGACTTTTTTGCCATTGTGATGACCCCTTAATCTATAAAAGGAGGCCCATGGCGACCGTAGAGAGGGTTGGAAAGTTGGACAACACACACCCGTACGCACGTAGTCGCTACCGCCCCTGCCGGGCAAGTGTACTACGCTCGACCACCATTCTTCCACCATCAATCCACCAAAGCAGGAGTAGGGTTTTACACCTCACAGCGGCCCAAACCTGGGTATAATTGCCTGTGTGATCGCTGCCACGCTGCCCCCACGTTCTTCTGCTCTTTGTGCAACACGACGTCCCCCCTGCCGAACCAGCAAGGGGCCCTTGGTCCCATAGGTGGCCGTGGTTTCCCACGACATCTTTGGCGTAGGGGGGCCGCTTGCGCGAACCTGAAAGAGTGCGCAGCGCGTCATCTTCATTGCCGTCTTCATCTTCGATGGCGCCGTCAACCATGGCGCCCAAGAAGAAATCCGGTGCTTCGGCTCATCCATCCACCTCGAAGGCTCCGCCGCCGCGGCCTCTAATGCTGCGGGGGATGCGGAGACACGCGAGGGCGTGGACGCTGCTGGTGATGTGGCCGACGCAGGCGGCACCGTAACCATTTCCCTCGTGGCCGACACTGGAGCGGGAAACATCGGAGGAGAACAACATCAGCAGCGCCCCGACAGCCATGCTCCACAAGGTATGGGTGAAGGGCTTACTCCGTCCGCGCCCCTTCCTCCTGCCGACGGGCACAACCACAGCAATGGCAGTCGGTCCAGGGCGAATCACTGCACTCCGGCCGACCCCACCACGGGTGCGACCATAGCGCGTGCGCCTCCCCGGGATGAGTCGACCAAGTTGCTGCGCCCGGACAGAGCCACTGGTCCTTGAGCGCCCTTGCCGCGCCACCCTGCCATCCGGTGGCGCCCGCAATAAGCGGAGACGCGATCTGCCGCTGGCGGCACTGTCGAGAGCTGGGTGACGGTGCGATCTACTTCATCATCATCCATGCAAGTACAGCCATAGAGGCCATGGCGCGGGCTTAGCTGCTGCTGAGGTTTCCGCCAGCAGCCGAGCAGATGAACGAATGGCATGCCACCATCCAAAGTCTGCTCGGTTTCGCTGAAGCTGGGGGCTTGCAGCGAGCTAGCCCGCCACGGCCTCCCCAAGCAACGACCACAGCTCGTGCTGCTAGCCGTACGGAAGGGCGCACCCCCATGGTGCAGTCCCCATCACGGCAGCCGGCACGTGCGTAGCAGAATCAAGAACCCGACAACGTCTCGATGGCCTCTTCTGACCCTCAAGCACATTCAGGCTGATGGCGAGCCCCGGAGGATAGGCAGGCGGGAGGCGCGCGCGTCATCGTTGAGCGATGCCGCGATGACCATTGCCGAACCAACGGGTGCAATGGCCTCGACGTCAACAAGCCTACACTCGGTATTGGTGGGTGCCTACCTTTCGAGGTTGGGTGCCCCACCTTTACTCGTGAGCTACAGCAAGTCTGTTGGCCGTCCGTTCGCACGTTCAAGCCAGAGATACCCGAGAAGTACAATGGGAGGCTGAACCCGGTAGAGTTTCTGAGCATCTACACCATCACTCTTCAGGCTGCCGGGGGAAGAGATGAGAAGGTGTTTGCCAACTACTTTCCTTTGGCTCTCAAGTCCAATGTGAGGTCTTCGCTGATGCACCTGCCGAAGAACTCCATCTCGTCATGGGCTGACCTGTGGCATGAGTTCATTGGTGCCTTCACTGGCGGCCATCAAGAGCCAGGTCGACCCAGTGACTTGCGGCTTCTCCAACAGAAGGAAGGAGAAAACCTCTATAAGTATTTACAGAGATTCAGCAAGGTCCATAGGAACACCCTAAATATCCATCCAGCAGCTGTGATAGCTGCCTTCGAGTCCAATGTGCGCAACTGCTGGATCCGTTCCAAGACCGTGAAGGAGCTCTACACCTTGGTAGATAAGTGTGCTCGAATGGAGGAGGGAAGGAAGTTGCTCGGAGAGGAAGATTGCATCAATGTCGATTCAGAGGATGATGATTAGTCAACCAGACAGAAGAAGAGCAAGAAACATAATAAGAAGCGGAAGGATAAGGTAGTGATGATTGTTGAAGGATCGGGTACACCTAGTACCGGCAAGAAGGCCAAAGGCAGAGGTCCCCGGCAAGGAAGCTGTCGTGTGCGCTGACTGCCGGGAGTCCGCGGCTGCCGAGAAGGCTGGGAAAGGTGATGGGCCGTATTGCAAGATCCATCGGACCAAAGGCCACGACCTTCAAGAGTGTTATCAGGTTGAGCAGCTTCTTAAGAGACAGAGAGTAGAGTATGAGAAGCGCGACAAGGAGAAAGGTCAGAATGTCGCTGGCGGTAAGGGCCGAGGTGGTGAAGTAAATTGCCCCAGCAAACCCTTTCGGAACCAAGGAAAACCCGCCAGAGGTCGAGAGAAGGAAACCTGTGATGATGAGAGCAATGGAGGGGATGAAGAGGAAACCAGTGAGCAAGAGTTTCAGAAGGCTACCGACGCCCTGTGCATTGACGGAGGTGCATCCTTGCACACCTCTCACCGCTAGCTCAAACGGTGGGCACGGGAAGTCAATGCTGTGGAGCCAGCACCAGAGGCCCGGAAGCCGCTCAAATGGTCACGCACGTCCATCATTTTTTACGAAGAGGATCATCCTAACCGTACCACTACGGTATGGTGTTTGCCATTGTTGGTCTCTCCAACAATTCACAACCTCAAGGTCACAAAAATGTTGGTGGACGGCAGGGCCGGGTTGAATCTAATTTCCCCGGCAGTCATCAGCAAACTTCAGATAGCAGACGATGAGTTGAAGGCCACCGGCATGTTTCAAGGAGTTAATCCCAGCAGGAGCCATCCTAAGGAAAAGATCACGCCGCCGGTGATGTTTGGGGGAGAGCTGAACTACCGGACTGAGAAGATTGTGTTTGATGTGGTTGACCTTCCCCTACCGTACAATGGGTTTCTTGGACGCCCAGCCCTGGCCAAATTCATGGAGGTATCCCATTATGCCTACAACACCTTGAAGATGCCTGGGCCAATGGGAGTCATTACTATCCCATCAGGCAAGAAGTATGCAATCATTCATGTGGACAAGATGTACGGGGACGCAGTCGCGGCAGAGGCAGCGGTAGCAGCAGTTGCCGCCAAGGAGGACAGAGGAAAGAAGAAGGGTAGCAAGGACTCCGGCAAAGAATCCGAGAAGCGTGCCCCCACTGAGTGCACGGCACCCGTTGATCACGTGCCGGAGTGCTCCAATAAGAGATCCAAAGTCGCTGCACCCCAAGTGAAGAAGGTCCCGACTAGGCTGGCTGGCATTGTCGGTACTTTCACTATCAGAGCCACCCTCGATGACAAATAGGAAAGCGCGCTCGTTGCCTTCATGCGGGCGAATATCGATGTGTTTTCCTGGCAACCATCTGATATCCCCGGTGTTCCCATGGAGGTAATCGAGCACCACCAAGCTGTCCGCCCACACGCCCGACCTGTCAAGCAGAAAGTTCGGAAGCAGGCCTTGGAGAGGCAGCAATTCATTACGGAAGAGATCAAGAAACTTGAGTAGTTGGTTTGGTCAGTGGAGTGCTACATCCCACATGGTTGGCAAATCCGGTGGTAGTCCGGAAGGCTAACAGGAAGTGGAGGGTTTGCATAGATTTCATAGATCTCAACAAAGCTTGCCCGAAGGACCCGTTCCCCTTGCTGCGCATCGATCAGATTGTGGGTTCCGCTTCACGCTGTGATTTTCTCTCCTTTCTGGATGCATATTCTGGGTATCACCAAATCTTCATGTCCAAGGAAGACAAAGAAAAGACATCGTTCATCATTCCATGTGGTATGTACTGTTTTATCCGCATGCCATTTGGATTCAAGAGTGCCAGGTCCACTTTTCGAAGGGCAGTCCAGATTGGTTTCGAGCCACAGCTGCACAGAAACATTGAAGCTTATATGGATGATATTGTGGTCAAGACCAAAGATAAGGCCACCCTTGTTCAGGATTTAGAGGAGACGTTTGCTAATCTGTGCAAGATCAATTTGAAGCTCAACTCGAAGAAGTGTGTGTTTGGTGTTCCCTCCGACAAGCTGCTTGGTTTCTTTGCGTCCCATCAAGGGATCGAAGCCAACCCTAACAAGATTAAAGCTATCGAGCAGATCCAAGCACCAAGGAAAGTTAAGTATGTGAGGTGTCTGACAGGATGCGTTGCCGCACTAAGCAAATTCATCTCCAACTCTGCCGAGCGCGCCCTGCCATTCTTCAAAATTTTGAAGAAGGCAGGGCCCATGATGTGGACCCCGGAAGCAGATGCAGCTTACCAAGAGTTGAAGACCTACTTGTCTGTGCCTACCTTGGTTGCTCCCAAACCATAAGAGCCATTGCTGCTGTACTTAGCGGCAACCGACCAAGTGGTTAGTGCAGCCTTGGTGGCACAACGGGGAGTGAATGAAGCAGAAGTGAGCAAGGAACGGCAAAGTCAGAGAATGATCAGGAAAGAGATGAGCACGACAGTGAGAGCAACCCCAAGGACACGGCAAGGAAGAAAGTGGTGCAACGCCCAGTGTACTTTGTCAGCTCCTTATTACAGGGGGCTAGATCTAGGTACTCTAGCATGCAAAAGTTGATCTTTGGTCTCATCATGGCCTCAAGGAAACTGCGCCAATACTTCCAAGCCCACGAGATTATGGTTGTCACTCATTTCCCATTCCAAAGGATACTCCAAAACCTAAGGCTACCGACAGAATAGTGGAGTGGGATTTGGAGTTATCCAGTTTTGGTTTGAAGTTTGAGAGCACGTCAACTATTCAGAGCAGGGCATTGGTAGAGTTCATTGCATAATGGACGCTAACCCCTGATGAGGAAGTACTAGAGACAGTTGTCCCCAACAAGGAATCACCCCAAGAATGGATTATGTATTTTGATGGTGCCTTTTCCCTACAAGGTGCAAGGCTGGCGTGCTTCTTGTTGCCCCCTCCGAGGAGCATTTGAAGTACATCGTCCAGATGCATTTTGCCCGGGAAGAGGCAACCAACAATACAACATAGTATGAATGGCTCCTTGCCGGGCTCAGGATTGCCGCAGAATTGAGAATTAAGAAGCTGATCATTCGAGGGGATTCACAGCTCGTGGTGAGACAAGTCAACAAGGATTATCAAAGCCCATTGATTGAGGAATACGTTGAGGAAGTGAGAAGATTGGAGGAGCACTTTGACGGATTGCAAACAGAGCACGTACCCCATGTGGAGAACAGCATAGCTGATCATTTGTCAAAGTGTGCTGCATAGAAGCTTCCTGTGGAACCAGGGACTTTTGTTCTCCATCTTACTCACTCCTCCGTATCCCCAGCAACAATGGCCAGGAAAAGAATAAAGTTGGACTCCGGTAAGCCTCTCCCGGTAGAGTTGTCCGCTCCTGGCAGAGACCCTACCGGAAACAACTCCTCACCGCCTACCGGACCGCACCCTCCAGCCGGGCCCGTGGTCCCCATGAACGAGGAATGTGCCCCCACAGCAGAGGAGGTGCCGCTAGTCCTCGTTGCCGAGCCCCAGGCTCCAACTTGGGCAAGGCACATAGTCCACTTCCTCCAGATTGAAGAGCTTCCCGGCGACCAAGATAAAGCTGAAAGAGTAGCCCAGAGGGCCAGTATGTATCAGTTTGACGATGACACTCTATACAGAAGGAGGCCCAACAGTGTGAAATTGAAGTGCATCTGCTGGGAAGAAGGAAAGGAACTGCTGCCTGAGATACACAAAGTCATGTGCAGCTCCCACATTGGATCAAGAGCATTAGTTGGGAAAGCATTCCGACAAGGAGTCTATTGGCCCACAGCCCTCCAAGATGCGGTTGATCTAGTCACCAAATGTGAAGCCTACTAGTTCCATTCCAAAAAATCCACCTGCCTGCCCAAGCTCTTCAGACAATCCCTCTATCATGGCCATTTTCGGTCTGGGGGCTGGATATCCTCGGCCCCTTCCCCTGATCAATCGGGGGCTTTGAATTCTTGTTCGTTGCTATCGACAAGTTTACAAAGTGGCCGAAAGTCACTGCCATGAGAAAGGTGAATGCTCAGTCAGCTATCAAGTTCTTGAAAGAATTGGTGTGCTTTTTTGGAGTCCCGACAAGGATCATTACCGACAACGGCACCCAGTTCACAAGCCGCGCCTTCATGCAATATGTTCATGCCCTCGGATGCAAGATCTCATTTGCCTCTGTTGCACATCCCAGAAGCAATGGACAAGCTGAGAGGGCGAATGCTGAAGTGCTGCGAGGACTCAAGACAAGAACCTTTGATACGCTGCAGAAGCACGGTAGGCGGTGGATCGAGGAGCTACCGGTAGTTCTCTGGTCCCTTAGAACGACACCTAATCGAGCTACCGGGCAGACTCCCTTCTCCCTAGTCTACGGGACAAAAGCAGTTATCCCCACGGAACTCATTTACGGGTCGCCTCGAGTGCTTGCCTATGATGAAGTAGCGCAAGATCAGCACCCGGCATGGTGACTTTGTGCTACTCGAGAGAACCATCTCGGGCTGCTCGCATCTTTGCGCTATCGCAAGCCACGCCAGCTATCATAGCCACAGGGTTCATGCCCGGTGTTTTGAGACAGGTGACCTTGTCCTTAGGCGCGTTCAGTCCGCCAAGGGTACAAACAAGTTGACACCGAAGTGGGCCCTTACCGGGTAGTACGACTCACCAGACCTGGCTCAGTCCGTCTGGAGACCGGAGATGGCATTCAATTGCAAAACTCATGTAATATTGAGCATCTTTGCAAGTTCTACCCGTAAGGCGCGGCTGTCAGGCCCTGCCCGGTAGCCACCCTTTTGTACAGGCCTTGCCTCAGTTGCATGTAACACCTTGTACAAAGCCAAGGCGATGACCCTGAGCAAGAGAAAATAAACGAAGCGCCGGGGGCCCCCGACCAAGTTGCATGCATGCATAAGCATTCCAAGAGCATCTGCATAAGAATTTCATGAGCATTTGCATATGCATATAGATAGGATCGCATCTTGCATCATTCCCATATGCATGAAGCTGCAGGTTCTTGCCGTGAACTTGGCCTCTACAAGGAGTTGGGAAGATGAACCAGTGCTACGATCCCCGGTAAGCCAAACAGATAAGTTCTACCTCTTGTCAATCAGTGTTCTGTAAGCTAAGGCTTGTGCATAAGAGAACCTCGCCACTCCTTTGAAACTTAGGTGCTCCCATCTTTGACTCGAACGCTACTCCAAGTCAGGATGGTTGTAGTGGCCTTTGGTAAAAGGAAGTTGGCGGGGGGCTAGTCCCTTCACTTCAGCCCGGCAGGCTCAGTCCTCCGGCAAACGAAGGGATACCGACAGGGTAGCCTGCGGGGGAAAACTCATTTATCTACATTAAGGAGGCATCCAACCTCTGCATGGACATACACATGCATGAGTTCCCGACAAGGTTCATCTTTTTCATTAATATACTGATAATACAAGTGCAAGCATTACAGAACACAAACATGGACTCGCGAGATTACATTATTTGAATTAAAATTTGGCAAATGCCTACAAGTTTAAGATTGAAAAAAGATAAGTGCCCCGTAATGCCATTTCTTGTCCCTCTCCTCCTAGGCATGGCCGTCGAAGGCGAGGAGGGCAGAAGGAGGCCTTGGCAGAAGCCCAGCGCCTCGGACTCCAGGAGAGGTAGCCCGGCGGGAACGGGAGAGCATTGGGGAACGCGTTGATGGAGAGCACGGCGGAGGTGAACCGCCAACCACCACCACCAGGGCCAGCAGGGCGCGGCAGAGGCTAGCAGACTATAGCTTTGAGAGGAAGCTGCCGAGTCCAGTGGAAGGCTGATGGAGGAGGGGAGGCACCATCTCCACCCCTGCACCCAACTCCCTGGCAAATCACGTTGCCGGGAAGGAGATCTGAGTGCAAGTGATGGTCTTTGCCGCTGATGAAGATGGTCTTGGGCGGCGCTCAGCGGAGTGAGTCGTCGTCCTCCTGCGCCTTCTTTGTCGTCATCGCTGTCACTATCCTCCTCGTCGCTATCGCTCAAGGAGGAGCTTTCATTGTCGGTTGAGCTCAGCACCCTAAGCGACCTCCTGAGCGCCTGAAGATCTTGACGGAGAGCAGGCCGCTCTCCATTAATTTGAACTGGAGAACATGCCCCTCCGAGAAGCCGTGGGCATGGGCGAAGGTCTTCCAACTGTGCTGAGCATCGTCGGGGTAGGGCCTAATAAGTGCATAGGCAAAGTTCCTGAAAGGGTTGGCCCCTTGAGGTTTCCTTCGCTGCTTCATTAGTCTTGATTTCGGGGCGGTTTCTGATTTCCCCGCGCGTGGTGCGCGGCATCATGGAAGAACTTGGATCGTGGCCCACAGATTCTCCTCGCCCTAAGATCATGGGGCGGAAACTGCCACCCCGCTCGCCCCTATTCTGCACGCACTTCACCACGTGTCCCACATGCATTGGGCGTGGTAGGTGGTGGATGCGGAGGACACGGGGGAGAGTGCCATGGCTGAAATCTAAGCGTCGATGGTTGGAGCAGAGGGGCGGCCTCGACCCTTAGAGTCGTAGTGGGTGCATAGAGGCCGTATTGGAGGAGAGGGGCGGCTGTTTCCCGTAGGAGGAACCAGCCCCCTGCCCCGTTTCCCTATAAAAGGGGCCGGGCAATGTTCTTCTGCACACACTTCTCCTTCTCCTTCGTGATCCTTCTCATCTAGTCATGGTGCGAGGGCGAGGGCGTGGTGGAGTTCCGGTGGCGGCGACGAGGGCTTCTTCTCGACAGCGCGCCACTCCTCCTCCGGACCCTGAGGTAGCATAATCGTCCGCAAGGAGAGGAGGAAGGGGTCATGGTCGTGGCCGCTGCGGTGCTAGAGGAGGAGGAGGAGGGCGGGGCGGTGCCTTGGTGACGTCTCCGCCGGCGGTCCACCCCCGATGGAAGGCCACGTTGGTGACCAACCCCGGGAGTTCGTCATCAGGTTGTACAAGCCCGTGTGTGGTCACCTTCGCCTCCCAACTCCCTTTGCGTGCGAGATGGAGCTTGAGCAACCACGTGCTCTACAGTTGCACATCAGGGGCTGCGGGAATGGAGGTATGAGGGTTGATGTTGACGTCCCCGCTCGTCATGTGATGTATCTTCGCCGCGGCTGGAAGACCTTTGCCTGCGCCAATGGCTTCTCGGAGGGCACGTTCTCCAGTTCAAATTAATGGAGAACAGTCTGCTCTCCGTCAAGATCTTCGGGCGCTTGGGTGGTCGCTTAGGGTGCTGCGCGGAGAGCTTGATCGACGACGAACGCTCCTCCTCGAGCGGAAGTAGCGAAAGGGCGATGATGGTGATAGCGGCGGCGGTGAGGCGGAAGGCGGCGACTCGACTCCGGCTGATCGTCGCTGCACCATCTTCATAAAACAGCGACACCATAAATGCGCATCTGCATCTCCTCTTTGGCAGTGCGATTTGCCGGGGAGTTGGATGTAGAGGTGCGGATGGTGCTGTCGGGCTCCTCCAGCAGTCTTCCAGCTGGGCTCCGACAGCCTTCCTCTTGGGATGCAGCTCCGTTAGCCCCGCCGAGTCCTGCTGGCCCTAGTGACGGTGGTCGACAGGGCCGCCTTCCGCCGTGCTCTCCAACGAGGTGTTCCCTCGCGCTTCCGTTCCCCCCAGGCTGCCTCTCCTGGAGCCCGATGAGAGCGGGCCGGGCCTTCGTCTAGGTGCTCCTTTTTCCCTCCTCGCCTTCGACGGCTGTACCTAGGAGGTGAGGGACAAGAAAGGGCATTACGGAGCACTTACCTTTTTTCAATCTTAAACTTGTAGGCAATTGCCAAATTTTAATTCAAATAATGTAATCTCTCGAGTCCATCTTTGTGTTCTGTAATGCCTGTACTTGTGTTAGCATATGAATGAAAAAGATGAACCTTGCCGGGAACCCGTGCATGTGTATGTCCATGCAGAGGGTAGCCTCTTTAACGTAAATAAACGAGTTTTCCCCGGCAGGATATCCTGCCGGCACCCTCTTTGTCTACCAGAGAACTACGTCTGCCGGGAAACAGACAGAGGGGCCAGCCCCCCGCCAGCTCCTTTTTACCAAAGGCCACTGCGACCATCCCGACCGAAGCTACGTTCGGGTCATGGATGGGAGCACCTAAGTTTCAAAAGAGAGGCGAGGTTTTCTCATGCAAAGTTATAGCCTTACAGAACACTTATGGACAAGAGGTAAAACTTATCTGTTTGGCTTTCCCGAGGATCGCTGTGGCGTGCAATCTTCTCGTCTTTTGTTGAAGCCAAGTTCACGGCAGAACCTGCAACTCCATGTAGATGAGAATGAATGCAGGATGCAATCCTATCTATATGCATATCAGATGCTCATGAAATGCTTATGCAGTGATCTGGGTGTGCTCGTGCATGCATGCAATCTTAGTTGCGGCCCCCTATTGCGCTTCTTTATTTTCTCTTACACGGGGTCATCGCCCCGACTTTGCCTGAGGGTTACATGCACGAGGCAAGGCTTGTACAAAAGGGTGGCTATCGAGGCGATGCCCGCAACCTCGCGCCTTCTGGTAGTACTTTTGGAGATGCTCAATATTCCATGAGTTTTGCAAGCAGGTGCCATCCCGGTCTCCAGACGGATTGCGCCCGGTCAGGTGACTCGTACCACCCGTGAGGCCTTCCCACTTTGGTGACAGCTTGTTTGTACCCTTGGCGGTGAGCAGCGCCTAAGGACAAGGTCACCTTCCTCAAAACACCGGGCATGAAACCTGCGGCTATGATAGCGATGCTGAGGCCTTCTTTGGTAGCATGCACCGCATAGCAACCGGAGAGCGGTTCTCCTCGAGTAGCACAGCGTCGTCACGCCGGTGCTAATCTTGTGCTACTTCATCATAGGCAAGCACTCGAGGGGACCCGTAAATGAGTTCCGTGGGGATAACTGCTTCTACCCCGTAGACCAGGGAGAAGGGAGTCTGCCCGGTAGCTCGGTTAGGTGTCGTTCTGAGGGACCAGAGAACTACCGCAAGCTCCTCGATCCACCGCCTGCCGTGCTTCTGTGGTGTATCAAAAGTTCTTGTCTTGAGTCCACGAAGCACTTCAGCGTTCTCCCTCTCAGCTTGTCCATTGCTCTGGGGGTGTGCCACCGAAGCGAATGAGATCTTGCATCCGAGGGCATGAACGTATTGCGTGTAGGCGTGGCTCATGAACTAGGTGCCTTTGTCAGTGATGATCCTTGCCAGAACTCCGAAACGACACACCAATTCTTTCAAGAACTTGATAGCTGACTGAGTAGTCACCTTTCTCACGGTAGTCACTTCCAGCCACTTTGTAAACTTGTCTATGGCAACGAGCAAGAATTCAAAGCCCCCGATTGCTCGGGGAAAGGGGCCGAGGATATCGAGCCCCCAGACCGAAAATGGCCATGATAGAGGGATTTTCTTAAGGACTTGGGCAGGCAGGTGTGTTCTTTTGGAATGGAACTGGCAGGCTTCACATGTCAGGACGAGCTCAACTGCATCTTGGAGGGTTGTGGGCCAATAGAATCCTTGCCGGAATGCTTTCCCAACTAATGCCCTTGATCCAATGTGTGAGTCGCACATTCCTCTGTGAATCTCAGCCAGCAGTTCCTTTCCATCCTCCCGTCAGACACACTTCAATTTCCCACTGTTGGGCCTCCTTCTGTACAGAGTGTCATCGAAAAACTGTTACATACTGGCCCTCCGGGCTACTCTCTCAGCTTCATCTTGGTCGCCGGGAAGTTCTCCGGTTTGGAGGAAGTGGACGATGTGCCTTGCCCAAGTTGGAGCCTGGGGCTTGGCAACAAGGACTAGCGGCACCTCCTCTACTGCAGGAGCACATTACAAAAAAAAGACACATACGTGACATTTTGGGCCGAACAAAAATCTTTTCTGTCATACTTATGACACTTCTATGACAATAATTGTGACAAAACATGGTATCATCATAGATGTGGTGGGGGTCCTACTTCTATGACAAAAAATCATGACAGAAAATGGGCTTTTCGTCCTGGGAGGGTCGGAGACACAGCTGCATGACATTCTTTGGGCCATCCATGACGGAAAAACCGTGGTAGAAGCGAGGTAGCGAAGTGTCGGGAGTCCCGGTTACGGTGGGTGGTGGGGGCGGCGATGTGTGTTTCTCTCGTCGTGCGTGCAGCGTGTGTGCGGCGTTGAGCTCTAATTGAACCCGGCGAGGCATTGGGCTCTAACTGAACCCGGCGATTGCCTTTGCGCTTCTGGCGTTCTTGAACCCGGCGATCGATCGATGGCTGTTAGCGAACCCGATTAAGCGATTCGCCGCTCTGCTGCTAAGCGAAGCCGATCGATCTGCCTCTGGATGAGCGATGGCGTTCTTTGGGGGTTTGGATGAGCGGTTCGGTGGGGGTGGATGAGCAGGACCCCATGGCCTGGATGAACAGGACCCATCGTTCGAGCGGTTGGGGCTGGATGAATATGACCCGTGGAGGCGGGATGAGCAGGACCACCCGTGGAGGCGGGATGAGCAGTAGGCGGTGGAGGGCGGGATGAATAGTAGCCCATGGAGGGTGGTTGAGCAGGAGCCGTGGAGAGGGCTGGTTGAGCGATGGCGGTGGAGTAAGCGGCGGTGGAGGCTGGATGAATAGGAGCCCGTGGATGAACAATCGCATGTGGAGGTGGAGGAGGTCGACGGTGGATGAGCGGTGGCCCGTGGAGGTGGAGGGGTCGCGGTGGAGATGAACGGTATCGCGTGGAGTCCGTTTTGCGGTATGCCACACCCTCCCGATGAAACAGGACCCGTTTTGGCCGTGGCGCTCCAACACAAGTCCGTTTCCTCCGTTTTGCGGTACGCCACACCCCTCCCGATCAACATGACCCCCGTTTTGGCCGTAGGAGGTCCGTTTCCTCCGTTTTGCGGTACGCTAGACCCCTCCCGATGAACAGGATCCCGTTTCAAACGTGGCCGGTCGAACACAAAGTTGTTTCCTCCGTTCTGCGGTACGCCAGGCCTAGTTTCCATCGGCTGTTCCGTCCAAGCCCTCCCGATGAACACGACGAAGCATTCCGTTCCGATCCAGCCGGTTGGCTCCCCATGAACACGACGACAACGCTGTTTCTCCGTTCCGACCCAGCCATGTACACGAGCTCTGGCCGTACGTATGCGTGAGTAGGCATTCGAGACCCTGCCCGTATGTACGTACGTCATCGTATTTTCTTTCTTGCACGCTGGCCGCTGTACGTACGTGTACATGCTACGTGTGCGCCTCTACTACGACACGTGCGGCGCCTCTACATCGACCGGTATGTGCGTACGTTCGCGACCAGAATGACAATGCTGCGTATGCGCCCGACCAGGTGGGTCCCGGTATCGAGCACTTCCTTGCGTGCGAAGATGTAGCTGGTGGGTACCAGCGATCATGGGGCGAATCATTTTTGCCGGACACACTTCCTTGCGTGTGAAGATGTAGCTGGTAGGTCCAGCGATCGAGGAAAATGTTTTTTCACGAAATAAAGTTGCCGTCCGGTGGGTCCCCACTTGTCAAGTGGAGGAATAATTATTTTCAGCGTAATAAGGAGGCACTTCCTTGCGGCGGCCGTGGACCCGTTGTCGGCCTCTCCATGATAGTACTCTTGATGGAAGCCGTTCCTTGACCACGTTGACCACGCCGGCGAGAGCACTAGGCGATGGACGGCGGCGAGGCCTAGGAAGGGGCGACATGGAGCCGGGAAGACAGCGGCGGTGGATGCCCAGCGTAGAAATCGAGGTTCAACTTGGTTCGCTGCGGTGTGAGGCTGCCGTCGCCCGCGAGAATAACGAGGGGTGTGGGTGAGTAGAGGATGGGCGGCCAGCGGTGGGAATAGTAGAGGCGGTGAGGCCTGGCGGCAGCCTGACCGAGCCACGGGAGGTAGGAGCATGCGCACGACCGGCGCTACTTTGGTAATTTGGAGCAACAAGACCGAGAGGTTGAAGAAGCACTACGGCCGTTGGATGGACATCGTCACGGTCCTTTGGAGCTAGAATCGTTCATATTGACTAAGTTGACAAAGCACTCCGTCCCGTCAACTTAGTAGGCCCTAAGTTAGCCTCCACCAAGGTGGGTCCCAACTAGCAGAGGGAGTATTCATTTTTGTGCGTAATAAGGAGGCACCTCTAGTTGGTCTCGGTGACGATGGAGGAACATTTTTCACGAAATCGTTGGCCCGTCCGATGGGTCCCAGCAGTCGAGAAGCGTTTTTTTGCCAAATCGGTGGCCCGTCCGGTGGGTCCATCTTTGTCGGTGGAGGAATAATTATTTTCAGCGTAATAAGGAGGCACTTCCTTGCGGCTGCCGTGGACCGGTATCGGCCTCTCCACGTCACGATACTCTTCGATGGAAGTCGTTCCTTGACCACGTTGACCACGCCGCGCCGAGAGCACCGAGGTGGTGGGCGATGGCGAGCCTTGGAAGGGAATGACATGGAGGCGAGGGAAGACTCGGCAGTTGTTTCCCCGTGGAGAATCTGTTGTCTGAGGTTCTTGGTTCGTCTGCCGTCGCGGAGAATAACAACAAGTGTGGGTGAGTAGAGGATGGCTAGGCCAGCGATGGGAATCTGATGGGGCGGTGAGGCTGCGTGGCAGCATAGCCCGGCAGCGGGAGGAGGAAGCGAGCAGTCCCGCCGGCGCTTGTTTGGCGGTTTGGAGCGGGAAGAAGCGAGAGATTGAAGAAGCACGGCGGCCGTTGGATGGACATCCAACGATCCTTTGCTGTCGTCAACCTTTTTAGGAAAGCCTCAAATCTGTGGAAAACGACGGACAACCCATCTGCCATTATTTCTAATAATTTATAGCCCATTTGCTAATTCTTAAGGTTTTTGGAGCCCATATTCTTTTTGTTAGCATTACAGCCCATATTGTGGCCATGGTTAAAAATTATCTGAAATTTTGCATATTTCGGTGCAGTCGAACTGTTTTAATCCCGAAATTTTGAGTCACATTCAAACTGATTTTAAAATAAATGTATATTAATATAAAATCCAACAAATTGTCCACGCATAAAAATTAATGCAATTTAAAATCTTGAAATGAAAAAAAGAAATTTTAAACTAATTGCCGATTTGATGTGTTTTAAAAATGTACCACCCATTTCTCATGACTGATAGGCCATTTTCTCGGCCAGCCGCATGAAGCTCTCCTCGTCTTGAAAGATTTGTAGCTCAACAGGCCTGACAAAGCGACTTACTTGGCAAATCAAAAAAAAGGCTGTGGCGTGGCCGTGGACCTGGACCCGGTGTCGGCCTCTCCACATCTGATACTCTTAGATAGAAGTCGGTGGTTGACCACATTGACCACGCTTTGCGCAAGAAGCACCAAAGGCGGTGGGCGATGGCGAGGCCTAGGAAGGGGCGGCCTTAAGCCGAGAAGACACTGCGTGGATGCCTAGGCGGAGAGAATCTGAGGTTCACTAGTTCGGCTGCGGTGTGAGGTTGCCGTCGCCCTTGAGAATAACGAGGGGTGTGGGTGAGTAGAGGATGGCACAGGCGGTGGGAGTAGTAGGGGCGGTGAGGCCTCCATTGCATCACAACCCGACCACGGGAGAGCAGTGCAGCGGCACCGACCGGTGCTGGTTTGGCGGTGGAGCAAGAAGACCGAGAGGTTGAAGAAGCACTCTGCCGTTGGATGAACATCGTCGATGCTTGGAGCTAGAATCGTTCATATTGACTAAGTTGACAAAGCCCTCCGTCCCGTCAACTTGGTAGGCCCTAAGTCAGCCTCCATGATCTTTGGGTTCCAATTGCGGGGAGTATTCATTTTTGTGCGTAATAAGGAGGCACTTCCTTGCGTGCGAAGATAGCTAGTGGGTCCGACACATTAGTGGGGGCATGTTTTTCGCGAAATCTGAGAGACCCTTCGGTGGGTTCGGATGTCGGTGGAGGAATCAAATACTTGAGAAGGCGTCTGAGAACAAGCTAGTGTACGATAAAGAGACGTTGCTAAGTTTTAGAAAAAAGAGGCGTGCTCTGTAGTTGGTTCGAATCAAACCTAGACTATGACTATATATGGTGCTATGCTACTCGCAAGTAATGGCCCGACATATCCAACGTTCTCTTCTCCTCTTCTCTACTTACTCTGCCTAGCATCGGAAGCTCTGGCGGACAACCATGTCCCTTGGCTGCTCGTCCACCTTCTCTTGATGAGCAACAACCAAATATCGCCAAGTCGCCACCCGTACCATCGCCTATGGGTCTCATCACAACCCGCCGACGCGCGCACCGCATCCGGTTGCTCATCGCAACCCGTTGCCGTTGGTGTGGTGCCCTTTGCTGCAAATCACCTTGAGAGTCATCCGTCGCGTCTCAACCACAATCCTCAACCATGGCGAGTCTTCTACAAATGCCGAATCATGGGGTAATAATATGTTTAAGTGTTGTTACTGCTGCTTTCGGTTGCTGATTTTTTAATAGTTTGGTTGATGATCTTCCAATTTGATTAAATGCGAGAAAAGGGAAGATTCGTGTGATTTGTATTTACGGGAAGTTCTTGATGTGGGGAGTGCAACTCGCTGATTATTTGGTTAGCGAGGAATCCCAATACCAGCAGGTTGGGGTGTTGGACAAATGGCGAAGGAGCGACAGAAGAGGAAGATCACGAGCATAAGGTTAAAGATCAGTTCCTCGATCATGGCCAAGCAACAAGCTGCTGAGCGGCCTTGACGACAATGAGGAGATGAAAGAGCTTGTGAAGATAATGGGCAAAATCGATGTGCTCTGTAGGATGATTGTCTCTTTATTTGCGGTGTATGTAGCACTTTCGTGATGTATTCGATTGGCTATGACATGAGCACTTTGCGAAACTAGTAATGAATGAAACACATGTAGCAGGCGGGCGTAGTGTTGTGAACATCTAATGATTTCTATTAACGAAATCAGGGGTATCCTTTTCTCATAAATAAATAAATAGCGAGAGGCCCTTTTGGTAATAAATAAATAAATTAGCGAGAGGACACTGTCGGGTCAGCTTTGTTCTCATTCAAAGGCGTCGAGCAAATTGCAGTCCAACAACAAACTATGTCATCAAATTCAAGTTTCACAGCCAAATATGAGTACAACTAAACAACAATGTCATCATGTTTTAGTCGTCATACAATCACCAAACACAAATCAGCATACATAACAAGTGATGTTCTCACAGGAAAATACTAAACAACATGTTCATCAGGTTTCAGTTGTCATAGCAAACACAATTTCACATAGTAGATAAAAAACGTCTTCTAACGGAAAATCGACAAAAGCAATGTAATCATCATCCCAGAGCAGCGTCAACATCTTCGCCATGTGTATCGGTCGAATCGTAATTCCCCATGGTGTCATCTTCTTCTTCGTCCTCAACGTCCTCGAATGTTGGCTTCTTCTTGATCAACTCTTGTATGTCCATAGCACGACATGCAATCTTTTAGCGGCGTCATTGGCGTGATGGTTCTCAAAGATATTAGGAACATCTGTGTTATCTTGTACATCGGGAGCAATGTAAGCATCATCTTGTTGTGCAACTTCATTAAGCGAATTCCTCTGCTCAAACCTTTGCACTACTCTCCGGTCATCGCTACGTGCAAATGTGTCTTCCAAGAAAAATATCTGTGTTGCTTGATTTGCCAAAATAAAAGGCTCGTTGGTGCAGTACGCCGCCTTGACATTGATGGATTTGAAATAATCATCAGCTTTGGGTTTTGCGATCTGTAAAACAGGTTATACCAATGACGACTGTGAACCACACACCGATGATCCTCGGCGGAGATATCTGCAAGCTGAACAATGTACATTATGTTAGCATACATTTCAGTTGTCTCTTTGTCATACGTATCCGTGCTCATGATGGCACTGTTTTGTGTCTTCTGCCTTTGTCTCGTGCAAGGGTGTTGTGGCGCACATCTCCAACAATGCAAGATTCATAATGTCTTACAGTATCGGGACCCATTGCTAGTGAGTAAAGGGCATCATCAACTGCCTGCCCATCCTCCGCATCTTCTTAACCTATGGTTAGAAAATAGACAAGCTGATCATCTTATGTACTCAATATATTAAAAAAGCGACAATACAATTCAAAAGCTTACATGGCTCTTGAACCATTTCATAAATCCTGCCATAACCAGTTTGTCAATGTTTCTTGGATTTTGCGGCGATAACTCCTTTTGTAGATCTTTGCACAACATAGTGATCGCGTCAAACATCTAAATATATAAGAATGTGCTGCAAGTTTAGTAGATTATGATGTATAAGCTGCGATACTTAGCACTTACTTGATATAAGGTAGTATCTCGGGACAGTTATTCAACACATACCAAACCATTTTGTCCAAATCTTTAGGTTTGTCCTCTTGTCGACTCTTCCATGTAACTTTCGAACAGAATAATGAAAACATTGAGCCGGGATTGTCTTCATCCACGTCTTTGCTAAGCTGATCAATTTGTTTCAATGTATTTTGAGCAGAATGTCAGCGTTTAGTAGCAATGTAGGCCTCTGCAATGGAACCCTCGGGTCTAGCTCTGTTCCTAACATAGCCCTTGAAAGTGCCTAGCCGCCTTTCAATAGGGTACATCCAGCCATCTTGTCTTGGACCTCTAAGTAGTGCCTCATCGGGTAGATGAACAGCCAAATGCACCATCACATCAAAGAAGGTGGAGGATATATCTTCTCAAGGTCGCATAGGATAGTTGGTATCTTGTCTCTAAGGCGCTCCAAAGCATCTATCCTGATATTTCTCTGCGAGTTCCCTGAAGAATTGTCCCAACTCTACAAGCTGCCTTTGTATAAGTCAGGCGGCCCAATCCTCTAAGGATAACAGGTAAAACCCTTTGAAGTAGGGCGTGGCAATCATGAGTTTTCAACCCTTGTACCTTGTCTCCATCTGCTGACTCTCCTTTCGGGGTTGGAAGCAAATCCATGTGGGAATCTCACACGTGACAAGACCTTGCAGAATTCTTTTCTTTTACCTTGTCCAAGGCGTACACAGCTGGTGCCATATCCGTGGTTTACCTTCATCTTGCACTGCAAATCCTTTCGATACCAGTGTGTCAAATCAATCCTAGATTTTAAGGTATCTTTCGTCTTGCCTTCAATATTAAGAAGTGTGCCGATAATGTTGTCACATATATTTTTCTCGATGTGCATCACATCAAGATTATGCCGCAGATCCAAATCTTTCCAATACTCCAAGTCCCACAAAGTGGACTGCGGGTAAACAATAATCTCTCTTACGCCCTACCACGCTTCCTTTTCCGCTACCATTATTAGGATGGTTTCCTGGTGTAATATGCTGACCTTCTCTAATTCCACTTGCAACTCATCGGCGGTGAGCCTCTTTGGCGCATCACGGTTTTCATGCTTTGCATTGAACACATGTCTTGGTATTTTCTAGGATGCGGCTTGTCCTTGGCAAGAAACAGCGGTGTCAATGTAACAGATCTTGCTAAGTATTGCGTATGATGAGTGATTCTGTCACAGTGAACACATGCATTGTAACCATGTGTCGTTCGCCCACGACATAGTGCCCAAAGCGGATAATCATGGATGCACCAAATTATAACAACCATGAGAAAGAAATCAGCTGGTGGGCTGCTATATAGGTCTCAGTGAGAACACCCTCCATAGCTGTTGAAGTTCCTCCACAAGAGGCTCCATGAACAAATCAAAATCCTTTCCGGGACTTTTTGGACCTGGGATGAGCAAGGCCATCATGTAGTTTGATTCTTTGGTGCGAGACATTTGGAGGCATGTTGTAAGGATAACAAGCGGTGGCCACATGCTATATGTGGCGCTCTGGTGGACAAATGGGTTAAATCCATCGAAGCTAAGCCAAGTCTAATGTTTCTCGAATTGATGACAAACGTTTGTGCTTACGATTGAAGCTTTTCCACTCACTACCATGAGATGGATGGCTCATTACATTCGATCTCTAAAATCCTGGTTCCTAGAATGCCACAATACATCCTCTCTTGTTTGACATCATGAAACAACCTCTGCAATCTTGGTGTAATTGGAAAATGTCTCGAGAACATTATGAGGAATCCTCTTCACAACATCGCCATCTTTCCATCTTGATGATTTGCATTTCGGGCATTCACTTAAGTTGGCATAATCCTTAGGAGCAGAACACAATTATTCTTACAAACATGGATCATATCATATCCAATTCCAATTGCACGAAGGAAATTCTTCATTTTACTGTAGGTGTGTGGCAGCTCAGACACATCTGGGAAAGCTTTGCGGAAAGCAGCCAACATCGCATCGAATGATTTGTTGGTCATCCGCTCAGATGTCTTAACCTGAAGAAAGGTGACCATAGCTGAGAATACTGACAGCTTATTTCCTGGGGTGACAGCCACGTTGCATTGTTCCAACATGCGGGCCCACCATTTTTCTTCTGCAGGTGAAAGTTCACGGAATGCACGAGCATTTCATAGCATTGTTTCAATGTTGGTCAAACTCACTGGCTCCGCCACCACCTCCTCCTCCTCTTCCACCTGAGCATCAGGCAGATCAAGATGGTGATCTGCTGCTTCCACGTAGTCAATAACATTGACGTTCACAGCTTCACCATGATGAACCCACCTAGTATATGTGACCGACATCCCATACAAGTGTAGATGATTTTGCAAAGTTGGTGGGGTCTTGTAACTGAATTCATACAACTGCTACAGGCGAGCACATCTGATTTGGACCACCGTACTCAGCTCGATAAAGTTCATGAAGTTTTCAACCCCTCGACATATGCAGCGGAGAATCTTTGACGGAAGTTATCAAGTCATGTCCATCATTAGACATACAAATTAGTTCTTCTACTAGATATTACAGGAAAAACATATATGCTTTTTTTATGAAGTCCAGAAGAAAATACCTAGGTCGATGCCTAAAGCTATGGCAAGATATTTGGACGAGCAGATCTAAGTAACAAACTATATGTAAAGCTAATTCAGCAAACAGATTTGAGTGCTAAATTATGGCAGGCTGTTTCAGCAGTCAATGAGGCCGAGCACACAGCCATCGAACTATCGAAGGCCATCGCAGCAACAAAGATCGAGTATAAAATGGTGTAGAGCTATTTCACCTAACAGATTGGCTACTAGACCAGTCACAATAAATATATGGCAGGATATTTTAGCAACTAATCGGCCTTGGCATGCCATCTCAGCTAATGATTGAGTGCGAGAACAAGGCAAGGAAGCTTCTTAAGCGAGCATATTGGTGTAAACTACTTGACAAGCAGTGAGATTAACAGCTTCTATCAGCTAACATTCAGCGCTACACCGATATGCACGGGGCCTCAGTCTAGAATGCGCGTACCCTGGGATACGATGACCGCCGCGCATCTCCACACGAACATCGCCAGCGGTGGCGGCGCTGACCGCCGTGCGCCTCCACAAACGTCGCCCGTGATGGCGGCGCTGCTAGAGGACGGCAGTCTGAGAGTGTCTTGGGGGGCGAGAGGATCGCCGTGCGTCCCTCGACGAACCGCGACACCGGCGTATCGGCGTGGTGGGGAAGGCGGCTTTGGCGGAGCGAATGGAGTGGAGGGGCGGGGGAGGGTTTGGGGAATATTATTGGCTAGTTGGCGAAGGCGGTTGAATCTAGGATTTGGGGAATTTTTGGGTGGGGGAGGATTTTCGTGCGGTGGGCGGGGAGTTTGGCGCATGGTCGGTTCTCCAAGTGCAGTCCCACGTGTCAGTGAAGAGGCAAGCCGAAGCGCGTTCCGTTTGCGTAAGCCGTGTGCAGGACCGAACGTGTGTGGGGTGCAATGCGACCGCGACATGGGTGCTGTGAGTGTACCGCCTTTTTTCCTTTTAAACTAGGTGCTTCGCCCCCTCAAAAAAAACATGTTTCTTCACGCGATCCATCAATACTACTACTAGTAATCCGGTAATCCTGACTAAAACGGCGCGGCCGGGTCTTTTCCCAGCGATATCTTTGGGAGGTTGGCTTAGTTGGGTTTTTAGGACGAGTAATGCTACACCTCGTAGTCGAGTTACGTAATTAACATAATGTGAAACGTGTGAGCTGTTGATTGTAGATTGGGGGAGGAGGGCCCACCACCATGAAAATCGGGGAGAGAGAGAGAGGCAATTCGTTAACCCTTTCGTAGGTTCCCATAGATGTAGAAAAATGTGAAATGCGTGAATGTGCATTTGCAGACGAGGCCTTCCCTCGTTCATCCTTTTCTCCCACAAGATCTTGATCTTTCGTGCAATGCACGGGCATCTTGCTAGTACTCCTACAATATACTATATTATTGTGAAAGTTCATATACACCGGCCGAGATTAATGCAAACACGGCAGATTTTCATTACATTTCAAACTTTTATATGACAGAAAAATAAAAGAAACCCGACCCTAAACATATTCTACAGCGATGACCGACATCCTCCATCTGCGATCTCCATGTACGGGGGTGGGGTTGTGAAGGTGCAGTCTCCGGCGAGGAAAACTAGAACACGGGAGATGGACCGGCTAGTTGGCACACCATGCCCTACCGCCTCCCATGCCCTACTCATCCTCGGAGGAGTCCCCGACCTTGGTGGTGCCGGACGTTGGACGGCGGCAAGTAGGACGCGTGGCTGACGGTGCTCCCGTCGTTGGCCGCTAGCGTGGCCACCGCTTGTGCGGCGACTTGAGCAAGGGCGGCGACCTCGAGCTCCATCCCCGAAGACAAGCTCACCCGCAGAGCGTTCGCGCTTGCGGTCATGGCGGATGTGGTGCCAAGTAGGTGGACGGTGCGCTATGGTGTGGAGGTTAGCTTGGCGTTGCCGCTTTAAGTAGTGCATTCCGGTGAGGCCAAGCGTCCTGGTGCGTCATTAAGTCGCCGGAGTTGGTTCCTCCGGCATCGAGCTTCTTGCGATGGCATCTGAGAGCGGACGACATGAATGCGGCAGTTGGCGCCGGATGGGAATGCACCGCCTGCAGCAGCGAGGGGCGAGATTTTTGGTGTGCGGGGTAGTCAGCTGCGGTCGTAGCGTTGGAGATGCCCTTTGCTCACATCGATTGACCATGTCATTGATAAAGCAAGGCGACCGGCATGGTCTCAGGTCGAGGATGCAGTTGGCGGGCTACACCACTCCATGAGCCAGCGTCCGGCGCCCGTGCATCCTCGATGAGCCGGGTGTTGGGGTGTGTTTGGATTGTGGCCAAAGTGCACCTTACCAAAATTTTGGTCATGCCCAAAGATTGGTCTTTGTTTGGATGTTTGCCTTTTTTTTGAGGTTTTGGTCATGACCCAAAAATGGATGGTTGCCATTTTTTTGGCATGCCAATGAACTCTAGCCAACTCTAGTTCATTTTTCTTGCCGATGTCGGCCAAATCATGGGCAACCAAAACCTCAACCAAAATTTTGGCTACCCAATGCTTTGATGGGGCAACCTTGGGCACAAACCAAACATACTAGCTGTTGGTCGTGCCACAACACTAACGCCACCCTTGGCACACTGAAACCGACCATGTCTAGCGACGATGAGCGTGTCTCTCACCACGGTCGCTGTGTCCAGAGGCGGTGCTGGAGCTGGGCCACGTTGTTGGCCCCCACGACCCACATGAACGTTTGCCGGTGGCGAGGAGGTCGTGGGCCAGCACCTCCATTGGACTAGTTTGCGCTACGTTGTCCCGACAGGTGTGCCCCACATGTCGGTTTCCCTGTTTTCCCGGCCATATTCGAGCATCAGTGCTCCGTGTTGTGCATTAGGCCTTTCACTATGTAGGCCAAGCGAGACAACTTATTGTTTATTTGAGCCGGTCAAATATAATCATGTGGCGTTTGCTTATTTCTCATTCATCTCCAACCCTCTTCTCCATCGATCATGTCGCCCTCCGGTCCAGTCCATCCTCCCGCATGCCTCATTTGAACATTCTGGCGAGTATCATTCGCATGTGGGCCTAGACCATGCTTGTATTTCCAATGTTTATTTGTAATTTGTCCGACATGCATACAAACAAACGGTTCGTTTGAAGTTTCACTTTGCCTCCACTACGTTTCACTTCGCGTCTTACTTTGGGCATCCCATTCGGTTCATGCATGCCCCGACACATGTTGACGAGATCGATTGATTTTCAGAGATCAATTGCGTGTCATGCAAGGAGATAAATTTTGGTCTGTTTCTATGATAGAAATGACCCCCCCGGGGGGAGGGGGGGGGGTCTGTGTGGATCAGAGAGAGTATATTGTACGTTCATAAGCAAAACGAACGTATTGTACCCACCCTAGTCCTCTTTCAATCGATCTCCGAACCCCGAAATAAAATCGAGAGAGAACGAGTGGGGGCATGTGTGATACCTAAGGCGGATTCAAAATTTTGAACCGGTGATCATAGCATCCGCAAATCATATATAAAGGGTATTCAATGTTCGTTTCGTTTTTGAACGTACAATATACTCCCTCCTATCCTTTCTAGTTTACATATAAGTTTCATCTGTAGTCAAAGTATCTCCACTTTGATAAAAAAAAGTATCAACATTAAACAACGCCCAATCAATATTGTTAGATTCGTACGTACTCCTAGATTTGTACTCGAGATGGTTTCTGTCGGCGTTACAGGAGCAGGGGTCCCAGACTTTCTGCCAGTGACCCTGGCGTGGCTCAAGTGGGGCCCAGCCACGACCTAGCTTCATCAGCTCAAGTTCAAGACCCTCGCGAGGGGCCAAGCCTCACAGAGGCGGACGGCGGAACCTCCCTCGGGAGCAGCCTCGTCCCGAGCAGGCTCGCGAGGCGGCGGAGATCAAGGCAGGGTACCTCACGAGGTGCCCCGTGACGCAAGCCACGACGATTGAGACCAGGCGGGCGCCAGCCTGCGCAGTGTCCTCGTTTCCCCTTTGGTGCAAAGGAGGCAAGCATAGGCCAAGGCATCAGGCAAAGGTTGCCGCTTCGGTGCAACAAGACCAAGACCAGCAGAACGGCAGGATGGAGGTCATCGTGGAGCCCAGGACAGCGTCACCGTCAGAGCCTTTGGCGGCCGAAGACCAACTTTAGTCAGGATAAGTGTACTAGGTGTTCCCCTTCAAAATGACCAATTGTTGGCGCCCTTCTCGCTCATTATTTGGGAAGTGGCCCAGGGCCTCCCACTATAAATAGGGCTAGCCACCACAGAGTAGAGGCATCTGGAAGTGACCTATCAGATAGAACCCTAGCAGAGAGAAAGAGAGAAAGGCGATAGGACTCACCCAAGCAGTTCATCGCACCAGCTCAAGAACAGCCCCTCGCGAGGCTGTTCTCCCTTTGTTTTGTTCATCATCAGCCCTTGAGGCAATCCACCGCACCACACACTGGAGTAGGGTATTACACCACATCGGTGGCCCGAACCAGTATAAACCTCGCGTCCCCTGCGTTGATTCTTCGTTCCTAGTTTAGATCCCTCACAATCCATACACGCGTGAGCTGGTAGGGGAAAGATCTCCGCGCGCACCCCAGTGTTCAAACCTTAAGGGTCTGCCGGAACCCGAAATCCGACATTTGGCGCGCCCGGTAAAGTGCGCGGAATCTTCTTCCGCTGATGCGTGTGTGATCTTCCGTCGTGCCCATGGCTGATGCTCGCCCGAGCTTCGCGCGGCCTCGGGCTGCTCGCGCCGCTGAGTCGCCAGATGGCTCCCTTGGCGGGCGCCCGTCGTTCCCGTCGCTTTGCCGCCAATGCCGCCATCGGACCGGCGGGGAACGAGCAGCAGGCCTGTTGGGGGGAGCTGCACGACCTCTACCTCACCCATCGCGTCGGGCCGGCGCCCCCGGTCGTCGCAGCCCTCCTGGGCGGCTCACTGGTGCCACCTTCGAGCCGCCATGTCAAACCATTCACCCGCTAGATCGCCGCTGCCTCCAAGCGACAGGGAGCCCCGCCGGGCTGGGTGGCGCCCGAGGCCGACCTGCTCTTCAACTCGGACTTCCACCCCTCCAACCCCGCCGGGTCGGGTGTGCTTCCAATGCTGTGCACCCCCACCATCTGCGAAGTGGCAGTCACCAGGACCCTCATCGGCCGGTGAGCCGACCTCAACGTGATCTCCGTGGAGGCCTTGCCTCCTCCATGTGCCGCCAGGCGGCTCCAGCCCAGGCCTTTTTCGGGAGTCGGGCGGTTCCACCGCCTCCACAGGACAAATTGCCTCCCGGTGACTTGGCACCGCGACAACTACCGCCTGAGCTGATCAACCGACGCCGCCCCCATTGGCCCCCTACAGCGCCATCCTCGGCTACGGCCTTGGCCAGTTCATGGCAACAACTCACCCGGCGTACAACCTCATGAAGATGCAGGGAGCAGCGGCGTCCTTACCGTGTCGGAAACACGGAGATGCACTCTGGTAGCTTGAGCTTGTTTTCAAAGCTGCGGCAGCGGCGTAGCCCACCAGCTGACACCCCCGAGCCCAAGGGGCTCGCCGTCAAGAAGAAGCAGCTATTCCTCAAAACAAAGCGGAAACCAAGCAGGTACGGTCGGTGAGGGCGGGTCAGCTGATGCCACATTCACCATAGGTGCAAACCTCGAACCAGTAGGAGGAGGCCTTGGTGAAGTTCTGCTGGCATAAACAAGAAGGTGTTCGCATGGGGACCAGATCAGTTGGCTGGGGTCCCGAGGCGTGATTGAGCATCACCTCGCGTGTGCCCCAATGTGCGCCCGTGAAGCGGAAACGGCGACAGTCCACAGAGAAACAAGCTTTCATTGTCCAAGAGACCCAAGCTAGAAGCGGTAGGGGTTATTCGCAGTCCGCTACCAGTTGGCTGGCCAACCCGGTTGTCGTGCCAAAGAAAAAGAACACATGTGTCGACTTCACCAACCTCAACAAGGCATGCCCACGAGGATCCGTTCCGCTTCCTCGCATCGACGGATCGTCGACTCCACCGCTGAGTGTGACCTGCTTTGTGTTTCTGGATGCCTTCTCGAGGCTATCACCAAATCAAGATGGCGGTGGAAGGCGTGGAAAAACATCTTTCGACCCGTGCGGAGTGTCTGCTATACACGCATGCCGTTTGGGTTGCATAGCAGTAGCGACCTTTCGGCGGCTAATGCACATCGCCCAGAGCCAATAGCTCGGGAGGAATCTTTGGCGCATGTCGATGACATTGTGGTGAAGTCTCGGGAGCAAAAACCACGATCAGGACTGGAAGAAACCTTTGCGAGCCTTGATAAAGTGGATCGTGGCTCAACACTGGAGAAGTCGTGTTGGAGTCCCCTCGGGCAAACTCACAGGTTTCCTCGTGTCCCATAGGGGCATCGAGGCCAACCTGGAAAAGGTCAAGCAGTCGAAGACATTAGCCCACCAAAGACCCTCGGAGAGATCTGAAACTCACGGCGGCGTGACCGCCCTAGGGCGTTCATCTCAAGGCTGGGAGGCGAGCACGCCATTCTTCAAGCTGATGAAGAAGGGGCCCCTTTGAATGGTGAAGAGGCCGACAAGGCATTCAAGAACTCAAGAGGTACCTTACCAGCCCTCTGTGATGGTCGCGCCACGCTCACTTGAGCCCCTGGTGCTCTAACTAGCCGCCACACCCTACTCCATGGCCGCTGTACTGGTGGCGGTTGGGAAAGCGCCGGATCGAGGGCAGCGTCACGCCCGGCCACGGCTACGGCCGTGGCGGTGCAAGACCAAGAAGACCTCGCGAAGGTCACGACCTCAGTGGACGGGAACTAGCCTTAGCAGGAAGATGCCCCTAGGGCCGAAGAGGCCGCGTCAAGCAGCCAGGCGCTAGGGGCTCCGTCGACTCAGGAGGCGTCAGACCCTCCGGAGGGCTCGGGCCTCGTCAGTACTCCTACTCTCGTCGAGCACCCGATGTACCCGTCGGCCGCGGTGCTCTTTGGATCACGGTAGCGGTACCCATGCCCCAAAAAACTCCTCCTCGCGCTATTGGTAGCCTCACGCAAATTGCGACACTACTTCGAGGTCATCCCATCAAGGTCGTCTCAGCATCACGCTGCGGAGAGGGTGCTCGGGAGCTAACTCAGTTGGAAGAGTCGCTGAGTGGAACATCGAACTGCAAGCGTTTCAGCTAGAATTCAGCACAACCCGAGTCATCAAGGGGCGCATTGGCAGATTTTGTGGCAGAATGGGCGGAGGCACCGGTCTCGAAGCGGCGAACCGATCGCTTTCTCCGGGAAGCGAGTCACCGAGACGGCTGGGTCATGTGCTTGATGGGGCATTCTCCCGACATGGCGCTTGGGGCGGCCTTGATGCTCGTGTCCCCTACTCGGACAAACTCTATTATGCCGTGCAGCTGTTCCCGGCATGGGGAAAAGGTCTCAACAACATAGAAGAATATGAAGGCACGATAGCCGGCACGAGAGCTACAATCGCTTTGGGGGTAAGCGCCTCATCATCAAGGGTGATTCACAACTCTCGTCAACTTCTCCAACAAGATATCTGAGCGAAGGGGCGAACACATGGAAGCCTACCTCGCGGAGTTCGCGGGATGGAGAAAGCAGTTCTAGGGGCTGGAGCTACGGCATGTGCCCGCAGCACCAATCAAGCAGATGACATGTCGCCAAGAGGCGTCAGTGGCTGCCTCGGGAACTGGCGTCTTGAAGAAACGACTCTTGAGGCCTCGGTGGCACCATCACTATCAAGCGGCGCAACCTCGGGAGGAGCTCCCCGGCCACGCTTGCCTCGGGAGCCCGGCTGCGGCCCGGCCTCGAGGAACACGCTGCTCGGCATTAGAACCTCGGGAGGTGCTGGATCACGAGCTCAGAGCTACTTAATCTGAGGGACCTGCGGAGAAGGAGGAGGAGGCGAGGCGTGTGGCGCGGCAAGCCACGGCCTACTACATCAGGGATGGAGAGCTTTCTGGGGCGTCCGAATAGCGTGTCCTGCAGCTGCATTCCCGGAGAGCAAGGAAGGAATTCTTGGAAGACATACATGGCGGAGGTATGGGCACCACTCATCGTCGTGAACCCTCGTTGGCAAGGCGTTCCGCGCGCCAGGTTCTCTTGGCCCACCGGCCTTTCAGCCTTGATTGAGCTGGTAAAGGCTTGCGAGGCCTGCCAATTTCATGCCAAGCAGATCCATCAGCGGCGGGAGGTGCAAACTATACCCCTCTCATGGCAATTCGCGGTTTGGGGCTGGACATTACAGGCCCGTTCCTCGGCGCCGAGGGCTATCGCTACCTCTACGTCGCCCGTGGACAAGTTCACCAAGTGGGCTGAGGTGGAAGCTGTCCGCACCATCCCAGTGGCTCCAGTCAAGTTCATCGGGGGCCTCGTGAGCGGTTTGGGGTGCCTAACCGCATCATCACCGACAGCGGTTCGCGAGTTCACCAACAATCTCTTCAAAAGCGTCTTGTGCTAACCTTGGAACACAGATATGCTACGCCCGATGGCGCACCCGAACAGCGGCGAGGCCGAGCGAGCCAGCGGAGGTCCTAAAGGGCCTCAAAACCGGGACCTTCAAGAAGAAATTTGGAGGCTGCGGCGAGGCTGGCACGGCGAGCTCCGATCTGTGCCGTGGTCCATCCTTACGACCGCAGCCAGCCCATTGGCGAGACCCTTTCTTCCTCGTCTCACGGGCGAAGCTGTCCTCCCTCACGAGGTCGGCGTCGCTCATGGGTCTAGCGTTCGACGAGGCGCAGCAGGACGCCATGCGGGGGACATATCTCGTGCTGGGGGAGGAACATCGTCGAGAGGCCGCGCTGGTAGCGGCAAGGTATCAACAGGCGCTGCGGCGGTACCACTGCCGCAACATCCGCCCTAGGACTCTTGAGGTAGGGGACCTCGTGCTCAGACGGGTCCTCTCAAGGGAAGGGTTGCATAAGCTTTCTCCCATGTGGGAGAGCCCGTTCAAGGTTGTTCATGTTTCGGGCCGGCTCCATGCGCTTGGAGACTCGGGAGGGTGCCCATCCCAAGCGCGTGGAACATCCAGCATCTTGGAAGTTCTACCCTTGAAGAAAGGCCGGGCGTGTGAAGAAGGCAAGCGCTGTGGAAGCTCGTTTTCACAGGAAGGCGGAGCACATGAAGAAACAAGCGCCTATGAAGCTCGTTTTCACGAGAAAGGCCGGAGCACATGAAGGCAAGCGCATGTGAAGCTTCGTTTTTCTGAAAGGCCCGAGCCTATGAAGAAGGCCAGCGCTGTGAAGTTCATTCCCAGAAAGGCCGGAGCATGAAGAAGGCCAATGCACTGTGGCTTCGCCGCCCGTGACACTCTCACGTAATAATGAGTTGGGGCTGTACACACCCGGAGTCTCGGGGCGCTGACCTCGGGCCACAGGGCTCCCTCCACGCCTAGTGGCAGCACTTAGCTCCGCCTTTGGTGAGAAGGCGTCGAAGACTAGATTAGGTGCGGACAGCGGCTTTTTCATTGCTTTTGCAGTTGGCTTGTTCATTCCTATTTGAAGTTTTATTGAAGTTGTTGCGTCTTTGACTTGTGACTCTTTGTCTTTCTCGCTCTCTGCCTCGATTTCTCTCGCGCAAGTCTCGCGAGGGCGGCGTGGGCACCCTCGCAAGTGTTTTCTGCCCTTATCGTTTGAGGCTTTCCTAGCCGGGTCCACTCTGGGAGCACCCCTCCCAGTCCGTGCCCCACGGGCACCGTGTGTGAAACAGGACCTGGGTTGGTCGCCTCCTGGCCAGGCAGGCTACCCCTCGACTAATCCTTGCAGGACATAGGCGTTAAGCGAGGCCTCGGCCTCGGGAAGTGAAGACCGCGACAGGTCCCCCAAAGCTAAGTAATTTCTCCGCGCGGGCATGTGGCACAAAAACATGGCACAGAAACGGCGGAAACAACACGATGATTAACAGCAACAGTTCAAGCACGCCCCCGCAGGGCCCTACACTACTATCTCTTTGTGCAGGAAAAGGAGAAAAACAAAATAGGCACGACACGCCCGGCACCAACTTGCGGCGAAGGCTCGTACTGCCTCCGGAGCTCAGGCAGACTCCCTCTCGCGCTTCACCGGGGCGTGACGGCGGGCTGACCCGCTACCTCCCTCGGTAGTGCGATGCTTGCGGAGGCTGGTCGCGGCCCTGCTTGGAGGCTGCTGTCGAAGAGCCGCCGGCTTCAGCGAGTCGAGCACCGCCGACCACCGCGCTGTCATCTTACGTCCCGATCAACGCCCGGGGCTGGGTCCGCGACATGATGCGTCGTCTTGAGGCAGCACCCGCCGCGATGACCGTCTTCTCCAAACACCCTCACGTAGAGGTGGCGCCATCGTGAACTTGAAGTGCAGGGTGCACCGCCCGGCTTAGGCCGCAGCGGACAAGCGTTGCCGGCTGCGGGTCGAGGGCCACCTCGGCGGCGGAGACCTCCAGCGAAGCCAGGAGGCCAGGCTGCAACAACCATCCGCTGAAGCGAGAGGCCGCCCGGGGCGCCGGCCGGAAGTTCACCTAAAAGGAAGCGGGGAAGCTGGAGCCAGGTGCTGGTCGGCTCCACCGACCACACGACAAACTCCGGAAGCACCTCCACCGAGTGGAAGCGCGGCCTAGGATGCCGTGCGGTCACAGTGCGCCCCCCATCGACAGCCCGGCGCCCGTCGCCGCGCAGGAGATCGCTTCCACGGCCGCGAGAAACCACTGCGGGAGCCACGAGATGCTTGCGAGGACGGCCTCGACCGCGCTTGGCCGGGGGAGAGTCAGGCCCTACCTGGCGGGCCTTTCCCTTCTCCGCGGCCGAGAACCTCTTCGATGGAGCTATGGAGAGAAAAGAGCAGCAAGAGGAGATGGACTGGAAGGGCCTGCACCATTTCGTACTTATAGCCGGAGGAGGCCAACCGTCGGCCTCCATGATCGTAGGTAATCATGACCCATTTTTGCATGCAGGGACTTGTAAAGTCATGCGGTTGCTGAGGCATCGTGGGGAAGCGGAGACGCCCACGACCAACCAATCGCCACGCGGGCCCAAGGCATGAGCTGTTGGGGCTCGAGGCGCTCGCACTTGCCCGCCGGCTTCTCTGCTAAGCCAAGTCACGGGCGCGCCTTGGGCCGGGACTCTGTCGGCGTTCGGGAATGGGGTCCCAGACTTTTGCTGCGGCTGCGGCGTGGCTCAAGTGGGGGCCCAGCAGCCCAGCTTCATCAGCTCAAGCTCAAGACCCTCGCGAGGGGCAAGCCTCCGCAGTGCGGGCAGGGAACCTCCCTCGGGAGCAGCCTCGTCGAGGCAGGCTCGCGAGGAGGCGGAGAGATCAAGGCAGGGTACCTCACGAGGGTGCCCCATGACGCAAGCCATGACGATCGAGACCAGGCGGGCGCCAGCCTGCGTAGTGTCCTCGTTTCCCCTTTGGTGCAAAGGAGGCAAGCATAGGCCAAGGCATCAGGCAAAGGTTGCCGCTTTGGTGTAACAAGACCAAGACCAGTAGAACGGCAGGATGGAGGTCATCGTGGAGCCTAGGACGGCGTCGCCGTCAGATCCTTTGGCAGCCGAAGACGAACTTTAGTCAGGATAAGTGTACTAGGTGTTCCCCTTCAAAATGGCCAATTGTTGGCGCTCTTCCCGCTCATTATTTGGGAAGAGGCCCAGGGCCTCCTACTATAAATAGGGCTAGCCACCACAGAGTAGAGGCATCTGTAAGAGACCTATCAGATAGAACCCTAGCAGAGAGAAAGAGAGAAAGGCAATCGGACTCACCCAAGCAGTTCATCACACCAGCTCAAGAACAGCCCCTCGCGAGGCTGTTCTCCCTTTGTATTGTTCATCATCAGCCCCTGAGGAAATCCACTGCACCTCACACTGGAGTAGGGTATTACACCACATCGGTGGCCCGAACCAGTATAAACCTCGCGTCCCCTGCGTTGATTCTTCTTTCCTAGTTTTGATCCCTCGCAATCCATACACGCGTGAGCTGGTAGGGGAAAGATCTCCGCGCGCACCCCAGTGTTCGAACCTTAAGGGTCTGCCGGAACCCGAAATCCGACAGTTTCCAACTTGTTTTCAACCACGTGAATGTGCTTGTTCTCGCGCATGCTCTTCCTACTAGGATTTCGCCACGTATAGCCAGTCCAATAGTAACTTTTTTTAAGCTCCCTGTCCAATAGTTCTAGTGGATCTTGACAACATCTGTACTAGAGTATCACGTGCTCATAGTTGTACTCCCTCCTTCCATTTATATAGGGCCTATGTGGAGGAGAGAGATGTGAAAAAAGTAAGGGAGTGAGCTCTCATGCAAGAGCCTAGCTATATCGCATTCCTAGTTAAATACGTACAATAAATATGAAGAAAGAGATGGAGAGGAGATGGAAAAAAGTACTAATACATTAGCCAACCTTATAATTCTTTTTGCGGAAAATAGCCAACCTTATAGCCCACACTACTGTATGAGTGAATATAATAGATGATGGCTATAGATGACAAGGCAGTTCCTTATAGCCATCGACTGGCTATATTATTAACCATGCTCTAATGCGTTTTTCAAAACCGCATTTGACTATTGACAAGATTAATAGTACATGAGATGTATAATGTGAAAATTATATCATTGGAAGCTCCTTTCACATACGTATCCCTGCCTTACCCTCCCTTTCGGTCACTTACTGGCGGACCCCATGCTTGCTAGGCCCCGCATGTCAGTTACTCAATGGGTTCGGCCACATCAGGGGATCCTCATCCGTAGTATACTCCCTCTGTTTTTATTTACTCCGCATAAAATGACGCAGGCGGGGGAGGGGGAAGGACGTTGGTTTGCTCTCAACCGCGGTCCCACAAGCGAGTGAAAATGCAAGACGAAGTGCATTCCATTCGGTGAGAGACATGGAGGGTCCAACGTGCTGGGCTACAACGCGAAGGTGACAAGAGCGATGTACAGTCAAAATCGATTGACCGGTCGTCACCGCAACCACTATTCACACCAGAACCTTCGTTGCTCGGCCTATGCCAGCCACTACCCTAAAACCACATCTAATCTCTAGCCCCTCCCCCCACCTTTTGATCCCCTAGCCCGCATCAAGCGTCCCCTAGTTCGCTGGAAAGCCATGGTGCGCCGCAAGATCACGTACTACAAGATGCTGACGCCGGAGCGCCGCAGAAATCATGGCGGCAGTCGGCGCCAGAGACCTCCGTTCCCAAGATCGCTTTGCGGCGGGCCAATCCCCGAGTTCTCTAGAGCCAAGCTATGAGGAGGAGGAAGCCGATCCAATGTTCATGGTGGAGGTCGCGGCGCGAAGGCCCCGATGGGTATGAGGCGATGGGCGTCAACCGTGCGGCGTCCGAAGTCCCCATGGTGCATGTGGACCAGCGGTTCAACAGCAATACTAAAGGAGGACCGGAGGCGGAGGCTCAACTCGGCAGGGCGCGCGCATGCCGCTGCCATCGAGGCTCTCCTGCAGGCGGAACCAGATGTCGTGGATGTGAACCGGGAGGCAGAGGCTCAACTTGAGGCGGAGCACGCGGATGCCACTGCCATCGAGGCCCTCCTGCAGGCGGAACCGGACGTCCTGGACTTGAACCGGGCGGCAGAGGCTCAACTCGACGCGGAGCGCGTGGATGCCGCTCTCATCGAGGCCCTCCTGCAGGCGGAATCGGATGTCCTGGACTTGAACCGGGCGGCGGAGGCTCGACTCGACGCGGAGCGCGCGGATGCCGCTGCCATCGAGGCCCTCCTGCAGGCAGAACCGGATGTCCTTGACTTGAACCGGGCGGTGCTCTCGTCCGTGCAGAGCGACCGCACGCTCCGCGTGAATGAGTAGCTGGAGGCCGAGGACAACCACGGTGCGGAGACACACGTCGGCAGCTACGGCTGGTTCGCGCCGGCAGCTAAAACGACGAGGCCGTCTCATTCGCGGCGATGATAGTTTTCTTTATGTTGTTGTTTTATGGATCTTTTGCTGTGTAAAAACATATATTGTTATGCAAATCGCTGACTTGGGTCAGTCTACCATTTCAGGCGGTTGGATGAATATCCTCGTCTCCTAACCCTTCTTCCTCCGTCTTCTTCTTCCCCACAGACCACCGCACGGGGCGCGACGGATACTCCCCAACATGCGGTTGGATAAACATACTATATGAACAAAAATTATGTGTCGGTAGGATGGCTGAGTCTGGTTTGTTCACATGCGACAACAGCGTCGATGTGGTGCGTTCCCTTAGTTGGGTTTGCAGCGTGCGGGGCGATTGTGCATGTGAGGGTGCAGTCTTGACCATGGCGTGCAGGAAGCGACCGTGTGAGGGTGCGGTGCGACCGCGACAGCCGTGCACAAGTGTACCTCCTTTTCATTTTGAAAACTTTAGGCAAGCTTGGAAAAAATGTGTGGCGAAGTATGGCAATGCAAGGCCTAGACCCAAGAAGATAAGTACGTAGTACTACGTACTAGGAGTACTAGTGTTAAAAAAGAAAGGCGGGGTTTTCCTTCGCAGGATTAGTTGATACAAATCCTCGTTTCACGTGTCAATTAAAGCATATTTTTTCTCCAAAGCCCAGAGAGCTAACCATCTCACTCCTCATTGCTTGATTAATGCAGCGCCATGCAAACCAACCTTCTCACTTCCGCATGCATGTAGGGGATATTAATGTCCTTGGTTGCTAGTACGAGGCAAACCCCATCAATTTTGCCTCGATTAGTGCTAGTTGCCTTTTGCAAATTGTAATTTTGATATACTGGCCTTGTGTAAAAAAAATTGGAGGTAGTAACTATATTTGACTTCCTTCCCCATTGCGGTGACGTCGACGATATCTCGAACATTGTGGTTTGGCGAAGTGCGTTCGACGGAGAACACCATTGAGGGAGACCATGGTAAGTCGTTCGCAAGTGCCGCCTGCAAGCCGAGACAACCGCCTTATTTGCATCCAGGAAGTCCGTTGAACCAAAGGACGCGTAAATGTACTAGTACTACTCGTACACAATAACGTCGTCCGTCCAGCTTAATGCGGTGAGATGGTTTCTCAAAGAAAACGATGGAGAAGCTGAGTCAGCGAAGAGTGAAATAATGGTTGCTTCGTCCGTGCTTTGTGATTTGACGCCTCACTGCTTTGTGATTTGTGATAGAAGGGACAGGGGAGTAGACTCTGTCCTCTATACTGTACATGCGTCCAAGCACGGGAGAAAGAGGAGAGACGGTGTATTTTTCTATTCCTTCAATCAATCAATCAGGGAGCTTCGGTTCCATCCTTTTGGCTTTGGCAACACCGTCCACAATGGTTCCCACGATGCCAAAAGCTATTTTCACATTTGGCTACACATTGTGGATGCCCTTAACCGTACCACTCGGTTTTGCTCCTGTGTGCTATCTATACAAATCTCAATTATATTTATCTAAAAAATTATAGAATCAAGATTAGTAAAAAGGAGGTGATTTTGCTTGGCGGATGGCGGGGAGGTTTCTTATTTTTAGAGGACTTTGTCTGGCGGTTTTGCTAACATGCGGTCCCGTGTCGTTGCTTTACCAAGCCGATCCGCTTCCCACATGAGGCGAGAACAACGGCGAAGCAACCGTGGTTAACTTGAAGAAGATGAGGAGAAGCGGATTCAGCAATGAGTGAAATGATGGTTGCCGTCCCTCAACTTTTTAGCGTTATTGCCGTCCCTCAACTTAATTGCGGAAAGGTGCAACTTTGTGATTTGGCGCCTCATTGCTCATTACTACGCCGATTACCATGACTGGGTGCTTCACCCGGCTGCTTTGCGCTGTATTCGGTATGGCACATGGACGGTAGCTTGATGCCCACATGTCGGCGAAAGGACTAGAAGATTTATGAAAGCGGCGCTCCACCCTTCTGACGGAGGAGTACCGACCTGACACGCCCGGTGAACTGTCACTTGTCTTGTATATAGTACTATAGTTTTGTTGTTTCGCACGATCCATCGATACAAACCTGATTAAGCAGGAAAGGCGGGATTTTTCCCATGCGGTATATAATCCTGGCCATACATTTCAAAGGAAATTTTAATGTATGCAAACTGAATAATTAAGTAACAATATGATATCTAGTAAAACTAAAAACACGTATGATTTATTGTGTTAGAGTGTAGTAGTTGTGCTGTATTGCATAGTTGTTAGATGTAACATGCGAGAACATGTAGAGATGTAGTTTTGGAGGGCCTACAGATAGAAAAGCGTAATACGTTCACCGAACTTCAAAATAACCTGATTACGGTCACTATATACATTTTGCGGTGATTATACGGTCACTTGCTCACGGTTCAGCATCGGATTGCACTCTGTTGACCAGCCAAATAGTCTGCGTGGCACCATGTTGACTAGTTAAATTGACCACGTCCCTTGTGGGTCCCACCTGTCAGTTTGCATAGGGAAAAGGTCAGATAAACACAAATTTACGCAGGCGCGACAAGACTCCACCACGCGCGCTGAATCACCTGGTTGTGTATGTATGCATCGGGGCCGATGTGTGCGCATGCACGTGTAGGTTGAACACTTGAGCGTGAGAGTGTGTGTTGGTCGTGTGGTGTACTGGTGTGTGCATGCATGCGTGCGTGTGTGTGTGGCTGCGTGTGTACATGTGAGTGTTGCGTGCGTGCGTGGGTGCACGTGTTCGTGTGAGTGTTGCGTGCATGTAGTTCGTGTGCATGCGTGCGTGTGTGTATAATCACCACACCAGCTCCTGTGTGTCAAAACAGACGGCTCAGCATACCAATACAAGGCCACCTTGTCCGCTATGCCCGCGGTCATGACTTCGAACCACTGTCCAATATTTTTTTGTCGTTTGTTTTCATTCTTACTAGCAAGATGCCCGTGCGTTGCATGTAACATCAAGATGCATTTGTATGACTAGTTTATCTTGTGAGAGAAAAGGATGAACGAGGGAAGGCCTTATTTGCAAATGTGGATAGGTGTGTGGGTACATCTTAGGCAAAATTGTCATTGTCGGAGTAAATGACCACGGGTAGCCGAGCGGGCCCCCCCGGCTCTTCAGAAAAATTACAGGCTGATCGGGCCCTCAAGTATCCAAGGCGTGGGGCCGCCTTCCCTTGGCCGGCTGTCTCTCAGGCCGGCTACCGGGAGGCGTCCCGACCCTAAATCCACAGGAGGAAAGCCACAAGAGGGCCGACTCCAAGAAGCCGCCCACGAGAAGGCCGACTCCAAGAACCCGACCCCCAGCAGGCGGCCAAGATCGTACCCTCAAACTCTACACCCACATAACGGCGATGAGATGGGGCGTGGCTACAGTAAAGCCTGCCACCCCCGAATCCCGGAGCCTGCAGGGTAGTCAGCAGTCTTGTTGACGGGCGGCCATCACCCGTCCGACGCGACACTGTTGCCATGTTGACCATGACGTCACCCACAACGAGTTGTCAGAACAGCCCGCAGGCGGCGGGCCCCTCCGGTCAGAGAGACACCCGAAGGCGGCCTGGCCTCCCCCAGTCGGCCTGAGATGAGGCCGGCCCCTAGCAGCCGGCTAGCTCCCTCCCTCGAAGGAGGCGCCTCATTAAGGGGACAAGACGAGGTAAGGCACAGTGAGCGTGCGCGGTGGCGACATCAGAGCCATGCTTACTCGACAAAGCCCTCGTCATCAGGAGTGAGGCAACAGTAACCAGCCCCCGACAAGGCCCCCGGGCGGTGGGACCAGCTTGTCGACCAGGAAGCCGGCAGCCGGCGGGACCCACCAGTCGGCGGGCCCCAAGATGGCTGGCGAAGAAGCGAATCTGAGACACAGCAGCTAGGGCCGCGCCCGGCTGGATTACCATTGTACCCACAGGGGTAGGCCTATAAACCCCTGGGGCACCCATGCAAAGGGTTGATCTCTTAGAGTTTTAGACACCACATAGAGGGAAGACGAGAGCTAGCCTTGCCCTTCTTCTTCCTTCCGCCAAACAGCTCAAGGAGCCTCTTGTAGCTACTTGTTAACTTAGTGATCATGCGGAGACCCCGCAGAGCAGCAGTAGGGGTATTATATCCCAGAGAGCCCGAAGCTGGGTAAGATTCGCGGCGTGCATGTCTTCGCCTTATCCGTTTCGTGCATTGGCGGCGTCTTATTGGCTCCCACAATGATAAGCCACCCGTTGGCATATGTCGCACCTACCACCCGACATTTGGCGCCCACCGTGGGGCAGTGCACCGTCGACGGAGACACTGTTACGGGCGGGAACCCTTTTCCTTCCTAGCGGCGTAGCCAGCCAGCACGCCCGATGGCGCTTGCCTTGACAGCGTTGCAAGCGTCGCCTGACGCTTGCTGCGGCGAGCTGCCTCGCCGATCTTCTTGACGAGGCTCGCATCTCCGACGAGCCCGCATCCGACGCGGGCACAGGCTGCCCCGAGAGCCACCTCGTCAGCCTCCTCAACCAACTCCACGTCTCCAGCGAGCCTGCTGCGGATTTGGAGTCGGTTGGCTCCACCGACCCGATGCTTGTCGACTCCGACACGGCATCGCTCGACGCTTTCCCCACCAACGTAGTGATCTTCAACGACCCGCTCTCTCGAGCCAACAGCTGTGGCAGCGCCATCACCGAGGTGCTGGCCATCAGCCACGACGTCGCCTCTGGCGAGAGCGGCCACGACGCCCTGCAAGCGGCGCTGCACGACTTGTCCGTCCCCCTTCCGACCGACACCGACGCCGAGGCACTGGAGGCACGCCGCCTCGCCATCATCGCGGAGGGCCAGAAGATAGCCTCCATGAGACGCCTCACGGAGGCTCACCAGCGCGAAGTCGACCGTGCCGCCTTTGGCACGCCGCCCCCTGATGGGCCAAGCCGAATCGGCGTCATCAAGAAGCATGGGGCAGCCATCGCCGACTTGCTGGGAGCAGACCGCCCAGTCTATGCCACGCCCCTCGAGAACCTACGCGCCGCCCAGGCGGCCGTAGACGAGCTGAATGGACTAGGGGCTGACGAGCTCCCCTACATGACCAGACGCATCCAGCAGCTGATCGACGCGGCCGCAGAGCGGCATGAAGCCGACGTCCGCGCTGAGAGTCTTTCCCCACGCCGAGAGCACGACGCGACGTCACGGAACACCCAAAAAGTTTTGCCGTCATTGGGGCAAATCTGGACAACAAATAGGAAGGCGAGCTCGTCGATTTCCTCCGTGAGAATCGGGACATCTTCGCCTGGTCTCCAAAGGACATGCCGGGTGTTCCGAAGGAATTCGCCGAGCACAATTTACACGTCCTAGCAGATGCCAAACCAGTCAAGCAGCCCCTCCGCCGACTGTCGGAGGAAAAGAGAAGGATTATAGGAGAAGAGATAGCCCCCCAGCTTCTGGCAGCCGGCTTCATTATGGAGGTGTTCTTTCCGGAATGGCTTGCCAACCCGGTCCTCGTGCTGAAGAAGAATAACAAGTGGCGCATGTGTATAGACTACACTAGCCTCAACAAAGCCTGCCCCAAAGATCCCTTCGCCCTGCCAAGGATCGATCAAGTGATAGACTCCACGGCGGATCGAGCTGTTGAGTTTCTTGGATGCTTACTCAGGCTACCACGGATAAAGTTGGATCCGGTGACGCTGAAGACCGCCTTCATCACACCATTCGACTTTACGCTGCGACTATGACATTCGGCATGAGAAATGTCGGTGCCACATTGCATGCGAAATGCCTCCTCAAGCAACTCGGCAGAAATGCCCACGTCTATGTAAGCGATATTGTGGTGAAGAGCGAGAAGCGGCACCTTGCTGGAAGACCTCAAAGAGGCGTTTGAAAACTTGCGCGGTTTCAGATCAAGCTCAACCCGAAATGCGTGTTCGAGTACCACCGGCCAGCTTCTAGGCTTCCTGGTCTTCGAGCGGCATCGAATGCAACCAGTGAAGATCAAGGTCATAGAGAATGGAATTCCCACCAAGCTACGAGGCGTCCAAAAGTTTACGGATGCACGGCCTCCTGAACGCTTTGTCGGCCGGCTCGGAGAAAGCTCTCCCCCTCTAACGACTCATGAAGAAGACCACTCACTTCGAGTGGAACGACCAAGCCGACCAAGCTTTCCACGAGCTAAAGAAGATGCTGGCCACGCCGCCTATCTTGGCGGCACCAACTAAGAAAGAGCCCATGCTCCTTTACGTTGCCGCTACCAGCCGGGTGGTCAGCACCGTTATCGTGGTTCAGCGCCCGGAAGAAGGCCGAGCCCAGCCAGTCCAGAGGCCGGTGTATTATTTAAGTGAAGTACTGTCCACCTCGAAGCGGAACTACCCACACTACCAGAAGATGTGCTATGGTATGTACTTCACCGCCAAGAAGCTCAAGCCCTACTTTCAAGAGCACCCCATCACGGTCGTATGTACTGCCCCGCTAGCCGAGATCATAGGCAGCCGGGATGCGTCAGGCCGGGTGGCAAAATGGGCCATTGAGCTGGCCCCTTACACGATCTTCTACCAGCCTCGCACCGCCATCAAGTCCCAAGCATTGTCCGACTTACTTGTCGACTGGGCCGAGACCCAGTACCTGCCGCTGGCCGCCGACTCCACTCATTGGCGGATGCACTTCGATGGGTCCAAGATGCGCACCGGCTTGGGAGCTGGCATCATCCTCACCTCTCCCAAAGGCGACAAGCTCAGATACACATTGCAAATTCATTTTGCCGCCTCCAACAATGTGGCCGAGTACGAGGCGATCATACACGGGCTCCGACTAGCCAAAGAACTCGGCATCCGCCGGATCCTGTGCTATGGCGACTCAGATTTGGTAGTCCAACAATCATCTGGCGACTGGGAAGCCAAGGACCAAACATGGCGAGCTACCGCTTCCTCGCTCAGCAAATCAGTGGGTATTTTGAAGGATGCGAGTTCCTCCACGTGCCACGGGCCGACAATGAGCAAGCAGATGCCCTGGCACGAATAGGCTCCACTCGACAAGCTATTCCAACCGGCGTCTCTCTCCAACGCCTCCTCAAGCCGTCTATCAAGCCGTCTCCAAAATCCGATTCCATCTTCGTACCGCCCGACCCCGACGCAGTCGGATCCGGCTTGCGGAACCGAGCAGGCGGCTCAGGGACTTCGATAGGCGGCCCGTGGACTTCAACATGCGGCTCGGGGACTGCCATAGTCGCACCCGGCCCAGGGACTGCATCGACACAATAGGCGGTGGCTGACTCCAGCTCTTCACCACCCAGCCCACCCGCCTTGTTCACACTAGCCGTGTTGGCAATAGAAGAAGTCACAACTCCATCATGGGTCCAGCCCATCCTCAACTTCCTGGTAAACAGAGAGCTGCCGACTGACGAGATCTCGGCAAGGCAAGTCCAACGCCGAGCCGGAGCATACACAATAGTTAACCGAGAGCTCGTTAGGCGCAGCGTCACTGGAGTCTTCCAGCGCTGCGTCGAGCCAGAGAAGGTTATAGCAATCCTCAAGGACATCCACCAAGGCGAATGCGGCCACCACGCGGCCTCAAGATCACTCGTCGCCAAAGCTTTCCGCCATGGATTCTTCTGGCCGACTGCTTTGGACGACTCCAAGGAGTTAGTCAAATACTGCAAAGGGTGCCAAGTCTTCAGCTCCAAGCAACACCTGCCGGCTTATGCACTCAAGACCATTCCCCTCACCTGGCCTTTTGCCATCTGGGGACTGGATATGGTGGGCCCGTTCAAGACGACACACGGCGGCATGACACATCTGCTCGTCGCCGTGGACAAATTTACCAAGTGGATTGAAGCGAAGCCAATCAAGAAGCTGAATGGGCCGACTGCCCTGACATTCATCGCAGATATTACAACCCGGTATGGCGTACCACACAGCATCATCACCGACAATGGCACGAATTTTGCCAAGGGAGCACTGGCACGTTTCTGCGCGACACCGGGCATCCGACTGGACTTAGCGTCCGTTGCCCACCCGCAGTCAAACGGCCAAGTTGAGCGAGCAAACGGCCTCATCCTCTCCGGCATCAAGCCCCGACTGGTCGTGCCACTGGAGCGTTCGGCTGGTTGTTGGCTCGACAAGCTGCCGGCCATCCTCTGGAGTCTGCGCACTACCCCGAACAAGTCAACCAGCTTCACCCCTTTCTTCCTTGTATATGGTGCCGAGGCTGTCATCCCAACTGACATCGAGTTTGACTCACCTCGGGTCACCATGTACACGGAGGCGGAGGCCAAGGAAGCACGAGAATACGGCGTCGACCTGCTGGAAGAAAGCCGGCTGTTAGCCCTCAGCCGGTCCGCCATCTACCAGCAGGGTTTGCGCCACTACCACAGCCGGAAGGTCAAGCCAAGATCCTTCCAAGAGGGTGACCTTGTGCTCCGGCTGATCCAGCGAACAGCCGGCCAGCACAAGCTCTCGGCCCCTTGGGAAGGCCCCTTCATCGTCAACAGAGCATTAGGAAACGACTCCTACTACTTGATCGACGCACAGAAGCCGAAGGCACGCAAGAGAGATGATTCCGGCAAGGAGTCGGAACGACCATGGAACGCCAATCTCCTCTGAAGATTTTACAGTTAAAATGCAGTATGTACCACGCTACCTTTTGTATTAAGTATGAGACAACGGGCCCCCCGAGGAACACTTGGGGACTACCCTCTTTCATCTATGAATGATGAGTATCATGCCTATGATTATGTTACTACATTCATTTTTCTCGTCCGGCACCGGGTTCGACCAGTCGGCCCGGGGACTTGCCGCCTTGAGTTATATTCAAGTTCTACTGCGATCGGACAAGTAGTGTCTGGCACCCAAGCCCTCTCTTGTCGAAAGCCGCAGCTTCGAAGAATCGGCTGTCCGGTGGCAAGAGCCAAAAGCGGGAAAGGATGCCCACATGAAAAGCGGCTAAGGACTAATGAACTTATATAACGCAAGCCGGCTTCCCACCCCGCCGACCGGCTGTCAGAGCAGCCAGCTGGCCGGCTTCCCATTCACCTCGCTACAATCTAAGAAAGCTCGAGTACTTGTCTTCCCAAAAGGCCAAGTTCTTCCCCAGCCACAGACTGCAGAGCAGCTGTCCGGCTAGGGAGGCGGCGACCAAGGGAAGGCGGCAAAGGAAACAACAAAAAGGATGAAAAGCAAACATGAATGGAAGCCAAACGCATGCATGATTATATTTAGACAAAAGGCCTTCGAAAGGCCAGCATTCAACATAGTTTGAATACACCCCCAGTGGGTGGAACTGCGCAAATTTAATAGAAGTTGTTCAAAAGAGTAACGAGCAGGAAAGTAAAGACGGTGGATCAGGCCAAGGGAGCAACAGGCGAGTCGGGCAGGTTGGTGGAGACGGCAGTGCCGGCTGGAGGAGTCGCTGGCTGGCGAGTCTCGGCATGATCATCACCTCTGGCAGGCGGCGCGCTTGCGCGCGCCTCGTTGCTGGAGGCACGATCAGGCTGAGGCTGGCTGGTCGCTTCGCCGTCTGGCACGGCGTCTTCGCCATCCTCCCCCTCGTCCTCTTCACCCTCATCGCTGGAAGCGATCTCCTCCGCCGAGTCTTCACCTCCTGCCGGGTTCAGCCCGAACCACTCCTCTGGCTGAGGGACGCCGTCATCATTTACCTCAGGGGCAAAGACACTGGTGTCGGTGTAATCGGCGATCGCCGAGGTGCACTGGATGATAGCCGGCCGCACCGCCACCAGCTCTTCGTCGGCCTCCTGCCGTCAGGTGCTCAGCTGGGCCAAGCTCAGCCCAGGATACCAGGCTCGGATGAACTCCAGCGCCCGCCTGGCGTCGGACCAATCCGCAGAAGCCGTCCAGGCCTCGAAGCGGCCGATCGCAACCTCTAGCCAGTCGGCAGTCCGACCGGGGGTGCGGGGAACCGCCTCGCCGGGCCAGAGGGCGGACAACACCTGCGCCCCGGCACGCTGAAGATGGCGGAGCATGCGGTGTGCCGGCTGCAGACGGGCTTGAATCGCCAGAAGCTGCTCCTCAAGTGACCGGCTGGCATCCGGCGTGATCTCGACCCCTGCCTGCCGTCGTGCATCGCGATGGGCCTCGATGGCCTGGCTGGCGGCAACGGAGTAACCAGGAAAGTAATCTGCACAAAGAAGAAAGAAGTAGCACAAAGTCAGAAGACAAATCAGATGACAAAAGGGCAAGCAAAGGGACGAAGAGGAAGGCGGCCTACCATCGATCAGATCCTCAACCCGTCCGTAGCCTTCGCTCAGCGCTTGCTTCCCTAAGCCCAGCCTGCCGCCTCGGTCTCATATTCGGCTTTGAGGGCGGCCTCACTGTCCTGCGCCGTCTTCAGGGCCGCCTTATGGCTCTCCTCCTGGTCGGCCAGTTTCTTGGCCAGGCAGTCACGTTCCTGGGCCAAGGCGTTGCACTCGGCTTCCTTGGCGCGAAGGACAGTCTGGACCCCGCCTAGCTGCTCCCTCAAGTCGGCATTGGCTCCTGCAGATATGAAGAAGAAGAAGAAAAAAATCAATAAGGAAGAAGTCGTCAGGAAAGATCTGACACGCTCAGCAACAGACCCGAACCTCGGGGAATTCACCCAGTGGGTGCGCTGACGTGCCCCAACGTGAGATAAAAAATGAAGCACTTACTCCGGCTCTCAGTCAGATCAACGGTCTTCTGGTTCATCTCCTGGGCCTGGGAGTTGAAGGCAGCCGCGCGAAGATTGTGATATTCCTGCAAATAGGACGGAGGTGCGAATAAGAACAAGACCACAATCGAAGTTTACTAAGAAGTTCCAAGTCGCCGCTCAAGAGAGCGGCTCGAACTCGGGACTACACCAGTGGAGTGCGTTGACGCCCCACGGAAGAAATCAAGAAGCAATCAGCAGCGGAGGACTCACCCAAATGACCATCCGCGTCGTGAGGAACTCTAGAGTGTACCGCTTCAATGAGGCGGCCTGGGCCTGAAGCCGGCTCCGGACCTCCTGCGCCACCACGTTCAGCTCGACCGTCCCACCGCCGGGTGTCCACTCAGACGAGCTGGCGCTGGCCGCCTCCAGATCCGGAGCCGACGAGCTGGTGCCCGCGGCTTTCTGCGGCTCCGGCGCTGGAGTCGCCTCCCCCGTGCGCCGACGAGACGGCGACAGGACCACAAGATCCGCCCCCACAGCCGGCTCGCCTCCCGCCGGCTGCTCGGGCGGCACATCAAGCCGGCCGCCTTGGCCCGTTCCGGTTGGCAGTGACGGTGCCGCCACCCCCTCCAGGACGACTACGTCGCCCTCCTCCCTCTCCGTCACCGGCCAGTTGCAGCCGGCTTCCTCCGATGGGGGCACTGGGATGTCGGGGACCATAGTGCGAAGGGGGATGATGAGCTGCGGAGGCTGATTGCGCAGGGCCTCCGCCTCCCTCTCCGCGGCCGCGGCCTCCGCCTGAGCCTTGGCCGCCGCGTCAGCTTGTGCCTCGGCCGACTTCTCCGTCGCCTCCCGAGCCGCCCTCCGCCCTCCGCCTCCCGCTCCTCCCGCGCCTCCCACGCGTTCCGCTCCGTCGCCTCCAGGAGATCGACACGGGGATCCACTCGGCGGGAGCTCGGAGACCCCCCCGCCGCTCCAACTATGGAGGCGGCAGGGACCCGCTCGAGGGAAAGTGGCGCCCTGATCGACGAATCAAGAAAAAGGCTTAGAAGAATATCAACCAAAGAGAAAAAAGAAAGGCATGAGATATTCAACACTTACGCCGAAACTGCCTGCGGCTGCTTCACCACCTTGCGGAAGCGAGCCGCCTTCGCGGCCGCCTAGTCCCGCTTGGTCGCCGCCGCGGAACCCTTGGGCTTCTTCAGCGGACTGCCAAAGAGAGTCGGCGCAGCCCGGCGTTTCTGCTCGCCGCCCCGAGTAGCCGGTGCGGCAGATGGGCCCGCACCTTGGTGATCGGGCGCTGGCTGGCAGTGCGGAGTGACTTCGGCCTCGTCGTCATCCGGCCAGTCCCCGAAGCCGGCTCCGAGCTCGGGGCCGCCTGCCTCACCGCCTCCTCCTACGACGTTGTCGTCTAGGGAGGCCGCCCCCAAGTCTGGATCGTCGAAGTCGTCCGTCGCGCGGTCGAGCATGAACTGGCGTTCCACCCCCGCGGCTCCAGCCGCCGGACGAAGAAGGGGGCTCTGCAAAAAATAAGCCGACTGATCAAAAGCCGGTCATTCCGAACCCGGCAACAAGAGAAGAAGGAAAGAAGGGAAGCTTACCATAGGCGGAGGATTGGCGCGAGAGTACGACTCCTTGCCATACCGCCATTCCTCGGTGAGCTTGCAGTTGGAGATGTAGTTCACCATGTAAGATACCTCAGCATGAGGCATCTCCTTGGTGCTCAGCCGAATTGGGTCGAAGCGGCCGCTCATCTGGCAAATCATGTGAGGTTGGCCTTGGAGTGGGAGCTCCCGGCGCTCCACGAAGGCGGCTACCAGGTCGGCCCCGACCAGGCCTTCCGACTGGACCATCACCCGGAGCCGGGCGATGGCAGTAGCCCCAGCCGGAGACAGCGTCCTGGCTCGGTAGGACCATGAAGGCTGCCTCCCAGCCGGCGGGCCGGCTACGAAAGCTGGCAGATTGATGAAGTCGCCTTGCGGAGCAACGTTCTTCACGTAGAAGTAGGATGTCTGCCAGAGCTTCACCGACTGGATTAGCGGGATGGGCGGAAAAGGGTTGTTGTCGCTCGACCTCCGCATGGCGATGAAGGCGCCGCATGGGGCGGGCACGCCCGCGGTGACGGTGCCAGGCTTGCACTGGAAGAATTCCCCCCAGAGTTCGAGGGTGGGGAGGACGCCAAGAAAGCCTTCGCACATAGTGACGAAGGCCGACAGTAGCATCCCCGTGTTTGGGGTGAGGTGATGCGGCTGGAGATGATAAAACTAGAGGAAAGCACGGAAGAACTCGCTCGCCGGCAGGCCGACGCCGCGCAGGCAGTGCGAGCGGAAGATTACCCGCTCGTCCTCCTCCGGCGCCGGCGAGATCTTCGACTCCGCGCGAGGCGGGCTCGCACGTAATCCGCGCCCGGTAGCCGCCGCGTCTTGCAGAGGAAGTCGACATGGTCCTCATGGACGTTGGAACCATCTCAAGAGCTGGACAGCGCCATGAGGATGAGGAAGCAATAGGAAAGGCGCAGCAGAGGAGGACGCGCGACCCCACTGCGACAGAGCTACGGTGAGCCAAGAAGATTGGTGGAAGGGCAGAGCGGCGGCGGAGAGGAGGAGGAAGAAGAAGAAATGGTGGGGCGAGGGCGAGCGTGCGAGCGTCTGCCGCTCCCCCTCATCCCCCTACTTATAGCCTCGTGCGGCGAAGCCGAGGAGGCGAGGCGTGGGGGGATGTGGGATTAACTGCGCCCACTCCCCCACGTCCCACGTTTATTGCGCCCTAAAGGCATGCGGAAACTGCCGCTGGAAGGTGAACGGCCCGTTCGGGCCACAGAAGATCCGCACTTGGGCCGAGGCCTGGGAGTGGCGGGCCCCGGTCTGCGGCGGCGTCCCTTCGCGCGTGTGGGCTGGCAGGCCCGTCCCGCTGACGGGTTGTAACGCCCCGGATTCGATGCGCCAGGTGTCCGCCAGTTATTCGCCGTCGTTGCCATGTCATGTGCTTGCGTGTCTCTCTTTGCCATGTCATCATCTGCATTTTATATCATGTCATCATGTGCATTTCATTTTGCATATGTGTTCGTCTCATGCATCCGAGCATTTTCCCCGTTGTCCGTTTTGCAATCCGGCACTCCTATGTCTCCCGGCGCCCCCTTTTACCTCTTTTCATGTGCGGGTGTTAAACGGTCTCGGAATGGACCGAGGTTTGTCAAGCGGCCTTGGTATAGCACCGGTAGACCGCCTGTCAAGTTTCGGATCATTTGGAGGTCGTTTGGTACTCCAACGGTTAACCGGGTAACCGCAAAAGCCTCTTTTGTGTTGCAGCCCAACACCCCTTTCTAAGTGGCCCAAAACCCACCAAACTCCTCTCCATGTTCTCGGTCGTTCGATCACGATCGCGTGGCCGAAAACCGCACCTCATTTGGACTCTCCTAGCTCCCTCTACCTATATAAACATCTTCCCCTCCAAATCGCGGATGAAATCCACCTAACCCTAGTCCTTTTCGTCCTCGGCCAGCACGGACATGTCCGTTTCCGCGGACATGCCCAGGCCACAAGACAAGAACCACTCCCGCGCCGCCACGTGGCGCGCCGCCGCCCCGAGCCGCCGCCCGCCCGCCGAGGCCCGCCTGGCCAGCTGGCCCGATCTCGATGCTGCGCGCCCGCGGCCTCCCGCAAGCGCCAGCGCTGGCGGCTGCGCGCCCGCCCATGGGCGTTGTCCCGGCCGCCCGCCGCCGCCCGCTCCGCCCGGCGGAGCCAGCGCCATTGCCTCCGCCCCAGCGCCCATCCGCCGCCTCCGCCCGCGCGGTGGCCGTCGCCGCCGCCTGCCGGGCGCCTCCGCCGCCCTTCGCCTCCGCTCCAGCGGCCTTTGCCCGGCAAGCTCCGCCGGCGCCGCGCCCTTGCCGGATCCGGCCGGATCCGGCGAGATCCGGCCCGGATCCGCCTTCTCCGGCCCTCCCCGGCCTCTTCCCCGACTCCGGCGCCGAACTCCGGCGAGCCCCGAGCCGGCCATCCTCGTGAATCCCGCCGGTTGACTTTCTTCTCCTTCCCCAAATCCACTAAGTCATTAATCTGCAGTAATTTTGTGCCATTTTCATCGCATCGTATCTCCATGCACGTAGCTCCGTTTTGCGCGTGTAATATGTCAAAATGTTCGCCTCGAAGAGTAGATCATTTCATCTCATTGCATCATTTTCATTTGAGCTCATCTTGATGCCCGAAATGCTGTTAGAAGAGTGCTATGTGATGTTAGTTTCTGATTTTTATCAGAACATGCACTTTTGTCATTTTTGCCATGATTGATGTGTGCACCCTATGGACTTGAGTCCTACATGTGTTTTGTAATATGCCATGCCATCTTTCCAGGGGTATATGCCATGTATTTTTGTGATCTATGTGGTGACTAGCACAATCATGCAAACTAGGTGTCCTGATGTTTCTGATTTCAGCCCTGTTTTGCTGATATTTTGATGCCATGTTAACTTGATGCTACCGAGAGTTCCATGCATATTTTGAGATACTTCAGTAAGGATGTTTTGTAAAGCATGTCTTGCTCTATCCATCCATGCCCTTGTTTGCAATTATGGAGTGCCATAGCTTGAGTCAATCGAGCTCTACTTTTGCTATCAAATGTTTCCTGGCAGATTGTATACATGTTATTCAATTTTGCCAAGGTTGTTGTGGTTGATCCATGTATGCTATGTTATTGTTCTTTCCATGTATGTCTTCTATGCCATGTCTTCTTGATGTATGTATGCTTAGTTTATCATTTAAGGCTCTGTAGTGAGTGCATGGAGCTTGTAAACATGCCTACTTGTTATCAGTTTTTGACATGCCATGTTGCTGAATCTGTTAACGGAACTTTCGATATTGACATGGGTGCCATCATATTTTCTGATCCTTTTTGGCTTATGGTCACTAAAGGACTTTTGTTCTATGCAATTAGTAGATTCATGCCATGCCTTTCTTTGCCATGATAAGTTCCTGTAACATGTTGTTTCATAGCTCTAAACATTGCAACCTGATGTTATTTCTGCCTATGCCTGAAACTGTTATTAGTTGCAATCTTGCCATGTCATTTTGAGCATGTTCTAGTCATTTCTGGAGGTAGCTCAGTTCTCATGTTTTGTAATGCGTTACCTGTACATCATGCCCATGCCTTTTGTTTTCTCGTTGAGGTCCTGTAGCTTGTTGTTTTCATGCTTGCAATATGCCTAGTTGCTGTTTTGAGACAGATTGTTGCTATGTCTTGTATAGGGTGTATGTGTTGAACCGTTGCTCCGTTTTGGGGGTGCTCTATATGAAACTTGCTTGATTTTGCATGTAGCTTCATATTATCATGTTGCATCCATGTTTTGAGGTGTTTGCTTGATGTTTGTATGCATTTTGCATCAATGCCATGCTTACCTTATTTTGCTCATATCTTCTAGGCCGTAGCTCCGAATTAAATGAACTTTATATGTAACTTGACTAGAATTTCGTGTAGATCATCGTGGTGCATCTTAAATTGCTGTTTAACAACTTGAACATAAGGTTTATTCAGATCTGGACCAATTTCGAAATATGCATATGAGGACTTACCGGAATTGTTATATGTTGTTCCGGCCTCATTTAAACTTGCCTTGATGTGTTGCTCTTGTTTGCATCATCTCTTGCCATGAGTAGCTTCATGTAGCTTTGTCATGCATCATGCTTGTTGTGCATCATGCCTTGCCTATGTGTGGTGTGTTTACTATGTTGTGTGCTTCTTCTTGTTAGTTCCTGTTTCGTTGCGATCGTGAGGATTCGTTCGTCTACGCTTGGTTCGGCTTCATCCGTTCGTCTTCTTCATGGACTCGTTCTTCTTCCTTGCGGGATTTCAGGCAAGATGACCGCTACCCTGGATCTCACTACTATCATTGCTATGCTAGTTGCTTCGTTCTATCGCTATGCTGCGCTACCTATTACCTGTTTATCAAGCCATCCCATATTGCCATGTCAGCCTCTAACCTTTTGCACCCTTCCTAGCAAACCGTTGTTTGGCTATGTTACCGCTTTGCTCAGCCCCTCTTATAGCGTTGTTAGTTGCAGGTGAAGATGAAGTTTGTTCCTTGTTGGAACATGGAGATGTTGTTCCTTGTTGGAACATGTTTACTTGTTGGGATATCACAATATATCTTATATTATTAATGCATCTATATACTTGGTAAAGGGTGGAAGGCTCGGCCTTATGCCTGGTGTTTTGTTCCACTCTTGCCGCCCTAGTTTCCGTCATATCGGAATTATGTTCCCGGATTTTGCGTCCCTAACGCGGTCGGGTGATTTATGGGACCCCCTTGACAGTTCGCTTTGAATAAGACTTTTCAGAAGGCCCAACATTGGTTTTACCATTTGCCTCACCTATGCCCTTTTTTCCCTTGGGTTTCGGAGCCCAAGGGTCATCTTTATTTTAGCCCCCCGGGCGGTGCTCCTTAAGTGTTGGTCCGAACCGAGCAACTCTGCGGGGCCACCACGGGCAACTTCGAGGGTTGGTTTTACTCGTAGCTTGACTTATCCGGTGTGCCACGAGACCGAGATGCGTGCGACTCCTATCGGATTTGTCGGCACATCGGGCGGCTTTGCTGGTCTTGTTTTATTGCTGTCGAAATGTCTTGTAGCCGGATTCCGAGACTGATCGGGCTTCCGGGAGAAGGTCTATTCTTCGTTGATCGCGAGAGCTTATCATGGGCTAAGTTGGGACACCCTGCAGGGTATAAACTTTCGAGAGCCGTGCCCGCGGTTATGTGGCAGATGGGAATTTGTTAATGTCCGGTTGTAGAAAACCCGAAGTGGATCTCAATTAAAATACACCAACCGTGTGTGTAACCGTGAGTGTCTCTTTTCGGGGTTGATCGAGAGGAGAACACGGTTTCTGGGTTATGTCTGACGTAAGTAGGAGTTCAGGATCACTTCTTGATCATTACTAGTTGACGACCGTTCCTTTGTTTCTCTTCTCGCTCTCATTTGCGTATGTTAGCCACCATATCATGCTTAGTCGCTGCTGCAACCTCACCACTTTACCCCCTTCCTTTCCCATTAAGCTTTGCTAGTCTTGTTACCCATGGTAATGGGATTGCTGAGTCCTCGTGGCTCACAGATTACTACACCAACAGTTGCAGGTACAGGTTTGCGATGATCTTGACGCGAGAGCGATGTTTGCTTGTGTTGGAGTTCTTCTTCTTCTTCTTCTTCGATCAGGGGATAGGTTCCAGGTCGGCAGCCTGGGCTAGCAGGGTGGATATTGTTTGAGTTTCTGTTTATGTTTCATCCGTGGTCGGATGTTGTTCTCTTGTATATGATGATGATGTATTCTTGTGGCATTTGTGCCTTATGTATGTATCCCTATGTATTATGTAATGTTGATGTAATGATATCCACCTTGCAAAAGCGTTTCAATATGCGGGTCTATCCTTGGTGGGACCGTCGAGTTCCTTTTGGATAGGGTCGCATATTGGGTGTGACAAGTTGGTATCAGAGCCTCGACCGACCTTAGGAGCCCCCTTGATTGATCGTGTAGTTTGGCCGCAGTTGAGTCTAGAAGAAAACTAATTTCGGAGTCTAGTTATATCGGAGAGTAGGACTTCTTTTTACTCCTCTGCCCCTTCGTCGCTCTGGTGAGAAATCTTGACGTAGATGTTTTGAACTACTTCTCTTCCCCTTCAAATTTTTCTTTAGGTTCACGCAGTTGGTTTTCCGGTAGTTGTTTCTCAGCTCTTTTCCTCCGGTGCATTTCTCGTCAAGTCGACTCGACCCTCTTCATCTTTGAGTTCAATCCTCAGTTCTTCCTCCGACGTCGTTGTTTTTCCTTGCCCGAAGTTGTCCTTGTTTTTCCCACCCGCCCTCCCTTTTCTTCTCGGAATCGGAGTCCGTAATCGAGTATCCATCCTACTCGTGTGAAGCCTTTGCTTTCTTCAACCGGTGTTTTCTCTTCAAGATATTCGTCGGTTTCCCCTTCCAAGTTGCCTTTGTTTTCCCGCCCTCCCACCCTTTTTCTTCCCGGAGTCTGACTCTCTCCCGACCATCTATTTCATTCGTGTGGAGCCTCTTCAGTCTTTCCTCAATTATTTCAACCGGTGAATTCTCGTTTTGTTCGACATTCTTCATCTCTTTTCTTTTCCGGTGGACTCAATTCAAGTTTTTCGGGTTAATCTTATTCCTTTCCTTCGAAGTGTTCTCTTTGCTCGTTCGTCTCTCGCCAGTTTATCCTTCCGAAGTGCTCAAGATATCTCAGGAGATTCGTCTGTGTTCCAATTAATTCGAGGTTGTCACCTCATTCTAATATCTCAATTGTTCCGGTGCATCATCTATCTGTTCAACATCCTTTTCCAACGGTGTTTTCTTTTTAGTGGGCCCTAACCCACAGGTCTTTCCCAGGATCTTGCCTGACTCTTCTAATTTATCCGGAATTATTCTCAAATTCTTTTCGAAATTTGACGTAAGTATGAATTTCATCAGTCAGATGCCTTTCCAAGATCGATTGCAAATCTTTTCATTGTTGGCTCAACCTCTCCGCTTTTCATTCTCCCGGAGTATCTCAGTAATTTTGGTGGTGTTTATTATCATCATTTGAAGACCGAAGTAGAATTTCTCTTAAATCTTGTCCATTCTCCCGGAGATTCATGGTGATAGCTCGATGTTATCCTATCTAATTGTTTCCAGTCAAGTAAATTCTTTTCATCCATCCGGAGTATTTCAGGAGTTGTTTTCTGTCTCGATCATTTGGAGGTCATCTTTTCGGAATATTTCTTCGTTCCAAGTTTTCAACTTCATTCATCTCAATATTCTTCCGGTGATGCGTTCAAGTATTCTTCTATCAGTTCGCGATCTCTTTGTTCTCTTGCATTTTAATTCCCTCAGGTATCTTCGTGCTTTTCTAATTCTTCCGGGTGATTCATTCTCTTTCATCAGTCATTTCGAATTCTAACGGTGGTTCGTTCAAGATTCTTTTTCTTTGATTATCACAGTAATCCATTCGTTCTTTTCAATCTTACCGGTGGTTCAGGAAGACTTTCTCAAGTTTTGTGCTATGTTTCCCCTTAATCCTTTTTCAACGAGAATAAGTATTTTGCAAAATCCATTGCTTGTCATCAATTTAATTTGATGAAGGATACGCATACAATAAATCTTATTCTTATTTCATCCGAGTGAGTAATCCCTTCCTTCAGAGTTTGTTCTTGGTGAATAAATTCTAGTTGCAAGTCTTTTCATCTTTTCTTTTCCGGAGTTCAAATTTCCTCGGCCATTTCGTCGGAACCTCCATCTAAATCATCGCAAGGCTCATCTTATTATTTCATCCTTCAATTATATCTCTTTGTCCTTTTGTTCACCGGAGTTCTTCATGGTGGTTCTTCATGATTTAATTCATTCTTCAAGAGTTCATCAAGATTTTGTTGGTGGAGTTTAAGTATCTTTTCCTCTCGCGTCTCAAAGTGCAATTAATTCTCCGTATTCTTTTGAAGTGGAGTTTTGCATTCTTTCGTTCTTCTCAGCTATTTAATCTTTTTCGTTTGTGGTCGGTGATCAGCTCATAATTTTGAGATGTTTTCCATAAGTCCACATCAAGCTTATTCTTTTGTTGTTGATTTTCTCAACAACTCCGTTCAATCCTTCCTTCTAAATTCTTTTCATTCCATTCTTCCGGAGGTATTGCTTTGTTCATTTCCTCAAATGCCATCCCATCTTGTGAAGTTCTTGTTCTATTCCTCCATGTTTTAGCCGGAGTGCTGCCTAAATCGTTTCAGTCTTATTCGTTTCTTTTCTCATTCTAACCACTCCGGTTAGAACGAGTGATTTCAGGGTCTATCTTGTTCCTTCAGCTTTTGATTCTCGTCATTCTCATCGGTCCTCTCGTCTTCTCGTCTGCTCTCGATTCTTTACTTCTTCTCTTGAGTTTTTGTTTCACCTCATCCTTTTTCTCTTCCGTCTCGGTCCTAAGATCTCGGGACGAGATCTCTTGTTAGTGGAGGAGTGTTGTAACGCCCCGGATTCGATGCGCCAGGTGTCCGCCAGTTATTCGCCGTCGTTGCCATGTCATGTGCTTGCGTGTCTCTCTTTGCCATGTCATCATCTGCATTTTATATCATGTCATCATGTGCATTTCATTTTGCATATGTGTTCTCTCATGCATCCGAGCATTTTCCCCGTTGTCCGTTTTGCAATTCGGCACTCCTATGTCTCCCGGCGCCCCCTTTTACCTCTTTTCATGTGCGGGTGTTAAGCGGTCTCGGAATGGACCGAGGTTTGTCAAGCGGCCTTGGTATAGCACCGTAGACCGCTGTCAAGTTTCGGGTCATTTGGAGGTCGTTTGGTACTCAACAGTTAACAGGGTAACCATAAAAGCCTCTTTTGTGTTGCAGCCCAACACCCTTTCTAAGTGGCCCAAACCCACCAAACTCCTCTCCATGTTCTCGGTCGTTCGATCACGATCGCGTGGCGAAAACCGCACCTCATTTGGACTCTCCTAGCTCCTCTACCTATATAAACATCTTCCCCTCCAAATCGCGGATGAAATCCACCTAACCCTAGTCCCTTTTCGTCCTCGGTAGCACGGACATGTCCGTTTTCGCCGGACACGCCCAGCGCCGCCGCCAAGAACCACTCCCGCGCCGCCACGTGGCGCGCCGCCGCCTCGAGAGCCGCCCGGCCGCGCTGGCCCGCCTCAGCCAGCGCGGGCCGATCAACGCCGCCGCGCCCGCGGCCTCCCGCTGAAACGCCCGCGCGCGCCGGCGTCCGCCGCCGCCCCTGGCGTTGTCCCGGCCGCCCGCCGCCGCCCGCTCCAGCGGCGGAGCCCCGCCGCCGTCTCCCGCCCGCGCCCATCCGCCGCCTCCGCCCGCGCCGGTGGCGTCGCCGCCGCCGCCTGCCGGGCACCTCCGCCCGCCGCTTCGCCTCGCTCGCGCGCGCCGCCCGGCAAGCTCCGCCGGGCGCGCGCCCCTTGCCGTGATCCGGCGGATCGGCGAGATCCGGCCCGGATCCGCCTTCTCCGGCCCTCCCCGGCCTCTTCCCCGACTCCAGCGCCGAACTCCGGCGAGCCCCGAGCCGGCCATCCTCGTGAATCCCACCGGTTGACTTTCTTCTCCTTCCCCAAATCCACTTAAGTCATTAATCTGCAGTAATTTTGTGCCATTTTCATCGCATCGTATCTCCATGCATGTAGCTCCGTTTTGCGCGTGTAATATGTAAAAATGTTCGTCTCAAAGAGTAGATCGTTTCATCTCATTGCATCATTTTCATTTGAGCTCATCTTGATGCCCGAAATGCTGTTAGAAGAGTGCTATGTGATGTTAGTTTCTGATTTTTATCAGAACATGCACTTTGTCATTTTGCCATGATTGATGTGTGCACCCTATGGACTTGAGTCCTACATGTGTTTTGTAATATGCCATGCCATCTTTCCAGGGGTATATGCCATGTATTTTTGTGATCTATGTGGTGACTAGCACAAGCATGCAAACTAGGTGTCCTGATGTTGCTGATTTCAGCCCTGTTATGCTGATATTTTGATGCCATGTTAACTTGATGCTACCGAGAGTTCCATGCATATTTTGAGATACTTCAGTAAGGATGTTTTGTAAAGCATGTCTTACTCTATCCATCCATGCACTTGTTTGCAATTATGGAGTGCCATAGCTTGAGTCAATCGAGCTCTACTTTTGCTATCAAATGTTTCCTGGCAGATTGTATACATGTTATTCAATTTTGCCAAGGTTGTTGTGGTTGATCCATGTATGCTATGTTATTGTTCTTGCCATGTATGTCTTCTATTCCATGTCTTCTTGATGTATGTATGCTTAGTTTATCATTTAAGGCTCTGTAGTGAGTGCATGGAGCTTGTAAACATGCCTACTTGTTATCAGTTTTTGACATGCCATGTTGCTGAATCTGTTAACGAAACTTTCGATATTGACATGGGTGCCATCATATTTTCTGATACTTTTTGGCTTATGGTCACTAAAGGACTTTTGTTCTATGCAATTAGTAGATTCATGCCATGCCTTTCTTTGCCATGATAAGTTCCTGTAACATGTTGTTTCATAGCTCTAAACATTGCAACCTGATGTTATTTCTGCCTATGCCTGAAACTGTTATTAGTTGCAATCTTGCCATGTCATTTTGAGCATGTTCTAGTCATTTCTGGAGGTAGCTCAGTTCTCATGTTTTGTAATGCGTTACCTGTACATCATGCCCATGCCTTTTGTTTTCTCGTTGAGGTCCTGTAGCTTGTTGTTTTCATGCTTGCAATATGCCTAGTTGCTGTTTTGAGACAGATTGTTGCTATGTCTTGTATAGGGTGTATGTGTTGAACCGTTGCTCTGTTTTGGGGGTGCTCTATATGAAACTTGCTTGATTTTGCATGTAGCTTCATATTATCATGTTGCATCCATGTTTTGAGGTGTTTGCTTGATGTTTGTATGCATTTTGCATCAATGCCATGCTTACCTTATTTTGCTCATATCTTCTAGGCCGTAGCTCCGAATTAAATGAACTTTATATGTAACTTGACTAGAATTTCGTGTAGATCATCGTGGTGCATCTTAAATTGCTGTTTAACAACTTGAACATAAGGTTTATTCAGATCTGGACCAATTTCGAAATATGCATATGAGGACTTACCGGAATTGTTATATGTTGTTCCCGGCCTCATTTAAACTTGCCTTGATGTGTTGCTCTTGTTTGCATCATCCCTTGCCATGAGTAGCTTCGTGTAGCTTTGTCATGCATCATGCTTGTTGTGCATCATGCCTTGCCTATGTGTGGTGTGTTTACTATGTTGTGTGCTTCTTCTTGTTAGTTCCCGTTTCGTTGCGATCGTGAGGATTCGTTCGTCTACGCTTGGTTCGGCTTCATCCGTTCGTCTTCCTCATGGACTCGTTCTTCTTCCTTGCGGGATTTCAGGCAAGATGACCGCTACCCTGGATCTCACTACTATCATTGCTATGCTAGTTGCTTCGTTCTATCGCTATGCTGCGCTACCTATTACCTGTTTATCAAGCCATCCCATATTGCCATGTCAGCCTCTAACCTTTTGCACCCTTCCTAGCAAACCGTTGTTTGGCTATGTTACCGCTTTGCTCAGCCCCTCTTATAGCGTTGTTAGTTGCAGGTGAAGATGAAGTTTGTTCCTTGTTGGAACATGGAGATGTTGTTCCTTGTTGGAACATGTTTACTTGTTGGGATATCACAATATATCTTATATTATTAATGCATCTATATACTTGGTAAAGGGTGGAAGGCTCGGCCTTATGCCTGGTGTTTTGTTCCACTCTTGCCGCCCTAGTTTCCGTCATATCGGAATTATGTTCCCGGATTTTGCGTCCCTAACGCGGTCGGGTGATTTATGGGACCCCTTGACAGTTCGCTTTGAATAAGACTTTTCAAAGAAGGCCCAACATTGGTTTTACCATTTGCCTCACCTATGCCCTTTTTTTCCCTTGGGTTTCGGAGCCCAAGGGTCATCTTTATTTTAGCCCCCGGGCGGTGCTCCTTGAGTGTTGGTCGAACCGAGCAAACTGCTTGGGGCCACCACAGGGCAACTCGAGGGTTGGTTTTACTCGTAGCTTGACTTATCCGGTGTGCCCTGAGACCGAGGTACGTGCGACTCCTATCAGGATTTGTCGGCACATCTGGGCGGCTTTGCTGGTCTTGTTTTATTGCTGTCGAAATGTCTTGTAGCGGGATTCGAGACTGATCGGGCTTCCGGGAGAAGGTCTATTCGCCGTTGATCGCGAGAGCTTATCATGGGCTAAGTTGGGACACCCTGCAGGGTATAAACTTTCGAGAGCCGTGCCCGCGGTTATGTGGCGACGGAATTTGTTAATGTCGGTTGTAGAAAACCGAAGTGGATCTCAATTAAAATACACCAACCGTGTGTGTAACCGTGAGTGTCTCTTTTCGGGTTGATCGAGAGGAGAACACGGTTTCGGGTTATGTCGGCGTAAGTAGGGAGTTCAGGATCACTTCTTGATCATTACTAGTTGACGACCGTTCCTTTGTTTCTCTTCTCGCTCTCATTTGCGTATGTTAGCCACCATATCATGCTTAGTCGCTGCTGCAACCTCACCACTTTACCCCCTTCCTTTCCCATTAAGCTTTGCTAGTCTTTGTACCCATGGTAATGGGATTGCTGAGTCCTCGTGGCTCCTGATTACTACACCAACAGTTGCGGTACAGGTTTGCGATGATCTTGACGCGAGAGCGATGTTTGCTTGTGTTGGAGTTCTTCTTCTTCTTCTTCTTGATCGGGGATAGGTTCGGTCGGCGGCACTGGGCTAGCGAGGTGGATATTGTTTGAGTTTCTGTTTATGTTTCATCCGTAGTCGGATGTTGTCCTCTTGTATATGATGATGATGTATTCTTGTGGCATTTGTGCCTTATGTATGTATCCCTATGTATTATGTAATGTTGATGTAATGATATCCACCTTGCAAAAGCGTTTCAATATGCGGGTCTATCCTTGGTGGGACCGTCGAGTTCCTTTTGGATAGGGTCGCATATTGGGCGTGACACGGGTGCCATGTGGCGCGCAGGCGGCAAGTGGTCAGCGCGCAGCCCGGCTCGCGTGCCACCTAGTTCCCGCCTTCAAGCTGCAAAGCCTCCTAAAGACGGCGCACCTAATCAAAGCCGGCTCCTAGCTGCCGGCTCTTCAGGATAGGAAGCTGATTGAGCTTCTCGTCCTCTCTTCAGCCTCGAAGCCCAACCAGCTTCGGGGACTACTGTCAGAGTAAATGACCACGGGTAGCCTAGCCGCCCCCGGCTCTTCAGAAAAATTACAGGCCGATCGGGCCCTCAAGTATCCAAGCAATGGGGCCGCCTTCCCTTGGCCGGCTGTCTCTCAGGCCGACTACCGGGAGGCGGCCCGGCCCTAAATCCACAGGAGGAAAGCCACTAGAGGGCCGACTCCAAGAAGCCGGCCACGAGAAGGCCGACTCCACGAACCCGGCCCCCTGCAGGCGGCCAAGATCGTACCCTCGAACTATGCACCCACATAACGACGATGAGACGGGGCGTGGCTACAGTAAAGCCGGCCACCCCCGAATCCCGGAGCGCGCGTGGTCACAGTGCGCTGTACGGGGCCGCCATCACCCGTCCGGCGCGGCACTGTTGCCATGTTGACCATGACGTCACCCACGACGAGATTTCAGAACGGCCCGCAGGCGGCGGGCCCCTCCGGTCAGAGAGAAGCCCGAAGGTGGCCTGGCCTCCCCCAGTCGGCCTGAGATGAGGCCGTCTCCCAGCAGCCGGCTAGCTCCCTCCCTCGAAGGAGGCGCCTCATTAAGGGGACAAGACGAGGTAAGGCTATAGTGAACGCCCGCCAGGCGGCGGCACTGTAGCCATGCTTACCTCGACAAAGCCCTCGTCATCAGGAGTGAGGCAACAGTAACCAGCCCCTGACAAGGCCCCCGAGCGGTGGGAGTAGCTTGTCGACCAGGAAGACGGCAGCCGGCGGGACCCACCAGTCGGCGGGCCCCAGCAACTGGCGGAGAAGCCGGCGAATACAGACACTGACGGCTAGGTCCCGCGCCCAACCGGACTACCATTATACCCCTAGGGGGTAGGCCTATATAAACCCCCAGGGCACCCATGCAAAGGGTTGATCTCTTAGAGTTTTAGACACCACATAGAGGGAAGAGGAGAGCTAGCCTTTCCCTTCTTCTTCCTTTCGCCAAACAGCTCAAGGAGCCTCTTGTAGCTACTTGTTAACTTAGTGATCATGCGGAGACCCTGCAGAGCAGCAGTAGGGGTATTATCTCCCCGGAGAGCCCCGAAGCTGGGTTGGATTCGCCGGCGTGCATGTCTTCGCCTTATCCCGTTTCCAGGCACCGGCGACGTCTTATTGGCTCCCACAATGATAAGCCACCCGTTGGCATATGTCGCACCTACCACCCGACAGTCATAGTTTCTTTCCTATCCGTCAGATATAAATCGGACGGCCTATATTGCAGGACGGCAGGCACACCATCATCACCAACTCTGTTTTTTATAAGAGTGTATTTTATCCCTACTCTTATAAAAAGCATAGTCGGTGATGATCATGTGCCTGCCATCCTCTGATATAAACTGTCCGATCTATATCTGACGGATAAGAAGGAAACTATAATTTTACAAAAGATACACACACCCTCTCCACACTTGCAAATAAGGCCTTCCCTTGTTCATCCTTTTACGCCACAAGATAAACTACTCATACAAATACATCTTGATGTTACGTACAGCGCATGGGCATCTTGCTAGTATTTTATAAGAGTGTAGATGTAGAGTAGATACAAGCCGGCAGTGTGGGCCCGATGGTAGTGAGATAATGTGATGCAACACTAGAGGTGCCATGTGGAGCGTTTAACTGGTCAACTAGTCATGTCTTGAGCAAATACAGAGTTGTACGGTGAGCCAGTGACTGTGTAATAACCACAAAATGTAAATGGTGTCCGTAATGAGTGGATTCTGAAGTCCAATGTCCTTATCGTGCTTTCACTTCAAATACAATGATCGTCACTGTATATATTGTGAGAGAAAGATGAAACATGCGTGAATGTGCTGGGGGCTTACTTTTAGAGGACCTGGAGATAGTTTGTGTGCGTACCTGAAAGGGGCGTAGAGGGGGGGTATGCGATGGAGAGAGAGATGCTCTTCATTACTCTTTATTCTGACTACCTTTATATATAGTATAAAAATATACAAATTCACAGTGCGGAATAAATATCATTGTGGGCACCATGCAATGCAAGCGTTCATACTCCTCCATATAACTTTGTAATGTTGTATATATGTAGAAATTCTAAAATATTTTTTTGGCCACACTTTATTCAAAAGGAATGTTGTATGCGAAATAAAAGTGAAGAGAGGGCTTTTTAGATCAATGGGGTACGGGCTGTAACATGTGTGAATGTGTAGTTGATGCATTTGGCAGGGCCTAGAGAGGTATGTGTGTGTATTACGTATTCGAGAGAGGCATGGATAGAGGGGCTGACAGGGGGGAGATAGCACGAGAAATGAGAGTGGTCTAGAGAGAGAGAGAGACGAATATGACGTCACGACGGGAGATTCCCTTGAGTGTGTATATGCAAGGGGGAGTGGATAGAGGCACCAGGAGAATATATTTTTTGTGTGTGGTGTCTGTGTTGGTATGTGTGGGTGTGAGAAGATAACAAGACATGGGGGCAGAGGGTGTGTCACCGCCTGAGGTCTAGTGGGTCGAGGTGAGGCCCTTCGTTCGGTTCCGTCCCGCGCCACATTGGTCGGCCCGTGACGCATTTAGGGAGACCCATGGATGACTAGTCGTACAAGACAAAGATAGCATAATTGTAAAGGACTCTATGTCCACCGACAAAGCCAGCTAGGATTTGTAACCCAGGTTCTCGGACTAAGGTAACCCTTTATCTCGATATTACTATTCATCCAACCTAACTTTAAGGGTCATCCCTGAGAATGCTCGCTAGAATCATACTAAATCGATTAGGAAGAGAGGTGTGAGACAATGCGTGAGAGACATGCCTAAAGATAATTTGCGTATAGGAGACACGTAGGCAGGTCTATGTATATAGAAAGGGTCGATGGGGATTGTGCGTGTGTATGCTTGCGAGAGGAAGAGTGCTTGTGATAAAGGTTAGTGAAAACAGTCGTAAATGGTTACGAGAGGGAGGGAGGGTTATATCGAGAGCATGTGTGCGAGAAAGACACCTCGGGAGAGAGTGTGTGAGCATGTGTCAGAGACCATCGATGGAGAGTGAAACTACACGTACAAGACTGCTGTACACATTGATTAAAGAAATAAATTGAATCCAAATATTAGGATGGGATCATGATATTTGCAATTCGCGTAAGGAATGGTCATTGATCCATCAGACATCTAGATTCTATCGAATTTGAACATGTCTATGTTATTATTCGACACAATTGATCCACATACTTAGTATTTTGAACTCCAGACAATGCATCGCTTTAGGAATCGAATATAAACGTGAGTATAGTTCATGTTGTGTGTGTAAAGCACATTATACATACAAAAGTTACACAATGAACATTATAAATAGCTACCTATGAACTAGCATACATTTGAATTCAACTTAAGGTGGTTTTAAAAAATCGAATTCAACATGAAGTCCATTCAATTATTTGAATTTGATATCATGGCGTTTGTAAATCATACCTAAATTATGGGGTCACCAATCTTTGCTCTGATTTTGTACATAATAGCATATGTAGTCGTGTACAAAATAGATTCTAATTTAGCTCCATTCCAAAATAATCGTAGTTATAGGATTTTCAAGTGTCAAAATTTCAAAAAGAAGCGGATAATTTAATGAGGTTTTCAAACATACAAGGTCAAATTTAACGTTGTCTATTTAGGTCAATCCTCAAAGTTCAAGAGTACTCTAAACGTGAATGCTTGTGTTTCAAAATTTCGAACGAAGTGCCAAAAGAGCCTCTACTCGCCCGAAACCGCGTGAGACCAATGTTTGGTAGTACAAGGAAATTACTTTTCTAATAACTCCGACCCGTGAAACCTACCGGCCCGACATCCAAAGGTCTAAACCAGGGTAGGTTTATAGCTTCATCTAGACGCCATGCAACCGCCTCCGAAAACATTCATACACAATGGCCGCCTAAGCACACATGCGCGCGGCCGAAATCGCTCCCGCCCACTATATGGGGCACCTGGGATTACCATCCTTCCTCGACCCATGAGAGGTCCGAAATTTAAGAGGGGGCAAAGTTTGTACTTTCCCAAATTTCAAACAAGCGTCCCATCTTCTGTTCAAAAAAGCCAAAAACAAGCGCGTCCCAGACTGAAACATGGTTCTCCCCCTCCCCCCGACCACCCATCAGATTCCCCATTCGTACTCCGTGGGCGCAAAAACTACCTCTCCACCAGCCGCGAAACCCCGACGTCCTCCGTCCGCCACCCCATTCTGTCGGATTTCGGGTTACGGCAGACCCTTGAGGTTCGAACACTGGGGTGCGCGCGGAGATCTCGCCCTCTACCTACCTGCACCCCGCCGCCTCGCTAGGACCTAAGCTACAAAAGGAACAACACAAGAGACGCAAGGTTTATACTAGTTCGGGCCACCATTGTGGTGTAATACCCTACTCTAGTTTGTGGTGTGGTGGATTGCCTCTTGGGCTGATGGTGATGAACAATACAAGGAAGAACAGCCTCGCGAGGGTCTGTTCTTGGCCGGGGCGATGAACTGCTTGGAGGAGTTCAGTCGCTCTCTCTCTCTCTCTCTCTCTCTCTCTCTCTCTCTCTCTCGATTCAAGATCAAGCTCCTCCTCTACCCTGTGGTTGGCTAGTCCAATTTATAGGCGAAGGCCCTGGGCCTCTTCCCCAAATATTGAGCGGGAAGGGCGCCAACAATTGGCCATTTTGAAGGGGAACATCTGGTACACTTATCCTGACTAAAGTTGGTCCTCGCCTGTCAAAGGCTCTGGTGGTGACGCCGGCTTGGGCTCCACAATGACTTCCTTCCTGTCGTTGGGCTGGTCTTGGTCTTGTTGCACCGAAATGGACGCCTTTGCTTGATGCTCTCGCCTGCGCTTGCTCCCTTTGCACCAAAGAGGAAAGGAGGACACTGCGCGGGCTGGCGCCCACTGGCGCCCTTGGTGCGTCATGGCTTGCGTCATGGGCAGCTCGTGAGGTACCCGTCTTGATCTCTCCGCCTCCTCATGAGCCCAGCTGACAAGGCCGTGCACGAGAAGCTCCTGTCATCCGCCTGCATGTCTTGGCCCTCGCGAGGTCTTGAGCTTGTGTTGATGAAGATGGGCCGTGATGGGCCCCCCTTTGAGCCACGCCGCAGGCCACAGGCAGGCAAGTCTGGGGACCCCCATTCCCAGAACGCCGACACATTCCACTCATCAACCGCCGCCCTCCTCCATCACACGGGCCGATACCCGGCGTCGTGCGTCCACCGCAACCTCAACCTGGCGCCTCCATGGCTAGTAGTTGAAGCCGAGGCCAAGCCGTCCGTACCTGAGCCAGTTCAACCACGCCATCCTGCACCTCACCGCTGCCGCTCCAACTTTGCCACCCTCCACCGCTCCGGAGCTGTTCCTTCTACACCGTCCTTTGCCGCCTCAGATCTGCTTCCCCTCCGCCGACATATGGCCACGACAACATAGTCAACAGTTTGGCCATGGGTTCGTCCATGCCTGCACCCTCCAGAACATCGGTTTCCCCAGCAAAAAGAAGAAGATCGGCGCGACATGTAGAGGAAACCACACCGGCTACCGAAAATGGTACTCCTCTTCCCTTATTCGTGCAAATCTTACGTGTCTACTTGCACGGTATTCATCCCACAGAAGACACTAGTTGACCACTTCTTCTTGATACTAGATGTACCTAGTAACTCGCGATGCACAAGGTTTCTCCTCATATACTATTTCACCTTAGCTAGAGGTCCGTCGCCCCCCTGAATTTCAATTCCTGGTCAGTTGATTCCCAAAGCATTCCCCGGCGTAACAGGCACTAGTCCACCTATTACGCTAGGGAAGCAGTGCCTCGGTGTTTATCTTAGGGGCGTGTGGGGCCTAGAGCTACCACTACCAAAAAAAGACACATCCGTGACATTTTGGGCCGAACGAAAAAGTTTTCTGTCATACATATGACACTTCTATGACGATAATTGTGACAGCACCCGGTATCATCATAGATGTGGTGGGCTCCTACTTCTATGACAAAAAATCATGACAGAAAATGGGCTTTTCGTCCTAGGCGGGCCGGAGAAGCAGCTGCATGACATTCTTTGGGCCGTCCATGACAGAAAAAACCATGGTAGAAGCGAGGGGGAGGAAAATTTTGGGGAGTTGCCGGTTACGGTGGGAGGTCGGGGGCCGATCGATCGCTGCGTTTCTCTCAGACGATACCTGCGTAAAAGCGGCGTTAGCTCTAATCGAACCCGAAGCGAGGCATTGGGCTTTGGCGAACCCGGCGATTGCCTTTGCGAGCTACGCGTTCGAACCCGGCGATCGATCGATGGCTGTTAGCGAACCCGATGGGCGATTCGCCGCTACTACTGCTAAGCTGAAGCCGATCGATGCTGCCTGCGGGATGAGCGGTGAGTGTTGCGGGGGGGTTGGATGAGCGATGGCGGTGGCGTTGCCTCGGATGAACAGGAACCCGTGGTGTGGAGGGCTGGATGAGCGATAGATGGTGGAGGGTGGCCGTGGAGGGTGGTTGAACAGGACCCGTGGTGTGGAGGGCGGTGAGGAGTCTGGATTAGGGGGTATCCGGACAGCCGGACTATGTACAACCTCCGGACTATTGAAGCATGAAGATACAAGACTCAATACTTCGGCCCGTGTCCGGATGGGACTTTCCTTGGCGTGGAAGGCAAGCTTGGCGATCTGGATATTATATTTCCTTCTTTGTAACCGACTCCATGTATACCCTAGCCCTCTCCGGTGCCTATATAAACCGGAGAGTTTGGTCCTTAGAAGGCCGATCACAATTACAATCATACCATCATAGGCTAGCTCTTAGGGTTTAGCCTCTACGATCTCATGGTAGATCTACTCTTGTACTACCCATATCATCAATATTAATCAAGCAGGAAGTAGGGTTTTACCTCCATCGAGAGGGCCCGAACCTGGGTAAACATCTCTGTTCCTTGCTTCCTGTTACCATCAGCCTTGACGCACATATCGGGACCCCCTACCCGAGATCCGCCGGTTTTGACACCGACATTGGTGCTTTCATTGAGAGTTCCTCTGTGTCGTCGCTACTGGGCTCGATGGCTCCTTCTACCATCGTCAATAACACGGTACCGGATAGTCATGACGAGCACGGCTTAGACCTGCTATCGGACAAATCTCGGGGTATCACCCCCGCAGTAGCCTCGGACCTAAATCCGGAGCAGGTTGAGTTGCCTGAGGACGGAGGGCTGGACCCCGCCCCGCAGGTTGCACAATTATCAGCGGTGGAGCCGAACATGGGCCTTACCTCTATGGTGGCCTACGACTACGGACCCCTGGGTTCATATCCGGATGATGGTTCCGGTCCGCGCACTCCCGAGCCAGTCGAGCCAGGTTGGGCTCCGGTAATGGAGTTTACCGCTACGGATATCTTTCAGCACTCGCCCTTTGGCGACATGCTCGACTTGTTAAAAACTCTCTCTTTGACAGAAAATTCTGGGCCAAACTATGTCCGGTTCGAGTGGGAAGCAGGTGGCGAAGAAATTCATTGCCCACCCACCACCCACTTCATAGCCACGGTCGATGATTTAACCGACGTGCCTGACTTCGACTCCGAAGACATCGACGGTATGGACGACGATGCAGGAGAAAATTCGGAATCTATGGGGCACCGGACTTCCCCCTCGTCACACGACATATACATGGTGGATACGCCCAAAGAGGACAAAGGCGACAATCCGGACGATAAAACCCCCGGACAAAAGCCAAAGCGACGGCGCAGACACCATTCTAAGTCCAGCAACAGTAAAAATAGCGACAAAAGCGCCAGAGGATTGATACTACGATCAACTCCGAAGGCAACAATGACCATACGGACCCAGCGATGGAGCAGGACGAACCAGGTCACCCCGAACATAGTTCGGAGCAGACGCCCGAAGACAATGATCCCAACGGACGAGGTCATCAAACCGAACCAGCACAGGAAAACAGTCCGGATAATGATGCAATCCCGGAAGAGCACGCGGAACGAGATAACCTCCACAGAAAGCTTATGGCCATCGCAAGAAGTCTAAAGAAGCAGAAGCAACGACTCAAAGCCGCGCAGGAAACGCTCAACCGTAGATGGAACAAAGTGCTGAACCTTTGAAGAAAGATCGGCGATGATCGCCATACAAAGAGCTATCTAAAACGCAAGCTACCGCCAGAATTCGACGACGAAGCTGCACCACTTCATAACCGCAACAAAGCGGCCACCGACGCCGCGCACGATCCACGTGAATATCTTAATAAGAAGGCCGCGGCGGCCAGGTCCATTATGGATCAAAGGGCGACCCCAGACAAGGGACTATGGTCACCAAAGCGATTCATAATCGAATACCAGTCCGGAATAAACACCGGACACAACAACAGCCGACGGCATGCCACGGCTCGTCCAGATACAGAGGGGCTGCTCACCCCCTGTGCTTTACCGATGAAGTACTAGACCATGAATTTCCACAGGGCTTTAAACCTGTGAACATAGAGGCATACGACGGAACGACAGACCCAGGGGTGTGGATCGAGGACTTCATCCTGCACATACATATGGCTCGTGGGGACGATCTTCACGCCATCAAATACCTCCCCCTCAAGCTGAAGGGACCAGCTCGGCACTCGTTGAAAAGCCTCCCCGAAAATTCAATTGGGAGCTGGGAGGAACTCGAGGACGCTTTCAGGGCCAATTTTCAAGGGACCTATGTCTGGCCTCCGGATGCTGACGACTTAAGTCACTTAGTGCAACAGCCCGGAGAGTCCGCCCGCAAGTTTTGGAACAGATTCCTCACTAAGAAGAATAAAATTGTTGACTGTCCGGATGCCGAAGCCTTAGCGGCATTCAAACACAACATCCGTGACGAGTGGCTCGCCAGACACCTCGGCCAAGAAAAGCCAAGGACAATGGCAGCCCTAACAAGCCTTATGACCCGCTTTTGCGCGGGAGAAGATAGCTGGCTAGCCCGTAAAGGCACCAGCGACCCCAGCACATCCGAAATAAGGGATGGCAACGGGAAGCCATGGCGTCATAAAAACAAACCCCAAAACAAGGAAGAGAGCCCGGATAACACGATGGTTAATGCCAGATTCAGGGGCTCTCGACCTAATCAGCAAAATAAGCCATCTAAAGGCAGCAAAGAGGGACCGTCTGTGCGAATAGAGTCCTAGATGACTATGCCAAATTCATGGCACCCCTGACAAACCTGCAAACCATACGCACAGAGAGTGTTGGGTCTTCAAGCAGGCCGGCAAATTAAATGCCGAACACAAGGGAAGGGAAACACCAAGTGAATACGAGGATGAACCTCGCCAGCCGAACACGGAGAGACAGAAAAAATTCCCGCCAGAGGTTAAAACAGTAAACATAATCCACGCGACTCACACATCCACGAGAAGGCACAAACGCGCGCATAGAGACGCGCTCGATATAGAGCCCATCGTACTCACACCTAACCACTGGATGCCCTATCCGATCACCTTCGATCACTTGGACGACCGAATTAGTATTCGGCGCGGAGGATCAGAGGCCTTGGTGCTTGACCCAATAGTCGACGGATACCATCTCACCCACGTCCTCATGGACGGCGACAGCAGCCTCAATTTAATATACGAGGACACTATCCACAGGATGGGGATAGACCCATCCATAATTAATCAAAGCGACACCACCTTTGAAGGGGTGATACCAGGCGTTGAAGCCCACATTAGGGGCTCCGTTGTACTGGAGGTAACATTTGAATCTCCAGGCAACTCCAGAAGCGAAGAGCTACTCTTTATCATCGCAACCTTCCAAAGCAACTATCATGCATTGCTTGGAAGAACGGCCTTCGCCCGTTTCAACGCATTACCGCACTATGGCTACCTTACACTCAAGATGCCCGGTCCACGCGGCGTCATCACCGTTAGCGGAATAACAGAGCATCGTCATGCGCAGAGGAACACGCGACGACCCTCGCAGACGGACTATAAGTGGCCTCCAACATCAGAAAACATGACTGGTCATTAAAGACCACAGACTCGGCTAGACGAGTCTGGTCGCCCGAATAAAATTGAATCAGGGCACCGTATATGTAATCCCGTAGTACACACCAGGGGCTTTAAATACTTAATACAGTCCCACAGATTGGCTCAACCTTAGGGGCAGGCCAACATCTTACACAATTATTATCCATCTTAATACAGTCCCACAGATTGTACTCTTTTACGAGTTTTCCTTTTTCCACAGAGAACGTTCGCGCGATACCCTTCCAGGATACGACACAATGGAGACAAAGGCGCAGACGTGCAATAGGGCCCCATTCAACAGGTTTCTTTTTAGATTAAGCACCTTTGTAAACCTTTTCTATTACCTCTTGTTGTTTAATCATCCCATGGGTTCCATACCCACGAGAGGATCTCGCCGTTTTGGCATTTCGCCACGACATTAACGCATACGTGCACAGAAGCGCAGGGTTTATAATGAATGGGCATTCTTGAGCTCATCATCCGTTATAAAGTTCGAATACCTTGAGTGTTGGCGCCACGATTTTGGCCTTATATGCATCAGCTCACGAATCATGTCTTTGGTCAAATGTTGGGTTTGCCGACTCACAGGTTTGCTGCCTTATGTTCCGTTATAATCGGCTAAGGTGGCCAAGGAGAACTACTGCGATTGTGCCTGGTTATTCGGACGAGCACCTCGATGAAAGCCGGCGGCTGTCATGATGCAGCGCGAGACCTGTTCAACCACTCAAGACTTATTGGAATCTTTAGGATGCCTCGCATTAACGAAGGACCGTTTCGGTCATGTACACACGCTTGCCCGTATTCGGATACGCGAAGGTACCGGGGCTACATAGTAGCCCCAACACTGAACTCCCATGGCTAGCGAAAGTGTTACAACTATATAGTCCGGTTGCCTAGTTAAATGCGCGATCACCTCCTTAATGGACCAAGGCGTTGGATCAAGTGTGATTAAGCATATTTTCACGAACACCCCGCATTGTCTTCGTGAAATTGAAAGCCAACATTGCTATCTTCGGATTACACATTCATATATATATATATATATATATATATATATATATATATATATATATATATATATATATATATATATATATATATATATATATAGGGCTGAACTATTACATTACCCTACGCCCCTATAAAGCGCGACGCGTCCACGACCGACCCAGCCCCAATCCGACACTGCTTCCCTACCGCCGGAGGCAGCCGTCATGCGGCGGCGGCGGCGGCAGCCGAGCGAGGAAGCCAGCGCGCCGTGATTGGCGGCGACAGATCCACCGCCGCCTCCTCCTTCCTTACATCACGGATCCATCGCCGGGTGCGTCATCCCGCCTCTGCCTCCCTCCATCGCTGGATCCATCGTCGGTCGTGATCCCGACCTCTGTCTCGCTCGCCGCGAGATCCATCGGCAGAGGCCGTGATCCCGCCTCCTGCCTCTCTCCGTCGCCGGATCCATCGTCCGGAGCCGTCATCCCCGCCTCCTGCCTCCCTCGTCGCCCGGATCCATCGTCCGAGCCGTCATCCCGCCTCCTGCCTCCCTCCGTCGCGGGTCTCCTTCTCGGGGCGATTATCCCGCAAGGTGCTTCCTCAACGAACCTCTTCGCGGGCGTCCACCACAAAGGTGCTGCGTCAATGGTGCCGCCTCGCAAGAACATGCCAGTAAGACGCCCACGAGAGGTAGAAGAAGAAGACAGTACACTGGAGGTAATGTCTGATCACCACGTTTGTGTCACTCCATCAGTTCGACGGTCCTGCTATGAAGAAGAACCCGATGGTACATTGCAAATGCTAGCATCAGTTCATTGACACCCCTGCCACTTGATGCACATTAGGATGTAGAGGTTACTGTCAGTGCATCTAATATGCATTGCGTCAGTTCAAGTTAAAAAAAATTAAACATATGCGTCAGTCCAGGTATAGTGACAAGGTTCAGCTACCGTTGAGAGTTGTATGTTGTTATTCCTAAGAGTACAAGTCATGTAATTGCGTCAGTTTGAACGAGTAACAAAACTGTTACCAAAAAAATATAAAATTGCTACACAATAAGTTCAGTGATACATAAGCTAGCAGTACTTGTAATGTATATGCATTGATGCACGATTAGGATGTCGAGGATTCTTGTCAATGCATCTAATATGCTATCTTGAGTTCAGGTTAAAAAATTAAACATCGGTGTCGATCCGGGTAGATAGTGGCGAGAGAGTGCCACGATTACACAATAAGTTCAATGATACATAAACTAGGAGTACTTCTAGTGTAGTTGCATAAATTCTGAGAAGAACAGAGGAGAAGTCATGCATGAGTTCAATGTCCAGTTTACAAAAACAGTGCTAAAAAAAGAGCATTAGTACATCCGTGTTTTGAATATGAACGTTCATCAGTTCGACTGAAAACGAAACCAGATTAATCACAAAAAAATTTGAATGTTGTTTGCAGAAGCATGCAAGGCGGCACACGCAGCAAGCATTTGATGAGCAAAACAGATATGGGGCACCACCTGGTTGGGTAACACCAGAAATACCGCCTGGATATTTCAACGATGCGAGCAGATTTGAAGATACACCGCAATCATCGGAAGCACGAACAGGTCCTTCTATACAGACAAACAGCAATGTGCGGGAATGCAAGCTTTGCTGCTCTTTGGGTTGCAACTAGGCCAACAATATCACCAACAACAAGCGTTTTCCTTCCCAGTAGCATGCAAAAAGCCAAGGCGAGAAGCCGTGGATGGGTTGCAAGAAGGCTTCCACCGGTCGCTCCGTCTCAACATCAATCATCCGTCTTGCAAAACCAGTTGCTGACGGGAAGACCAGGGCAAAAGACAGAAATTTTGGCCACTCTAGCAGGTTCAAAAGTACAAGATATGAGCCATATAGGCAGGAGCAACATCACAATGAATCGAGGAGAGGCGTCCAGGTACAGCGAGAGCGGAGATCTTCGTCATCGTTGCTCCTCCAAGAGATGCATTGCTGCATGTGCCAAGGGTGACACCACCGGCGCCCATAACCGGGAGAACAACAAACACGGAGGCAGCAGAGCTATACACATGTAAGTATCCATATAGAAAAAAATACAAGCACAGTCCATACCATGGTCTTGTGACCACCCCATCTAACATTTTGTTTGGTCTTTGTTGTGTGCAGCCACACGACAATGAAGCTTATGTTACGCCGAGGCTAGAGATGAGGTTTGAAACTTTTGAAGAAAGTAAGAACTTCTACAACGTATATCTGAAGCACGCTGGTTTTCTGTCGGGGAAGGCCCCAAGTTTAAGACGAGCCTAACTTTATTGCACGTGCCATGGAGTTTATGAATCAAAGGTGTCGAAGCAAATAGGCAGTGTAACAAGGCGACACCGAGAACTAAGCTGCGGGGGCTAAAATGAAATTTGAAGAAGGAAAAGGATGGAACATTTGTCATAAAAGAGATAGTATGGGAACACAACCACAGGCTACAACTCACCATGAAATGCTTGTCTTCTTGCACTCCCACAAAAACTTTGACAAAACAATCTTGGAGTACGTCAAGTACTTGCAGTTCAAAGGCATTGAACACGCGCAAATCATAAGCATTCTGGGCGGTGATGACCCAGGTAGCTACTTCCTCGAAATGAATGCCAAAGACCTGATTAACCTGTAAGTATAATCTTGGTCTCCTCCCCTAAACCGCCTATATCTTTTTTCCTCTGTCGGTACAAACATATCACATAGCGCATGACTGGCCTTGATTCAACATGCATTTTCAATGAACTTTTAATATGCAGGAAAGCAAAGAATTCAAGGATTGATGATGTGGGCGATGTCCTAAAGACTATCAACTTCTTTAGGGAGATGAAAGCTATAAGCAGGGAATTCTTACGTGACATGCAACTCGATGAGTCCGACGAGTTAAGAACATATTCAGGCGAACATAAGCTACCGAGGCGTGTCGAGGACTTCGGGACTGCGTAACGTTTGACACAACATATAAGACCAACAAGTACCATATGCCACTTGGGGTGTTTGTCGGAACTAACAACCACTTGCAGACTACATTCTTTGGTTTTGCCCTGATAAGAGATGAGGATGCAGATTCATTCAAGTGGCTGTTCAAGACATTTTAAGGTGCATGAGAAGGAAGGCTCCTACATGCATCCTCACAGTACACCCGCTAAAACAACCCCAACCACCACCCCCTTCCAAAAAGAAAAGGAAAGTAACACAATAAAAATGTTGTGTCAGTTCTATTGGTATATATGCACAACCATCTGCCGACCACTCCGAGTCTATTTTATCATTACTAGACCAGTGCCCGGCAATGGCTTTGGCGATCGCAGATGTTTTCAAGAACACAGTACATAAGCTATGCCGCTGGCACATTATGAAGAAGTACAGGGAACACCTTGCGTGCCTGTATATCCTGCACGAGGACTTTAAAGATGAATTCACATCAATTCTCAACTGGCCCCTCATGCCAACTGAGTTTGAGGATGCCTGGAAAAGATTGATGGATAAGTACAACCTCCATGATGATACCACAATGGTGGGCATGTGGAACGAGCGTGAGAAATGGATATCAGCCTACTTCAAAGAAATTTTCTGCGCCAAAATGACATCCACACAGCGAAGTGAGAGCATGAACTATGTGCTCAAGAAGAACTACGTAAATGAGAGACATAACCTACACGGTTTGTCGGCCGGGTAAACTCTGCATCAAAACCGGAGGAGGCGGAGAGAACCGAGGAGACAATGGGTAACGGGTATAGCTCTATCACTTGTCGTAAGACAAAAATTACATGCTTACTAAAGTAAAAACTTTATTAGAAGTTTTTCCTGCAAGAAAACTAACAATTTGTTCATCATTCTTGCATCTGCGGAAGGAACAGAACACGCTGACCTTCTATGGGTTTGACACCAGATGGCAAAAGCTGTACCTTGGTTGTGTGCAATGAGATCGAAGATAGGCTAAAGCGAGCACTCTCTTCACGGCGACAGAGACGGAAGAGCCCACAAGTACCTAGTGCGCTACAACCACCCATAAAAACTATGCTGTGTGGGCTTAGCACGCGTTCCAGGTGGTTGCAGACCCCGTGGGAGAAACATATGAGTGCGAGTGCAGGCTATGGGACCACACAGGTAAGGACTACAAAAAAGATGTTACATCTGTACTACTTTCTTTGCAAAGTTTTTGTTGAATGAAATAACAAAAACATGCACCTCTTCCAAAACAAATACAGGTCTTTTCTGCGTTCATGTCCTGTGCATGATCACGAGACAATTAAACTGAAAGCGTTCGAGAGAAATACATACTCGGGAGATACACTAAGCGCCCGAACATCCAGCCAACATTTGTGAAATGACTTGAGGACGATGGCGTCAAACAAGGCATCCCAATCTGCATTGAAAGCTCACTGGTGGCGCTGAACATGAGGTGCATAGAAAAAGCTTGAGAAGCCAAGAGCAAATGGCAGGGCGCGAGTCGTCATGGACAAACTTGAACAAGAACTTCGGCGCCATGCATTCTGCTGAAAATGGAGGTGTCGCGGACAATGAAGCCATTGAGCAGGATATTGCTACAATGTTATCGAGATGAACCATATGGGAGCTATTGACCCATTTGAGAGCGAGGAAGATGAGCAGTAACAACGGAGCTTGCCGTGTGCACACTCAAGAGCACCGACAAACTCACATGCGAGATCATGAGCTCGATGGTGCTGTAGGCGAGCGACATGACAATAGCTCATCCTACCAGCAGCAGCAGGAAAGGGTGATTAAACCCCAATATTATCAAACACAAAGGGAGGAAGAGCAAAGGCGCAAGCAGCAGCCAAAAAGCCACCACGCCCCATCAAGCGCGTGGAATTTGGCCGGACGGCAAACCCCTCGGGGTAAGGGCATGCGGATTACGCAGCGTCGTGAGCAACCATAACTACCGCACATGCCCTCCATACGGATGCCACATCAACAAGAACAAGCAGATTGGAGCCACCCAGCTTTCTACCAATGGAGACAACACGCGTAACAGCTACACTTGCTGCAAGTGTGGCGGCCGAAGGGCATAATGCGGACGTGCAAAGTGAGCAAGGAGGTCGGTGGAGCTGAACATAAAACAGGGCAAAGTACAGAGTTCCAAGCAATCAAATGAAGGCGATGAAGAAGAAGAGTTTGATGAGAATGGCGGCCAATCGAGCGAAGACAATGAAGATGGCGATGTCGAGGCGAGAAGCTGAAGCCCGGCGATGAAGCTGCCAAGGCTCAACACGGAAAAGCGCCCGGCAAGGCACAACATTCGAGGGACAGTTAGGAGAAGCTCAAGACTGAACAATACATAGTGGTTATCCTGCTGCGTCAACTAAAAATAACCTTATAGTCTCGGTTGCATCAGCACACAATGAGAAGCATTTCACAAAACACGTCGTTACCAAAACTTATTTAGCTTTATCGTCGATTTCTCGTCGGAACTAAAGTTATTTTTAGTTTTGATTTGTGCCCACTAGAGTAGTGACATTATTTTGTAAACCATTTTATAATCATTTTGAATGCAGTCACAAAATCGTTTGAAAAAACTTATCTGGATATATCCGACATAAGCGCTCGTGAACCCGATAACTCGGGGAAAAAATATGTCAAGGAAAATTTTGAACTCTTGTAGCACATCGATCTTGATAACTCTCATTCGTCGATTACAAGGCGAGTACACATCGGTGCTGATATAATTTCTGATTTGTTCCCGCTGAAGCAGTGACATTATTATTTACACCATTTGATAATCCTTTTGAATGCAGTCAAAAATAAAATTGAAAAAACTTATCTTGATATATCTGACGCAAAACGCTACTGCGAACCAGTAACTCAGCAAAAAAAATGTCAAGGAAAAATTTAAACTCTTGTATTACATCAGTACTGATAACTCTCTGTCAGCAGTACAAAAGGCATATTAATAACAAACACACCAGTAAACGACTGAAAAAAAATCGTTTTGAAATAACAAAGCTATGCGTGCTCCTGCCAGTCCCAATTCAGAAAGACTATCAGTACATAAAAGTAATTACCTCAAGCAAAATGCCAATATAATACATCCTGTACTGGTGAAAATCTAATTTATCTGTAAAAATATTCACATGTTATCTTGATATAAACAATCCTTAAAAATACGAAAATTGTTTTAAAAAACATTAGCACCACACATAGTCTATTTGGTAATTGAGTACGTTCAATTACACTTCAATCACCATCCGAGTATGACAATAGGAGTTCAGACCTCCACCAACACCGGCCGACACGTGCAAGTGGGATAAGCAGGTGATAAGTACAGCTTGACTATACGAATCGGTGCCACGATAAAATGCCATCATCACCACCGCGAGAGGCGTGCAAGTGGGATTTTGCGGTCGTAAGTACAACTTGACAAGACTAAGCGATTGCACAGTAAAAACCATTTAAATTGGGCGGTTAGTTCTTGACGCCACCACCGCGCCACCTTTCGGGCGGTTGCCACGACGCCTTGCAAAGCGGTGACCCCACGCCATAGCACCCACTACACACGCCCCCGACGAACCGCCTCCCACAAACCACCGTCGGCGCACTGAAAAAATACCCCATTGTCTTCCATCTCTCCCTCGTTCCACAAACCACCATTGCCGCTTCCATTTCCACGCACACAAACCTCGGTGTCTCTCCAAAGCCCAAAGTCACGGGAGGAAGGCCATGGCGGAGGAACCGTCCATAAGCGTCATCATGCCGAGGCGTCGGACAAGAGGAGCAACCTCGTCGACATTAAAGTCCCCGGAGAAGCGCAACTACACGAAGCGCTCAAAGGGGTTGAGCTCCACGGCAAGGAGGCGGAGATCGTCGCACCAGCCGAACGAGACAAGGCCGAAGAGGTGATCTCCGGGCTTTGGAGGAAGCTTGGCGGCAGGTTTAAATAGGATCGTCGGCGTTGGTGTGCACTACACCAGCGAAGATGAACCTCCCGGATGGCGGCGATCCTGCGGTTGTCGCGTCGACGAACTACGCTTGGTGTACCACATCGCCACGGCCACAAAATGGTGAGCAATCCTACTCATTTGCCATGCATATGGTTTATCTGTTTTATTAATCTTGTATCCTGAAAATTTAATCACACTTGTTTCCCAACTAGATGTACTAGTGTGGTTTGTGAAAAGTGGATGCACTACTGCATTTTCTCAAGTAGATATACTATAAATGTATTTTTGAACCTGATGCACTGGATTACTATTTGGAAAATCTTGCGGAAGATTAAATTCTGAAGTTGATCGACTAGTGTAGTTTATGAAGTTGATACAATAGAGTAGTCTATGTACTCGATGTATTAAAAAAGATATTTCTGAACTTGATGTAGTGAAGTATTTTACGAATTTGATGTAATGTTATTTTAGTAAGAAAATAAACTAAGAACTTAGTGAAACACTGGTTACGTGTTATCCTATTTCAACAAAAGTAGACTAAACTAGTACCAATGCAGAACATACAACATTCTTTGAAACTATGTATAATCCAAGAAGAAGAATAACATGATGTACTTAATTTAATTTCAGAACTTTCTTTACTAGTTTTTGAAGTACATTCATCCATTGTTTATCCTACATAAACAACTACTTCATGGATTCATCACTTGTAAAACAAAACAAAATGGATAATTCAAACATCAAAGTAATGCTAATATTCAAAATGTCTCGCCCTTGCAGGCCCTTAAGCGCTGACCAACATCTTTGACATGACAAGTTGTTCACATTTGCGGTTTCAGCATTGAAAGCGACAAAGAGAAAGCTGAAGTTGTCGGCATGGAGATCAACCCCAACAAGTTCATCGACATTCAGCGCAAGTGGAGAGTTCCATACACGGAAAAAGTGCGACTCCTTGGTGATGTTGCAGCCAGCGTCATCCACCCATTCTACAAAGGCATGAAGAACAAGATCAACACGCGGAAGACTACAAGCTGTGGGGGACAAGCGAGCTGCGGACAACCTCATCGAGTGCGCGAGGAGTAGATCGTCGCCCGCGTACAAGTCATGGTTCATGATCGACTACATCACAGATGGTTCGGCATTTGCAAAAAGCGGGAGGCTAACAACTTCTCGACCACCCCTATTGCCTTTTAGGGATGAAGATACATCGAGCCTGCCTTCGTTTTACTTCCTCTTGTGCTTGCCTTTTATCTTGTTGTTTCAAATTAGTAGTTTGCTCTTGTTGGGTTGAACCGGTATGATTATGTCGTGCTTGTCATGTTTGAACAAGTTTAGTTATGTCATCAAGTACAATGTTTTGCTTATCTCATTATATAAGTTTGGTTTGGTAGCTTCCTATGTTGTTAATCCATCATTTCAAAATTGAAAAGTAGCTTACGAATGGAGCGTTGTCGTTGCTCTAAAGTACTAGTTATGATGCAACTAATCACTAGCGTTGTTCCATGTCGGCACAACTCGATACACTTGATCGGACATTACATACTTACTACAATTAAAAGTACAAAGAAGCATCGGTCAAGTAAGCGCTACTATGAATGCACTATCGGTACAACTCAGTCTACATAAGTATCATAGTTCGAAAATGACACCATAAGACACTTGAGAATAATCACAAAACAAACAAAAAAGAAGGCAAAAACTCAAATGAAAAAAAGATTACACTCACAAAGCTGACAAGAACTAGAACAAAAGTATCAGTCCAAATTCTTGGAGGAGTCAAGTACTAGATTCAAACAAACAAAAAATTGACCGCCCAAGGTCAAAGCGAACCACGACAATGCTAGATAAAACAAACACAAAAAGAAGGCAAAAAACTCAAATGAAAAAACATTACACTCACACAAAGCTGACAAGAACTAGAACAAAAGTATCAGTCCAAGTTCTTTGGAGGAGTCAAGTACTAGATTCAAACAAACAAAAAATTGACCGCCCAAGGTCGAGGTAGAGCCACGACAATGCTAGATAAAACAAACACAAAAAGAAGGCAAAAAACTCAAATGAAAAAAGATTACACTCACACAAAGCCGGCAAGAACTAGAACAAAAGTATCAGTCCAAATTCTTTGGAGAGTCAAGTACTAGATTCAAAAAACAAAAAAATTGACGCTGAAGGTCGGAGCGAGCCACGACAATGCTAGATACTTGAACTCGAGCCCGTGGCGAATCCTAATGTCACTGCTTGAGACCAGCCGACCAGGGCCACAGTCAAGAGAGAGGCGAGCACCGTGTATAAGCGCTCGGGTAAGTGTTGGAGGAGTTCGACTTGTGGCGTCGGCTGCGGTTATAAACAGGTCCGGAGCCCCTCGACTAGCGAGGTGGGACTAAACCCAGGCGCGCAGCGCCTGGCGCTTACTGCAGTAGCTGAGACGAGCTATCGGGCAGGAAAAGCGGCCCAATAGCCTACATCGTCAACAAAACAACCCACCAAATAAGCCGGTATACAAACCGGAGGCGGGACAAAGAAATATAAACCACAAGGAAAATTTTTGTCAATTAACCTCTACAAGAAAAAAGGAAAAAATATGATACAAAAACAATGAACCTCTTAAAAGAACAAAACTTAATAGCCTTTACATTAAATGTACATAATTTAAAAACAGAATTAAATATTACTTTCAAGTTCAACTACTAAAACTAAAAAGTTCAAAACATAAAATGTTTGTTAATTATGCTAAAATTCTTATTTATATAAAAGCTGACAAGTTCAACTACTAAAACTAAAAAGTTCAAAACATAAAATGTTTGTCAATTATGCTAAAATTCTTATTTATATAAAAGCGACAAGTTCAACTACTAAAGCTGAAAAAGTTCAAACATATAATGTTTGTCAACTATGCTAAAATTCTTATTTATAGAAAAAGCTGACAAGTTCAACTACTAAAAATCTAAAAGTTCAAACATATAATGTTTGTCAATTATGCTAAAATTCCTATTTATATAAAATCGACAAGTTCAACTACTAAATTCAAAAGTTCAAATAGAATTTATTTGTCAATTCTGCTAAATCTATTATTTATATATAATCTGTCCACACCACAACGAGCGATCTGGTTGTAAAATAATCTCAAACCCCACCCCAACCTAAGTTATAAAAAAATCAGTTCAAACATACATACAACATCGGTACTAAAACAGAGGATCGGTCAGGGCCACTCGCACCACTCGACATCAAATTTCAAACCCATGCATTTGTTTGAAATTACAATTCAATTCACAGTACTAAAACATAAGTACACTAAAAATGAGAATACAAAAACTATAAAGGCCTAACTTAGGTTGAGTACAGATGAAAATAAAATAAGTACAATTTATGAGCAACAACTCCCGAGCCTTTGAAAAAATGTTTTGACATACACTAGTGTATAAAGGCTTCAATAGAAAAACAATACTTAAATATCCACACGAAAAACATCACAGATCCATAAGTATAGCTTGACTATACGAATCGGTGCCACGATAAAATGCCATCATCACCACAGAGAGGCGTGCAAGTGGGATTTTGCGGTCGTAAGTACAACTTGACAAGACTAAGCAGTGCACGAGTAAAAACATTTGTCTTGGGCGGTTAGTTCTTCCACGCCACCACCGCGCCACAAACTAGGCGGTTGCCACGACGCCTTTGCAAGCGGCGACCCCCGACCACTACACACGCCCCGACGAACCGCCTCCACACACCACCGTCGGCGCCTTGCAAAAATACCCCATTGTCTTCCATCTCTCCCTCGTTCCCACAAACCACCATTGCGCTTCCATTTCCTTTGCACAAACCTCCGAATTCTCTCAAAGCCCAAAGTCATGGGAGGAAGGCCATGGCGGAGGAACCGTCCGTAGCGTCATCATGCGAGGCGTCGGACAAGAGGAGCAACCTCGTCGACATTAAAGTCCCCGCGAAGCGCGACTACACGAAGCGCTCAAAGGGGTTGAGCTCCACGGCAAGGAGGCGCTAGAGATCGTCTGCACCAGCGAACCAGACAAGGCCGACGAGGTGATGAGCAGGCTCAGGAGGAAGGGCGAAGGCTTGTATCCGAGCTTCATCGGAGTTGATGTGGAGTACACCGAAAACGAAAAACCTCCACCGATGTCGAGGAACTCTGCTTGGTGTACCACATCATGGCATGACCACAAAATGGTGAGCAATCCTACTCATTTGCCCTGCATATGGTTTATCTGTTTTATTAATCTTGTATCTGAAAATTTAATCACACTTGTTTCCCAACTAGATTAAATTCTGAAGTTGATCGTGGTGTAGTTTATGAAGTTGATACAATAGAGTAGTCTATGTACTTGATGTATTAAAAAGATGTTTACGAACTTGATGTAGTGAAGTATTTTCTGAATTTGATCTAATGTTATTTTAGTAAGAAAATAAACTAAGAACTTAGTGAAGCACTGGTTACGTGTTATCCTATTTCAACAAAAGTAGACTAAACTAGTACCAATGAAGAACATACAACATTCTTTGAAACTATGTATAATCCAAGAAGAAGAATAACATGATGTACTTAATTTAATTTCAGAACTTTCTTTACTAGTTTTTGAAGTACATTCATCCATTGTAACTCATACTACTGTTCATTCATCATTGTACGAGTACTAGTCACTAAAAACTTAATTAAAATTGTTTCCCAACTAGATGAACTAATTTAGTCTATGAAGTGGATGCACGATTACATGTTTATCAAGTTACATGCATTTACGAAGCTGTGAAGTGGATTGTTTCACAGTTAGCATCTGAAAAAAAGTTTATAGCATTACGAACTTTATGCACCAAATTAATTTCTGAACTTCATGAACTAGCATAGATTACGATCTTGATGCACTAGTATAGTTTATAGAATTGATGTATTAAAAGATCTTTGGTGAAGTGGTATAGGTCCATATCTTGATGCACATGTTTCTCAAACTAATTTTGAACTTGATATAGAATTAATGCACAAAGATGTATCAAGCACTTTGGTATAGGTCTTTTATTCAACAAAAAGAAAACTAAACTTGAATCAAGCAGCGCATATATCATTGACTCTGGTAAAATGATTCTCTAATTTGGTGAAGCATTTGGTAAAGCAAAGAAGATAGCAAAAAGAAAAAAATAACACGGTGTAGTTGAATTTAATTTCAGGACTTTGTGTACTAGTTTACGAATTACATTCATGCATGACTCATAATATATAAGCATCTACCTCATGGATTATCACTTGTAGAACAAAAAAAGCAGAAGAATTAAATCCTCAAAAAGAAGACTAATCTATAAATGTGTGTCTCCCCCTTGCTGGCCCAAGCGCCTCAAAGACTTCTGCGGGAGGAGAAATTGTACACATTTGTTGGTTTCAACATTGGAGGTGACAAGCGGATCTTTGGAGAAGTCTGGTTTGAAATCAACCCCAACAACTTCATCGACATGCAGCGCAAGTGGAAAGATCCAAAGACCAACAAATACTATGACTCCTTGGCCGATGTTGCGGTGGCGTCATCCACCCATTCTCTGAAGGCATGAAGAAGAAGATGAGCAGGGAAGACCACAAGCGTGGGGAACAGCCCTGCCGGACAACCTCATCACGTATGCGAGGAATAGATCGTACACAATGTACAAGTCATGGAAGACAATCGACAACATCGTGACAGGTTGGGATAGTTCAAAAGAAGCGGAGGCTGACCCATACTACCACTGCAACCGGCGGATGAAGATGCATGAAAGTCTGCATTTGTTATGTTGAACCGGATACCTTATGCTCTGTGTGTCCTTAGTATTGTTGTTTCAGATTTGTAATTTGCTTTCGTTATGTTGAACCACCTACCTTATGCTATGTGTGTCGGGGTTTGAACAAGTTTGCCTATGTCTATCAAGTACATCGTTTGCTTATGTAGTCCAACAAATTTGCTAGCTTCCTATTTTGTTCATCCATCATTTGAAGTTGAAGTAGGTTGAAGTTGAAACTTGATGGCTGCCCATGCACAGCACTAGTCATGGAGAAAAAAATAACACATGAATATTTTACAAAAAAAAAGTGGCAGACTAAACAAAGGCCAAAAGCAAATAGTAGCCTTAGACGCTCAGTACAGCTTAGACATGAACGGAAGTACTATCACGCTAAAAAAATCAGTTTTTAGTTTCAGACGAACACTAAAAAGACTAAGTTTCAGCCGAGGACAACATTCAGTACTAAAAAGCATCGTGGTAAAAAGTAGTTAGAAATTCACTAAATCTTGCATCGGAAAAAGCAAAAGAAACACCAATCGTATTTCCTAGTCACTAGCATCCTAGGACTGAAAAGTTACAATGCAGTTGAACACAGCATGCGTTCATTCTACAAATATATAAAAAGGCAGGAAGCTTGGTTCGCATTCCTTAAAATAGTGACATACTAAAATTAACGGTGGCAATACAACTGAAATCTCGGTACAACCTAGTCTATCTGACAAGTGCTAGGATTATACCAAACATTGCACGGAGAAGAACCACAGCCTAGAAAAAAAAAGGCCAATAACTTAATCAAAAGATATAAGTTAGACAAAGAGAAAAATCACAAGAAACACAACGAGAAGACATACTAGCATCAAACAACACAAACAATAAATAATTAATCAAAAGTACTAGCACAATTGGAATCTCGGTACAACTAAGTTTATTAGGTAAGTGCTATGATGATACCAATTAATGCATTGAGAAAGAAATAGTTTTGAACTTAATAGGACTATCTCTTAAGCGTAGCTAATTTAAACCAGTAATTTAACTTTTACTATGAAGTTCAACTACTAAAGTTCAAGAAGTTCAAAAAGAAATTTGGCACTAAAATTTTGAAAGCCTTCTTTGAATGAGACTACAAATCGGTACTAACAGAACTATATCATAAGTACAAGAAAAGCGAAGTACAGAAACTATAAAGGTCCAAGTTAGGATGGAATCACATAAAAATAAAATAAATCTCACTTTACGAGCAACAACGAAAATACACTTGAAAAAAATTGTTTCAGTTCAACTACTATATAAGTCTTGATTACAAAAAAACTTAACCAAAGCAATTCCGATGAAACATTGTGCCACACTTAAAACACAACACAAAATATACTAGTTATTACATAGTACTCGACAAGACATCAAACACTTCAAAATAGAGCCTACAATGTTTTCAAGAGATATATCACACAACTATCAATTCACTATGCAAATGATGACCATTTATCCTATGCATCGAGGGCCAAAAGCTGAACCTCCTTGGGAAGCTCCGTCACCATAAGATGGTTATTCCGGTTGAACACAACTCTATAGAGATCCTCAGCGTTCCAATCAACAATGCGTGGCTGCAAAACAATAAAACAAATTATCAAAAATCATGACACATAAAAAAAAGGATCCACAATAAGCCAAAAACAGAAATTGAAAAGCTCAACAAGAAACCCGTCATTATTTCAAATGTTCTCAGCGATCTTTTCACCATCATAGCATCCGCATACTTCACGATATAATGGCCACATTCATTTTCCCTTGAAGTGGAACCTTGACAAGCGTTGGTTTCTTTGCAAACAGCTCCCAATTGGGCTGCTTGCTTGCATTATCTTGAGCATCACCATACAGCCTTCATTACTTTGACCAATCTAGAAATCTGTAAAAAACAAAACAACCCACACAGTTTTAGGTCTCAAAAACAGCGAAACAAAGATGCAGAAATATTAATCCGGTCTGAGATAATAAATGTCACTCACAATCTTCTCGCGATCTTTGTGATAGGTGTTCTTCGAAGGGCGGTGGTTCTTCGGATAAGGTAAAAGTCAAGGATGTCAACGCTACTTGGTGCCGATTCATGACATATAAGGAATAGTGGCTCACTTTCCTATCCTTTGATAAAACCATTGGCTTGAATAGAGGCATCATGATCTAAAAACAAATGACCAAAAAAGAGATGTTAAATATTCAAAGTAAAAACCAGCATCAAAACAAACAAATAAAAACCAAAAATCAGCTAGTAGATCTCACAAGGTCGGCACTGAGCAAGTCTTCATTAGCTTTAACATAGCTCTTGAAATCTCTAGCTGCACTCTCCACATTAAACACTTTATTTTCATCCTCGTAAAACGAACAGTCAAGCACAACCTGCAAAAAAGCCAAAATAGAAAATAGACAGCGGAAAAGAATCAACAAGCAAAGTATTATTAAAACTCGTAAAAACAATAGGCAGTCTTGTTCAACATAAAAAACCGATCGATTGATTACCGTGATGAAATATGGACTCGGCAATATCCTTTTCCCGGATCACGAAATCAGCATTTCTATCGGGATCTTGCTTCCAATCATCAATGAGAAGTCCATTACATCACCCTCCATCATTTGCCCGGTGAAAAAACTTCCCGATCGATTCGGTGAAGTTAATTACGTTTCCATCAATTTGAGGTATCATTGAGAATGTATTCTGCAGCACACACAAGAACAAAAAGAAGGAGAAGCAAGATAAGGCATTCATAGCAGTTCGAGTTGTATAAAAGGAACGATTCAGGCCATATTTATCTAGCGATTACAAACAACACAAGAAAAGGAAGAGGAAAAATAATGAGAGATACTCACTCGGCATACTTCTCACGCCATTCATCACTAAGCAGCAGATTATACAACCTGCGAGCCTTGTCCGGTGAGGAATTTATAAGGGTGAAGCTGCTTTGCGAGGGGAGCAAAACTTTATAGGAGCTCAGGCGCGCGCTTCGTGCTTACAACATTGCGAGAATCCAAAGCGGGATCTTTCCTAGCACCACCAGCTCTGAGCCACTATTCGACAAGGGAGATAAACCTTTGGCAGCGGCGCTTCTCGTGACTCTTCAACGCATGACAATCTTGTCAAACACATCATCATCGCTGTCTATCAATTCCACAATGGGATTCTTGGGTGTAGTAGGGCTATCTGCACAAGCAGTAGTAAAACCTCTCGAGCTCCCAACCGCCCCTTCATAACACCAGATCTTGTCTTTTTCGGAAGCATACAGCTAAGATCAATAGCTCTGGCGCTCGAGCTCCAAGCGGGCTACCAAAGAACACTGTAGTCATGCTCACCAAGATCCACCACTCACTGAAAAAAAAGACCGCACAAAGCGTAAGTTCAAATACATATTTCATGGCAGGTACTAATAGAGAAGTACAAGCTGCAAAAAAATTACAAAAGTCCATGCACGTCACAGGGTTCGATGCCAAACAAACCCGGAAGTCAACATCAAACAAATCGCTAGTTCTTGGTATACAACAAAGTCTTCCTAATGTCCAAAATGTCTTCATGGCTGTAATCGACCATTTCAATTACACCATCCTCCGGCAATAATAGGTCTTGCAGTTTTGTAGCATAAAGAATCCACAATCATGCACGTAAACAAAGGAAAAATCAAAAAATGGTACAACACAAAATCCAAAAATACAGGAACAACATCCTCCGACAACAAAACAACCAGCAAAAATCATTAAAAGCGGATACTCACGTGTTTTTCTCTTTGAGGCACCCGCACAAACTTCATAAGAGAAACCATCAATATCTTGCCGGTGAAACGGTTTGGCCTGTCTACTACTGGACTCCTCAAAGCTTCTTTATATTATCATCATATTCCTTAAGAATCTAATTGCATCACCCAGGTTTCATCACGGAGTGAATCAAGACACTCAAAGCAGCGGAACTTCAAATTCAGAACAACCAAGCACCAATGCCCAGATTCTTCACTAGGCTTCATGGTAGCCACAAAATGGCGGATCAAATGTAGGGAAAAGAAGCTGAAAAAAATCGAGAAGAAAAATGAATTTACCAAATCATAATGAAACAAAAATTCAGCCTCCAAACAATAAAATAAAGAGAAATTGAAATTCATAAGTACAAACAAAAATCACATAATCATAAAGAAATTATATCCACCGCCCAAAATTGATGAACAATCATATCAGTTCAATTCCTTGCAACAATAAGTGCAACTTTAATAAAAGAAGCACATATCAAGTTCATTCCCCACATCCCAAAACGCAAAGAAAACATGCAGTTCTAGTTAATGAGTACAAAAGTCCAAGTTCACCTACTTGGTCAAAACCATCATTTTGATCTTGTGAACCAATTTAGCACATTGGAATCAATATTTCCATCACGGATCTTGATGCATTGTAAAAAAGAACAACAATAGTTAGAAAATTGGCAAAACAAGTTATCATCCTATTTACAAAAAACAAAATCTTGGCCGTCACCCATCAGGAACTATCAACATCGGTGTCTCGGTACTTACGACGTAGAGAATATAAAAGTTGAGCATGCCAGTGGGGACAAACGCTTTAGCAATAGAACCAACAACGGCATCACATTCTTTATTTTGAAACATCGACTTGTGACTAGAAAAACACAAAAGATTACATGAATTAAAACTACGCAACAACAACAATAATCAAACTAGAGAAAGAAAAAGAGACAAAAAATGGTGCAGGCAAAATCCCAAACTAACCATTTAAATGCGGTTAAATGCGCAACCTCGTAACAGCGAAGAAAAATGTATCAACCTTAACAACATTACCACTTTACGCTTGCGAAAATGATGAAAAATAATAAGTTCAACAACTACAAGAGAACATGTCCAAAATGCCAAAATTGAGAAGTACACCCCATTTACAAGTCCTTACGGACTATCGGGGTTTGGCGGCGGACGGTAGTTCTGTGATGAGACCATTATGCCTCCGGTTTCAGGGTTTGTGATGGGACATCTTGAGAGGACACCAATATTGATGCGCTTTCGAGTGCATAGAAAGAAAATCACAGGGGCGACAAAAGCGCCTCCTGCGTCAAGGGTCGAAGAAATTGTGAGTAAATCATCATCCTCGGATGGCACCTCCTCCACGCTAGAAGCATCTTGCAATGCATCACCGTAATCAAGACCTCGGTGGGGAAATTCTCCGTGACAAATCTTCACAACCAGAAACATTTTCATTCCCAGCAATACCAACACCAGGCGATTTGGCATCAAGTATGCTGGCAGCACCACCATCCTCATCAGCAACTTTGGTACCAACATTGCGCCCACTACTCAATGGAACATCATGAGCATCATCTCCACCACTAAGGACAACCTCACGCTCAACATCGATGTCGATGAAAATAAAAATTCAGAAAAAGTGAATAATATGAACAAAACTAACAATAAAAATAAGCTACCAATAGGTGCACCAGAAAAATAAACCTTGGAAGCATTCACAGCAACATCATCGAACTTGCTGCTGCTAACATTCAAAGTGACATCACCAACAGGCAAATATGGCTCATCGCCAACAATAGGACCCTGATTCAAATGTAATGAGACAAAAAAACAATGCTATTATGAGCAACAATAAATGGTGTGGGATAGAAAAATGAACAAGCAAGACACATCGGTGCGCATGAAATTTTAAGAAAATATTAAACACAATGAAAATAAAAATAACCTTGCACTTATCAGTGGATAGATCATTAACTCCACCGTCAACAGAACCCTCAACATTATGATTGGTCTCCTGCATGAAAAGAAAAATTAATAAACAGATGTAGATCAGGAAGTTCAACTACAATCTTGACAATGAGAACAACATAGTAAAACATACAAACAACGAGGACTGACTCACATCAACAACAGGGTGCTGCGAGCCAACATCGTTTGTACGCTGATCAGAATCATTAGCCTCAGTACCATCATCAGCCCTGTTGTCGGTGCCAGCAGCCTCATCGTGATCAATCTGCATGAAAGAAAATTATTAATAAATAGATGAACATGAGGAAGTTCAACTACAACAACGACATCGGGACAACAACATAAAATTGCAAACACCAACAATGACTCACATCAACATCGGGGCGCTCAAAGCCAACATCATTCATTTCGTGATAAAAACATTAGCCTCGGTACCATCACCAGCCTGCATCGGTGGCAGACCTCATCTTGCTCAAGCGCTTGATAACAACATTTGCACTTTCTTCATATGGCTTGCGGCGAGAGTTTTGCGTGGTTACGAAGCGCTTCATGTTGTTCAGCAGACGAACCGAGCTCGAACTAGATTAAGCGGCACCGTCGCGCATATCACCGATTAAAATCCTCTCCATCTCAATGTAGTCAACAGCTTCCTCGGCGTTAAATTGATGACCTTGGGAAGGATACCATTGATACAGCTCAAGCGCTCAACTGTCGTTGGGACCTTTTGCAGCTCAGAACACACATTACTTAAGATATGCTCAGCGTGCTCCAACGCTGAAACAACAACATCAATACCAAAACCCTGCCTCTGTGAAGCACTAGCATTACTAGGGCCAGGGGGCATAACCAGTACCCTCAACACCACGGCCATCCCTCAACTCATCGGGCAGATATGAAAACTTCGGAACCTGAGATGATGGCATCTCCAGGACTGGCCGTTTATACATCGGAAAAAAAACAACCTCCTCTTGAGTTTTCCACTACAAACAAAAGGGAAAAATAGTTAATCAATCAACGCAACACATAGGGAAAAATAAATCATGATATTAACAGATTTAAAATCAACACCACTAATAAAACTTTAGCTTGTCATTGCCAATTTGTTAGTATTTACCAACAGGCCGGTTGAACAAAGTTATTCAGTTCAACAACACACGAAACAACAGTACTAAAAACCATACCTAAACCATACAAAATATAAGCAGACAACTCTACGGTACACATGTCCACTACTGACAAAAAATAGCTATACCTAAAAATAAAAAAAAAGGTCGCAAGACACAAAACAAACAAAACTCACGGAAGCTTCCCAAACACCCAAGTCTTTGGATCTGCATTGCCTTTTTTATCAAATCTGCATCAACGGATCGAAAGCTTGGCAGGATCCATGTAACATATCACGGGGACTCGCATGTCGAGCTCCATGATTTTGCCACGGATAAAGCGGTCAAGGTACATTAATACAGGCCCTATGGCACAACACTGTGATTGCCTTCCCCATGGTATGACCACTTTGGTACTTAGCAACAACCCTTCTAAGCTCATCAACCATCGGTGGCAATAATCCATATTTGCCATGTCCTCAAAGCGAGACCCTCAAACATTGCTGCCTCTCTGGAAACACGCAGGCGACACCAGGCAACACAACCTTCATAAACACAATAATGAAGAACACTTTGAGCAAGGTCATCTTTGCTAGGATCCTTGCGAGCACCTTGAGCTTATTCCTCAAATCCTTTGTCTTGATATCTTTGTCCTGCTAATGTCAAGCTCGATCTTAACTTCATCAGGCGTCGTCATATCCGTCCTCTGGCGGCCTTGGCGTGAAACGACCACCGAGGGAAACCAAATAATTGTTGTATACCATCGCTAGTGATGCGAAGCTTCTTATTAGCCTCACCCATGTCAAGAGTCATTGTATCAGGATCTATCCTCAGGTACAAAACTCCCATCAGAGGGCGGGAAATGTTGGACTTCACCCTCCACCTGAAGATAGAACCAAAACCAGATGCATGAACCCTAGCCACATGCCGACTCTCGAGCAATTTAGCACAATCTTCAACCTCTCTCAACGAACATCGCACAGTTAAGTTCAATTTCCGTTGGTCACCTTCATCCAAGGCAACTTTTCCGGCATTGCCTCCCACCGGCTTGACCGGACTCATAACGCTAACAGGTTGTAAATGAAAACAAAAAAGCCACACCTTAAAAAATGAATATAGAAAACAACAAAAGCATATGAATGCAAGTAAAAAGAAAAAGAAAAGATTGCACAAGTTCAACTATTAAAACAACATCAGTACCACCCCTCAATTGATGCAAACAATGATCAGCCTAACCTGGCCGCAATACCAGCCGAAACACAATTAAATCATTGAAAGTACAACTAGTAAATCACATGCAGTACAAAACACAAACCACTGCAAACAATGAATATAGAAAACAAAACAAGCATACGAATGTAAGTAAAAAAAAGATTGCACAAGTTCAACTATTAAAACAACATCAGTACCACCCTCAATTAATGAATACAATGACAAGCCTCACCTGGCCAGCATACCACCCCAAACACAAATTAAATCATTACAATTACAATTAGTAAGTCACATGCACAACAAAACACATACCACTACAAACAATGAATATAGGAAACAAAACAAGCATATGAAGGCAAGTAAAACAAAGAAAAGTTTGCACAAGTTCAACTATTAAAACAACATCAGTACCACAATCAAAATAGATGCAAAACAATGACCAGCCTCACCTGGCCAGCATACCAGCCCAAACACAATTAAATCATTGCAAGTACAACTAGCAAGACACATGCGTTACAAAACACATACCACTGCAAATTCATCTTACGAATCAACTTCAATATCATCTTCTTGGATCAGCATCTTGACTTCAACACGAGCACGCTTCTTCACACCTTTGTTCACTTTTGCGGGATGAACTTTCGCTTCTTATTTTCTTTCAACAAAGACCGCTCTTGAAGAGAGCGAAGAAAGCTTCTTATTTGTCAAACCTCGTGGACTCGGCGAGCGAGAGGAGCCACCAAGTTTGCTTGGACCAATTTTCACAGCAACACTATCCGCATCAGCTTTGCTATTACCGGGTTGGGAAACAGCTTTCACCGTGGACTACGCCTCTGTGTGCCATCAGGATTTCGATCTGACATCTTCCTCTTCAAAACAGCTTTCTTCTCCTTAACTCCATCACGATCAAACACTTGCGTCAAACGAGTTTGCATCAAGTTTGTCTTCACAGGCATGTCACTGCCATGAGATCCGACATGAACAGTTGAAAAACCCGCGTCACCACCTTCATCACCTACACCTTTAGGAGCTTGAGCAACATCAACATCACTTTCTGGCACACAGGCAGCCTTTTGACGCCGTTCCAATTCCTTTCTCTTCTGGAATTCATACTTCTTCTTTCTTATCCTTTAGTCCTCATTTGTAGCGCATAGGAACATCCTCAGCTTGGGTAACAGGCTCAGTGCCATCAACACTTTGAGACTGAGTAACAGACAACTGCAAGCTGCCATCACCATCATCAACGTTAAGTGAATACATTCCATCATTAATATCTTTAACAACATCAGCAATGTCCTCTGGAACACCATGGCTGTCATTAACTGCATAAACCAATAACATAACCACGCACATAAAAAATTAAAACACAAATAACATTGCAGACACAAAGATAAATAAAGCGCATAGCATCAGACACAAAACAAAACGGAACAACTGATGTAACTAAGCATATATATGTATTAAAGGCTGATAAAAATAGAGCAAATATAAAGGAAACACCAGCAACATTACATAAGTTCTTCTAGAGGATTTGGTGTCTCAAAATAACATTCACAAGATCTTGAAAGCGTTACGATTTGTCGAATCGGGAGGCACCGGCACTCAACATCTGCAACAACATCATAATTAGCAAAAAGTACAAGAACAATCAATCGGTTCAACTATGTGAACACTACAAGTTCACGAATAAAACAAATATGAACCCACCACTTGCAGAACAAACTTGAGAAAACACAACTCTTTCAACACCATACTAGTTCTTCATTGACTACTACAACCTATTCAAATGCGGGACATCAGTTCAAAATACACATGGTGATAAGTACTACATCACATCTGCGAGGTTGCATCAAGCTGCCAAAACCATACCGCCATACAATCCAGGACAAAATTAACACATATCAAAATACATACAACTTATAAAGTCGTCGACAACAAGCTGTACAACATAAAACCAGATCTATTAAAACATCATCCAAAATCTGGGAAAATCACCTGCATTCAATTTGTCGGACTTGGATGATGTACCCATTGAATCTACAGTCCTAAAATCTGCCGAACCAGATCTGCAAGACACATGAACAAAAATTAGGGATTTGAACTATTTGAAGCGAAGCACGCCATACAAAAGCAAAACTCTTACCAGCAAACACAAAATCCGCCACGCAATCCGGTATCACTTTGCCGTAAGCGTTCGTTCAACAGCAAAGGAACCCTAGCGAGTGCAGCACGGGACAACAAAGAGAGCAAGAGATTAGAAATAGAGAAAATCTGAACATAAGAGGATGCAAGCAAAGTCAATGGCAGAGCAAAAAGAACAAAACAGAACACCCGGACCTCCACCCCTAGGGTTGAGCCCTCCGGCCGACGCTCCCGCGGCGAAACAGGAGTAACAACTCCCCCTCCGAGAAGAGAAGAAGAGGGGAACGAAGATGGAATCGATTTGGGGACGGGAGAGGAGCGGAACGGGGAAGATCGGAGGTTAAAAGGTGAGTGGGAGGGTTAAAAGATGACTGGGAGAAAACGGACGGCTAAAGCCCACAACTATGGCGAAGCCCACTATCTCTAGCCAGTTACAAAAGATAATACCAAAAATCAAATACAAATAAAAAAATTAATATAGATGGTGAAAACAAACGGCTAAAGTACAAATAATAACTCACAACAGTACAAAAAAATTATCAAACAAGTACAAATGAAAAATTAATTCATAACGGTCATGTTTTCCCTAAAAATAAAGATAAGATAATGGGGCAAGTCATGTTCGGACTCGCCTCCGCATCTGACGTCGCGGCATGCAGCGTCGTCGCTACTCTGACTTCGTTCTGGCTCGGCCTCGCCGGAGATGGGGAGGGTCCCGACCCCCCCCCGGCTCGGCCTCGCCTTCTTGGCAGTCGCGCTCGTTTGTGAGCCTTGATCACGGTTATTCTGTTCCCCACCCCGCACCCACACCCTAAGATAGATAATGGGGCAAAGTCCATACAAGGAAGATGTGTCGGTACAACTATGCCCCCGATGCAGTTCGGTGCGTGGGGCAAGTCATGTTTCCCCCGCACCCACACCCCTAAGATAAGATAATGGGGCAAGTCATGTTCGGACTCGCCTCCGCATGCGACGGCATGACGCATGCGGCGTCGCTTTGCTACGGCTCGTTCTTGGCTCGGCCTCGCCGAGATGGGGAGGGGTCTGACCCCCTCCCCGGCTCGGCCTCGCGCCAGCAGCGGTCGCTCGTTTGTGGCCTTGATGCGGTTATTCATTTCCCCCCCCCACGCACCCACACCCTAAGATAGATAATGGGGCAAAGTCCATACAAGGAAGATGTGTCGGTACAACTATGCCCCTCGTGCAGTTCGGTCGTGGGGCAAGTCATATTTCCCCCACGCACCCCACCCCTAAGATAAGATAATGGGGCAAGTCATGTTACGGACTCGCCTCCGCATGCGACGCCTTGACACGCCCAGCGTCGTCGCTTGCTCTGACTTCGTTCTGGCTCGGCCTCATTTGGGATGGGGGCGGGGTCGACCCCCTCCCCGGCTCGGCCTCGCTAGCAGCTCGTTTGGCAAAGATCATGCGGTTATTCTGTTTCCCCCACCCCGCACCCACACCCTAAGATAGATAATGGGGCAAAGTCCATACAAGGAAGATGTCTCGGTACAACTATGCCCCTCAGTGCGGTTCGGTGCGTGGGGCAAGTTATATTCCCCCGCACCCACACCCCCTAAGATAAGATAATGGGGCAAGTCATATTACGGACTCGCTTCCGCATGTGGCCTTGGCACCCAGCGTCGTCGCTGCTCTGGCTTCGTTCTGGCTCGGCCTCGCCGAGATGGGGAGGGTCCGACCCCCCCCGGCTCGGCTCGCGCTAGCGGCGGTCTTCGTTTGGTAGCGATGCGGTTATTCATTTCCCCCACCCGCACCACACACCCTAAGATAGATAATGGGGCAAAGTCCATACAAGGAAGATGTGTCGGTACAACTATGCCCGATGCAGTTCGGTGCGTGGGGCAAGTCATGTTCCCCACGCACCCACCCCCCTAAGATAAGATAATGGGGCAAGTCATGTTATGGACTCGCCTCCGCATGCGGCCTTGTGCGACGCATGCGGCGTCGCTGCTGCTATGGCTCGTTCTTGGCTCGGCCTCGCCCGGGATGGGGAGGGTCCGACCCCTCCTCCCCGGCTCGACCTCAGCTAAGCAGCAGCGGTCGCTCGTTTAACGGCGCAATGCGGTTATTCATTCCCCCCACACGCACCACACCCCTAAGATAGATAATGGGGCAAAGTCCATACAAGGAAGATGTGTCGGTACAACTATGCCCCTCGATGCAGTTCGGTGCGTCGGGCAAGTCATATTTCCCCACGCACCCACACCCCCTAAGATAAGATAATGGGGCAAGTCATGTTCGGATTCGCCTCCGCATGCGGCCTTGTGACACGCCAGCGTCGTCGCTTACTCTGACTTCGTTCTGGCTCGGCCTGCATTTGGGATGGGGAGGGGTCCCGACCCCTCCCCCGGCTCGGCCTCGCTTCTTGGCAGCTCGTTTGTGGCCTTGATGCGGTTATTCATTTTCCCCCCACCCCGCACCCACCCTAAGATAGATAATGGGGCAAAGTCCATACAAGGAAGATGTCTCGGTACAACTATGCCCCTCGATGCAGTTGGTGCGTGGGGCAAGTTATATTTCCCCACGCACCACACCCCTAAGATAAGATAATGGGGCAAGTCATGTTACGGACTCGCTTCCGCATGTGGCCGCGGCACCAGCGTCGTCGCTTTGCTCTGGCTCGTTCTGGCTCGGCCTCGCAGAGATGGGGAGGGGTCGACCCCCCCTCCCGGCTCGGCCTCGCCTTCTTGCGGCGATCGCTCGTTTGCCAAAGTGATCTCGGTTATTCTGTTCCCCCCACCCCGCCGCACACCCTAAGATAGATAATGGGGCAAAAGTCCATACAAGGAAGATGTGTCGGTACAACTATGCCCCTCGATGCAGTTGGTGCGTGGGGCAAATCATATTTCCCCGCACCCACCCCTAAGATAAGATAATGGGGCAAGTCATGTTCGGATTCGCCTCCGCATGCGGCGCCTTGTACGCGCAGCGTCGTCGCTGCTTTTGACTTCGTTCTGGCTCGGCCTCGTTTGGGATGGGGAGGGGTCGACCCTCCCCGGCTCAAACCTCGCTTCTGCAGCTTTCGTTTGGCAGTTGATGCGGTTATTCATTTCCCCCACCACGCACCCACACCCTAAGATAGATAATGGGGCAAAGTCCATACAAGGAAGATGTCTAAGTACAACTATGCCCCTCAGTGCAGTTCGGTGCGTGGGGCAAGTCATATTTCCCCCGCACCCACCCCCTAAGATAAGATAATGGGGCAAGTCATATTACGGACTCGCCTCCGCATGCGACGCCTTGTGACCGCAGCGTCGTCGCTGCTCTGACTTCGTTCTGGCTCGGCCTCGCCGAGATGGGGAGGGGTCCGACCCCCTCCCGGCTCGGACTTCGCTGGCGCTCGTTTAACGGCCTTGATCGCGGTTATTCTGTTCCCCCCCCCACGCACCACACCCTAAGATAGATAATGGGGCAAAGTCCATACAAGGAAGATGTCTCGGTACAACTATGCCCCTCGATGCGGTTTGGTGCGTGGGGCAAGTTATATTTCCCCCGCACCACACCCCCTAAGATAAGATAATGGGGCAAGTCATGTTACGGACTCGCTTCGCATGTGGCCTTGTGACACGCCACGTCGTCGTCGCTGCTCTGACTTCGTTCTGGCTCGGCCTCGCCGGAGATGGGGAGGTGGGGGGTCAACCCCCCTCCCGGCTCGGCCTCGCGCTATGGCGATGCGCTTTCGTTTGTGGTAGCGGTCTGCGGTTATTTGTTTCCCCCACCCCCGCACCCACCCCTAAGATAGATAATGGGGCAAAAGTCCATACAAGGAAGATGTGTCGGTACAACTATGCCCCTCGATGCAGTTCGGTGCGTGTGGCAAGTCATATTTCCCCACGCACCCACCCCCTAAGATAAGATAAAGGGGCAAGTCATATTACGGACTCGCCTCCGCATGCGATGTCGCGACACGCGCGCGTCGTCGCCTGCTACGGCTTCGTTCTGGCTCGGCCTCGCCGGAGATGGGGAGGGGTCCCTCCCCCTCCCGCCCTGCTCGGCCTCGTGCTACTTGGCGGCGGTCGCTTCGTTTGATAAGCGCGATGCGGTTATACATTTCCCCACCCCCGCACCCACACCCTAAGATAGATAATGGGGCAAAGTCCATACAAGGAAGATGTGTCGGTACAACTATGCCCCTCGGTGCAGTTGGTGCGTGGGGCAAATCATATTTCCCCATGCACCCACCCCCTAAGATAAGATAATGGGGCAAGTCATGTTACGGACTCGCCTCCGCATGCGACACCGCTGACACGCCAGCGTCGTGCGCTACTTCTGGCTCGTTCTGGCTCGGCCTCGCCCGAGATGGGGAGGGGTCGACCCCCTCCCCGGCTCGGCCTTCATGGCGATGCGCTTGTTTGACAGCTTGATCGCGGTTATTCTGTTCCCCCACCTTTACGCACCCACACCCTAAAAAGATAGATAATGGAGCAAAGTCCATACAAGGAAGATGTGTCGGTACAACTATGCCCCTTAGTGCGGTTCGGTGCGTGGGGCAAGTCATGCCGCAGTACTATATTCAAACAAAAAAAAAAAAAAAAAAGAAAAAATTGATAGCACAAGGACAAAAAGTACCAGTCAAATTCTTGGTGTAGTCAAATACTAGATCCAAAAAAAATTGACCGCCCAAGGGCAGTAGTGAGCCACGACAATGCTAGATACTTGAACTCGAGCCCGTGGGTGAATCCTAGTAATCCACACACCCTTGAGAACTGCCGATCAGGGCCTGAGTCAAGATAGAGAGAGAAGCGGCGCCGTGTATAAGTGCTCTGGTAAGTGTTCGGAGGAGTTCGTGGTGGCGTCGGCTGCGCTTATAAACAAGTCTAGAGCCCCTCGACTAGCAAGGTGGGACTAAACACATAGGTCATGCATGCGCCGTCTTTGCCTGACCAGCGTGAGAAGAAGCTATCCGGGTTGAATACAACGACCGGGCCGATGGCCAACAAAGTGCCGCCCCATTACAAAAATCCGATAGATCACATACGACAAAAAATAAAAAATGAAAATAATTTAAAAAAACTCACAAGAAAAATCAGTTAATAAACAAAAATATTGTAACAAAGTTCAAACACATCTCAATAGTGCAAGTAAAAAAAAATTAAGATTGTAAATAAAAATTTCAGAAATGAATTTACAAAAAGTTCAACTACTACAATTCATAAGGTTCAAGTACAAAAAAAAAAAGAAAATACTGTGCAGCGAAGATTATTTTTTATTTTATAAAATACAAAACTATCATTATTAAGTATATAAAAAAGAAAAAAATGTGCTCCAAAATTCATGTAAAAAGTAAGAAAAAAATTATACAACAAACAAATTTGATTGGTAATTGTGACCTAAAAATAGAGCAGTACTATCATTAACAGAATGTAAGTTCAGCAAACTCAATAACAAAAAGGGGTTCTAAAAAAAATCATCAGCGTATAGCACCGTCTCCTAGTTATGAACATGAAAAATATACCAGCCAAAACAAAGGATGCCCATCAGTTCAACTATAGAAATTGTTCCAATACTAATATAAAGAATGTATAAATAAAACACTTATAATTGAGCAGAACAAATAGGAAAAACATTACAGAAGTTGTTCCATACCATTCTGATAAAACAATACAATTCAACCATCTCACATGCAAATGTTTTAAAAGAAAAAATACTGCAACATAATCAACCATACACAAATCTCAAAGCCGGCGTCTTTTGCCACATTTAAACCTCTGACACATCAATTACGAGCGTCGGAGAGTCGTCTTCTCTCAAGAACATAACCATAACCACATCACCATCCTCAAATCCAGACTCGGCCGCAAACTCCTTCCACCCGGTAGTTAGGTTGATGCAACCATCAAAGTCGATGTGGTAGGCAACATCCATCAACTAATACCCATTCTTATGCGAAGTCTCCATCTTGAGACCACACGAACTAGGAGCAACAATCCGATCTGGGTGACATTTTACGCAAATGGACATGGGAGTACAAAACAAAATGAACACTGACATAACTGAATTTTTACACGAGATATAGGAGCGATTTGCATAACAAACTAAAATGGAAAAATGTGAACCAAAACAATAACACAAAACTAACTAGACATGTGAGCCGACTAAAGCTGAAAAATATGCATATCAATACACCTACGGTAAAAACATCTATTCATAAACAGATCAGGGATTATACAAAAATGGTTTAAATCTTTGTTAAGTAATGAACAAATACACACAGAAATCCCTGCTGTTAAAATCAACAAAACCTAATTAAAAAATATAGACAAGCTATTCATAAGACAAAAGCTGCAGATCCGGTCCATGGGTTTGAGCGAAACCAACAACAAAGTAGAAAACAAAAGCGAATAGAAACACATACCCATGATTCCTTCAAGTCACCATCCGTCGGTGACAAACATAGGGTGTATGAAACCCATGGTTGCCGTCTGACAAACAAGAAAGTTGCACATGCGCTTGAGTCGAGTGAGCTCCAAACCGGACTCGTACACACAACCGTTAGCTATCGCGCCATCTTTACCGAGGCATCCGCATGAACAATCCTCCATCGAACACACGGAGCAGAGAAAAAGGCAGCGAAGAGAGAGAGGAACCTAGATCTGATTACGGAAGAATGAATAAAAGGGAGGAAGACTTGGCCACACACCACACATAGATGGATAACATTTATAGTCGGGGACACTCGCATAGACTATAAAAATAATAAATAAGCAGATGGGCAGCCATTTGGTAGGAAATAGTTATTACACAAGCCATCAACATTTGACCATAAATCAGTTCAACTTGAAAACCAAGCAGTTCAAAGGCGCACATATCGAACATATGCACACAAAACAACACATTCGGAGACAAAAACAAAGTTGAATTCATTTAGTCATTCGAACATCTGCTCCCTCACAACAAAAATCTTAAAAACATAATATTCACTACTTGGTCATAACGATCAAAGAAAGCAGCGCCATTTGCCTGGTAGATGGATGTGGAGTCGTGGCTGCTCTCGCCCTAGCCCAACTAATGATCTGAATATGGTTCCTTCCCCTGCCCTCTGGGAAAAAGCTCCAATTCATTGGAGTTGCAAGTATCCATCACCTCACCATAAAGTAAATGCATTGAACTCTGCCTCCGGTTCCTCCTCGGCAGCACGTCGCGCCATCTGCCTGCGCCTGCGCCTCCTCCTCCTCTGCTCCGCTACTGCAGCCCTCACATCTATGGCGTCCCCCTCCTCCTCTGTAACCTCTCAGCTCAGATCCATCTCCCTTTTCTATGGTTGCAGCTCGTAGAATGAAACCGACGGAGTGCTCGTGCTTTATAATCAAAGTGCGAGCCATCGGTGCGACTCCGATGTCAACACACAATATCAAAACTTTGACACAGCAGCAGTCCAACTACACATACGGGCATCAATTCAAAACAACCTTGAAAAACACGCAACTTAATTACGGTTTGACCAGATTACCGAAATCGCAGCTTACGATCGGCCGCCATACACAACCTCCGCCAGCGACAAAACAACATGGGAATCCGGGTAGAAACAACTCAAAAAAGCAAAATTGACAGCGCAAATCTTTTCATACTCGGCCTCGCCGAGATGGGGAGGGGTCGACCCCCTCCCCGGCTCGGCCTCGCTTCTTCAGTGTGAGTCGCTTTCGTTGTGGTATGATCTTGGTTATTCTGTTCCCCCACCCCACGCACCCACACCCCTAAGATAGATAATGGGGCAAAGTCCATACAAGGAAGATGTGTCGGTACAACTATGCCCGATGCAGTTGGCGCGTGGGGCAAGTCATGTTTCCACGCACCCACACCCCTAAGATAAGATAATGGGGCAAGTCATGTTATGGACTCGCCTCAAGATGCGACGCCGCACGCCACGACGCCGCTCGCTATGGCTTCGTTCTTGGCTCGGCCTCATGGGATGGGGAGGGGGTCCCCCCTCCCTCCCCGGCTCGGCCTCGCCGACGTGGCAAAGGCGCTCGCTTGACAAAGCGCAATGCGGTTATTCTGTTCCCCCCCCACGCACTCCACACCCCTAAGATAGATAATGGGGCAAAGTCCATACAAGGAAGATGTGTCAAGACAACTATGCCCCTCGGTGCGGTTCGGCGCGTCGGGCAAGTCATGTTTCCCCGCACCCACACCCCTAAGATAAGATAATGGGGCAAGTCATGTTACGGATTCGCCTCCGCATGCGGCCTTGCATGACGCCGCGTCGCCTCAAGCACGGCTTCGTTCTGGCTCGGCCTCGCTGGGATGGGGAGGGGTCCCACCCCTCCCCGGCTCGGCCTCGCTAACGCCTTTCGTTTGACAAAGCGCAAAGGCGGTTATTCTGTTTCCCCACCCCACGCACCCACACCCCTAAGATAGATAATGGGGCAAAGTCCATACAAGGAAGATGTCTCGGTACAACTATGCCCCTCGTGCAGTTCGGTCGTGGGGCAAGTATGTTCCCCACGCACCCACACCCCTAAGATAAGATAATGGGGCAAGTCATGTTACGGACTCGCTTCCGCATGTGAAGCCGCGGCACCCAGCGTGGCCGTCACTGCTACGGCTCGTTCTGGCTCGGCCTCGCTGAGATGGGGAGGGGTCCCGACCCCCCCCCCGGCTCGCCTCGCGCTTAACGCGCAAAGGCGCTCGTTTGACAAAGCTTGAATGGTTATTCTGTTTCCCCACCCCACGCACCCACACCCCTAAGATAGATAATGGGGCAAAGTCCATACAAGGAAGATGTGTCGGTACAACTATGCCCCTCGATGCAGTTGGTGCGTGGGGCAAGTCATGTTTCCCCACGCACCCACACCCCCTAAGATAAGATAATGGGGCAAGTCATGTTCGGATTCGCCTCCGCATGCACGCCTTGCGGCACGCCAGCGTCGTCGCTCACACGCTTCGTTCTGGCTCGGCCTCGCTGGGATGGGGAGGGGTCCCGACCCCCCCCCGGCTCGGCCTCTCGCTAACGCTTTCGTTTGACAAAGCGAGGCGGTTATTCTGTTTCCCCCCCACCCCACGCACCCACACCCCTAAGATAGATAATGGGGCAAAGTCCATACAAGGAAGATGTCTAAGTACAACTATGCCCCTCGGTACGGTTCGGTCGTGGGGCAAGTCATGTTTCCCCACGCACCCACACCCCCTAAGATAAGATAATGGGGCAAGTCATGTTACGGACTCGCCTCCGCATGCGGCCTTGTGCACGCTAGCGTCGTCGCTGCCTCTGACTTCGTTCTGGCTCGGCCTCGCCGGAGATGGGGAGGGGTCCCACCCCCTCCCGGCTCGGACTTCGCTTAACGCGCTCGTTTGTGGCTTGCAGGCGGTTATTCTGTTTCCCCCCACCCCACGCACCCACACCCCTAAGATAGATAATGGGGCAAAGTCCATACAAGGAAGATGTCTCAGTACAACTATGCCCCTCGGTACGGTTTGGTGCGTGGGGCAAGTTATGTTTCCCCCACGCACCCACACCCCCCTAAGATAAGATAATGGGGCAAGTCATGTTACGGACTCGCTTCCGCATGTGACGCCACGCAGCGCCGGCCGTGCGCCGCTGCACGGCTTCGTTCTGGCTCGGCCTGCATGGGATGGGGAGGGGGGTCCCGACCCTCCCCCGGCTCGGCCTCGCGCTAACGCGGCAGTGCGCTCGTTTGACAGGCGCAGTGCGGTTATTTTGTTTCCCCCCACCCCACGCACCCACACCCCTAAGATAGATAATGGGGCAAAGTCCATACAAGGAAGATGTGTCAGTACAACTATGCCCCTCGATGCAGTTCGGTGCGTGTGGCAAGTCATGTTTCCACGCACCCACACCCCTAAGATAAGATAAAGGGCAAGTCATGTTCGGACTCGCCTCCAAGATGCGATGTCGCGCACGCCGCGCCGTCGCCGCCACGGCTTCGTTCTGGCTCGGCCTCGCCGGATGGGGAGGGGTCCCTCCCCCTCCCGCCTGCTCGGCCTCGTGCTAACGCGGCGTGCGCTTTCGCTTGATAAGCGCGAGCGGTTATTCTGTTTCCCCCCCCACGCACCCACACCCTAAGATAGATAATGGGGCAAAGTCCATACAAGGAAGATGTGTCGGTACAACTATGCCCCTAGATGCAGTTCGGTCGTGGGGCAAGTCATGTTCCCCATGCACCCACACCCCCTAAGATAAGATAATGGGGCAAGTCATATTACGGACTCGCTCCGCATGCGACATACACGCATGCACGCCGCTGCTTTGCCACGGCTCGTTCTGGCTCGGCCTCGCCGGATGGGGAGGGGTCCGACCCCCTCCCCGGCTCGGCCTTGCGCTTAACGCTGTGGCAAAGGCGCTTGTTTGACAAAGCGCAGGCGGTTATTCTGCTTCCCCCACCCCACCCCACGCACCCACACCCTAAAAGATAGATAATGGAGCAAAGTCCATACAAGGAAGATGTGTCAAGACAACTATGCCCCTTAGTACGGTTGGTGCGTGGGGCAAGTCATGCCACAAAGACTATATTCAAACAAACAAAAAAAAAGAAAAAGAAAAAATTGATAGCACAAGGACAAAAAAGTACCAGTCCAAATTCTTGGTGTAGTCAAGTACTAGATCCAAAAAAAATTGACCGCCCAAGGACAAAGCAGAGCCACGACAATGCTAGATACTTGAACTCGAGCCCGTGGGCGAATCCTAGTAATCCACACACTGCAGGCCTGCAAGGCCCAGGCCCACAGGTCAAGATAGAGAGAGAGCGAGCGCGTGTATAAGTGCTCTGGTAAGTGTTCGGAGGAGTTCGGTGGTGAGCGTCGGCTGCGCTTATAAACAAGTCTAGAGCCCCTCGACTAGCAAGGTGGGACTAAACACATAGGTCATGCGCATGCGCCCGTCTTTGCATGACAGCGTGAGAGAAGCTATCCGGCCGAATACAACGACCCAGCCGATGGCCCAACAAAGTACTTAGCCCCATTACAAAAATCCGAAGAGATCACATACGACAAAAAATAAAAAATGAAAATAATTTAAAAAAACTCACAAGAAAAATCAGTTAATAAACAAAAATATTGTAACAAAGTTCAAACACATCTCAATGGTGAAGTAAAAAAAATTAAGACTGTAAATAAAAATTTCAGAAATGAATTTACAAAAAGTTCAACTACTACAATTCATAAGGTTCAAGTACAAAATAAAAAAGAAAGTCTTGTGCAATGAAGATTATTTTTTTATTTTATAAAATACCAAAACTATCATTATTCAGTATATAAAAAGAAAAAAATGTGCTCCAAAATTCATGTAAAAAAGTAAGAAAAAAATTATACAACAAACAAATTTGATTGGTAATTGTGACCTAAAATAGAGCAAGTACTATCATTAACAGAATGTAAGTTCAAACAAACTCAATAACAAAAAGTGGTTCTAAAAAAATCATCAACAGATAGCACCGTCTCCTAGTTATGAACATGAAAAATATACCAGCCAAAACAAAGGATGCCCATCAGTTCAACTATAGAAATTGTTCCAATACTAATATAAAGAATGTATAAATAAAACACTTATAATTGAGCAGAACAAATAGGAAAAACATTACAGAAGTTGTTCCATACCATTCTGATAAAACAATACAATTCAACCATCTCACATGCAAATGTTTTAAAAGAAAAAATACTGCAACATAATCAACCATACACAAATCTCAAAGCCGGCGTCTTTTGCCACATTTAAACCTACAGCACATCAATTCTGAACGTCAGAGAGTCGTCTTCTCTCAAGAACATAACCATAACCACATCACCATCCTCAAATCCAGACTCAGCCGCAAACTCCTTCCACCCAGTAGTTAGGTTGATGCAACCATCAAAGTCGATGTGGTAGGCAACATCCATCAACTAATACCCATTCTTGTCTGAAGTCTCCATCTTCAGACCACCGGAACTAGGAGCAACAATCCGATCACGGGTGACATTTTACGCAAATGGACATGGGAGTACAAAACAAAATGAACACCGACATAACTGAATTTTACACAGATATAGGAGCGATTTGCATAACAAACTAAAATGGAAAAATGTGAACCAAAACAATAACACAAAACTAACTAGACATGTGAACCGACTAAACTGAAAAATATGCATATCAATACACCTACGGTAAAAACATCTATTCATAAACAGATCAGGGATTATACAAAAATGGTTTAAATCTTTGTTAAGTAATGAACAAATACACACGAAATCCCTGCTGTTAAAATCCAACAAAACCTAATTAAAAAATATAGACAAGCTATTCATAAGACAAAACTGCAGATCCGGTCCATGGGTTTGAGCGAAACCAACAACAAAGTGAAAACAAAGCGAATAGAAACACATACCCATGATTCCTTCAAGTCACCATCCGTCGGGTGACAAACATAGGGTGTATGAAACCCATGGTTGCCGTCTGACAAACAAGAAAGTTGCACATGCGGCTGAGTGCGAGTGAGCTCCAAACCCTGACTTCGTACACACAGCCGTTAGCTATGCGCGCCATCTTTACCAGGCATCCGCATGAACAATCCTCCATCGAACACACAGGAACAGAGAAAAAGGCAACGAAGAGAAGAGAGAGGAACCTAGATCTGATTCTGGAAGAATGAATAAAAGGGAGGGGGAAGACTTGGCCACACACCACACATAGATGGATAACATTTATAGTCAGGGACACTCGCAGACTATAAAAATAATAAATAGGCAGATGGGCAGCCAGCTGGTAGGAAATAGTTATTACACAAGCCATCCAACATTTGACCGCAAATCAGTTCAACTTCAGAAAACCAAGCAGTTCAAAGGCGCACATGTCGAACATATGCACACAAAACAACACATTCAGAGACAAAAAACAAAGTTGAATTCATTTAGTCATTCGAACATCTGCTCCCTCACAACAAAAATCTTAAAAACATAATATTCACTACTTCGGTCATAACGATCAAAGAAACGACGCCATTTTGCCCTGGTAGATGGATGTGGAGTCGTGGCTGCTCTCGCCCTAGCCCAACTAATGATCTGAATATGGTTCCTTCCCCGCCTCCTGGGAAAAGAAGCTCCAATTCATTGGGTTGCAAGTATCCATCACCTCACACGCAAGTAAATGCATTGAACTCTGCCTCCAGTTCCTCCTCGGTAGCACGTCGTGCCATCTGCCTGCGCCTGCGCCTCCTCCTCCTCTGCTCCGCTACTGCAGCCCTCACATCTATGGCGTCCCCCTCCTCCTCTGTAACCTCTCCCAGCTCAGGATCCATCTCCCTTTTCTATGGTTGCAGCTCGTAGAATGAAACTGACAGAGTGCTCGTGCTTTATAATCAAAGTGCAGAGCCATCGGTGCGGCTCCGATGTCAACACACAATATCAAAACTTTGACACAGCAGCAGTCCAACTACACATACGGGCATCAATTCAAAACAACACTGAAAAACACGCAACTTAATTACACAGTTTGACCAGATTACCCGAAATCGCAGCTTACAGTCAGCCGCCATACACAACCTCCGCCAGCGACAAAACAACATGGGAATCCGGGGTAGAAACAACTCAAAAAAGCAAAATTGACAACGCAAATCTTTTCATACAGTCCTTATATCTCTCCCTGCAACACCAATTCGAAAGTTAAACAACAGAAAAAGAAGAACATATTTCAATGGCGGGCGTGGAAAACGACCAAGAACACAAAAACTTGTAATCATAAATTACAGATGAAAAAAATCTCAAAAAAATATAACATACCGATAATTCTCACATCAAAAACGACAAACACGACGTAATTTGAGGACCACGAACACCATAGTAAACACCGACGCCCAAAATCACGTCCGCAGCCAAAATGCCCACGCCGTCACCTCCGGTGACTACAGATCGCAAAACTCATCCAGCTGAGCGCGAGGACGTGCGGAACCCCTTACATGTCTCCTCTAGCAACGAATGGCCCGCAGCATCGCCCCGGGGAACGACCGGAAGCTCCATGTTGCATCCCCTGTTTCCGTCGGTCGTGCACGCAGGAAGATAAGTTCTTGTTGAAAACACGTCTACCCAAACTGTGAACCACGTCGATCTGAAGGGAATGAGAATAGCCAGATGTATATATATATATATATATATATATATATATATATATATATATATATATATATATATATATATATATATATATATATATATATATGTGTGTGTGTGTGTGTGTGTGTGTGTGTGTGTGTGTGTGTGTGTGTGTGTGTGTGTAAATGGCCGCACAGGGGACACAATAATACTTTCGGGCAAAAAGTATAAATATAAGCCTTATAACCAAAATAACATTGTTTTTACAATGATTCGATTCATCACTCGAATAAGAAATTCTTCGAGCATTGCGCCTCTATTAGGCGGGCACCTTCTGTGACCTGCGCCAAGTAGTGCTCGGCCGGATATTGGCCCCCCGCCGGATCTTGGGTCGTTATAATATTGGCCTCCATATCCGTCCAATAGGCCTTAACGCGGGCAAGAGCCATCCGCGCACCCTCTATGCACGCCGACCTCCTGATGGCATCGATCCGAGGCACGACCCCAAGGGATTGTTGCACCAAGCCAAAGTAACTGTCCGGCTTAGGCCCATTCGGCCAAAGATGGTCTATCACAGACCGCATTGCAAGACCGGACAGCCTGTGAAGCTCCACTACAGCAGCCATCTTGTCACTTAACGGCAGCGGGCGAGTGGGAGCATTGAATTGCGACCAGAAAAGCTTCTCCACTTCCTTATCACCCTGATCCTCGAAGAACTTGGTAGCGTCAGCCGTACTCTTCGCCAAATCCACATATGCGTCCGCAGGACTCCAGCGCCCATCCAGGGCGTGCCGGATCGAAAAACTTCGTCCAGTAGCAAGTAAAGCCTCGATCGTGATCTTACCGGCTTGTTGAAGTTCCTCCGCGCACCCGAAGCGCTGATGCGTATTCCTTGGTGGAATTACGCGCCTTGTCCAGCTCGGCCAAACTTTCCTTATGCTCCTTTTCAAGGAGCTCATACCGGTTAGCGGTATTTTTTAACTCCTCAGCCATTTCGGCTATCTTTTCCTCGCTTCGGCGATGAGCAGCCTGTTCGGCTCTCAATTCTTCGGCTGCCTTTAGGGCAGCCGCATTGCTAACCCGAGCTTGTTCCTTGGCTTGGACAAGTTCTGCCCTCAGGGCCTCCACGGCAGCAGCACCATCTGCAGTCCGAACATATTCCATTAATTTCATGATGCCTCCATATTTTCCTATACAAAGGAAGGCATAACACATACCTTGTGATTTGTCCAGCCGCTCGTTCACCAGCGTAATATCGGCATCAATCAATTGAATATGCCTGGTCAGTTCGGAAACTTCCACGGACAGGTACCTGCACATATTTACAGTGCAATCATTGATTTATGATCCCCCGTTAGCCGCCAAGGGCGGGCAACCAGAGTCTCAGGGGCTACTATCTATATGGAGCACACCTAACGCGTGCCTCACAGCCAAAAACAGGGTATTCTTCACTACATACCTCAAAGCCTCTGAGCAGACTTGTAAATGCTTCATTCAAACCGCTTGTAGCGGAGGAAATCTTCCTGAGCACCGTGCTCATTAATGAGCGGTGCTCCTCCGAGAGCGCAACTCGCTCCAGTAGGCCCGTCAGTATGTCCGGCCGGACATCGAACTGTGCCGGACCCTGCTCATCGTCCCTCGCGGGAGCCAAACGCTCCGAGCCCAGGGCGGCTGACGAATTGGCCTCCAGCTTCAAAAGATCTAGACTCCTCCGTGACGACACCTCGGTGTTGCCCGCTTCGTGAGCCGGAGAGGTAGGTGGGGTCTCGCTCTCCATCATCTCCGAAGGAAGATCCCCCGAAGACGAACTCTGTTGAGAAGGGCTGCTAGCCGGACAGCGAAAGACGAATCCTGGTTATTGATCTAGGAGAAACGGAGCACCTTCGAATTAAAAATTGACTTACAGCTCGGTGGAGGGCTAGCCCGTTGGTGGGCACGATGCGCTGAGGGTGCCCGTCGAGGCAGAGCCCCCTGGTGATATCTTTTTCGCCGGTATGGGCATCTTCGTCTCCTAGTCTTCGGAGGCAGCCCTCCTCTTCCCGCGTGGGGAGGAGGCCTTAGCCCCCCCTTCCCGTTTATCCTCCTTAGGGGAGGCAACAATTCCCCCGGTTCGGATGCGCAGTGTGTGGAGTTCGATTTCTTCGTTCTTCCCCTTGTCTTTCCCTGAGGGCATTCTACTGAGTACTCGGTCAAGCATCTTGGCCATGGTGGGACCAGGTGAACCCTCGGGAAGTGGCGCCGGACACCTGATTCTCTCCGCCTTGCTGAGCCATTCCTGGACGCGGATGATTTTCAGAATAAACAATCATGACAAATACAAAACAGGGTGTCCGGTATCAGGGCTACTTACTTGAGTATCTAGGCGATTGCAGCTTAGGCCCGCATCCTCGATGGTATCCGGACACACTACTTTCTGTCCGAAGAATAATTTGCACATCTCTTCGTGCTTCAAGCTGAAGAAGTGCTTGACAGTCCGCGGACCCTCCGGATTGAACTCCCACATCCGGAGAGGCCGGCGGTGACACGACAACATCCGTCGGATTAACATCACTTGCATTATGCTGACAAGGTTAATGTCCCTCTCAAGAAGCTCCCGGATGCGATTCTGCAGCACTGGTATATCACCCGCAGGCCCCCAATTCCGTCCTACGTCGGTCCAAGATGCTAGTTGTGACGGGGGGCCCTAGCTGAACTCGGGAGCAGCTACCCACTTTGTGCCTCGGGAAGCCGTGACGTAAAACCACCTCCGTTGCCATACATCGGATACTTCTGGGAAAGAACCTTCTGGCCATGGGGCATCAGCGTTCCTGCTTATTACGACACCTCCGCACTCCGCGTGTCGCCCCTCGATCATCTTCGGCTTCACACTGAAGGTCTTGAGCCATAAGCCGAAGTGTGGGGTAACGTGGAGGAAGGCCTCGCACACTATAATGAACGACGAGATGTGGAGGATAGCGTCTGGAGCCAGATCGTGAAAATCCAACCCATAATAGAACATGAGCCCCCTCACGAAGGGATCGAGGGTGAAGCCCAAGCCACGGAGAAAGTGCGGGACAAAAACGACGCACTCATTAGGCTCCGGAGTGGGGATGACCTGCCCGGATGCAGGAAACCTGTGTTGGATGTCGGCGGTCAGGTATCCGACCTCCCTAAGCTTCGCAATGTCGTCCTCTTGGATCGAGGAGGCCACCCATCAGCCTTGAGGGACGAATCCGGACATATCGGCGGATCTGGGTGTTGAAGCTTAGGTTTCGGGTGTTAGTACTCGAGGGACAAGAAGGTGCGAGGAAGGTGGAAAAGAGGTATAGGCCTCGACCCCTTCTTATAAAGGGGATGAATATCAAGAGTCCCTGGAGTGGCCGTTTGAGGCTTATCTAAAAGCACACGGAGTTATACCAACGGCCGTCGTGGGGTTTGCGTGCACCCATATTGATGGAAAAATCCCGTTATATGTGGAACACGATCTCTGCCCCGATGGGACGTTGCAATAAAACCGCCTCGTAACACGAGTCGTTGTGGGGTGGGAAATGCCGGCCCGCGTTGGACCAGGCCACGATGCAAGGGCACGACACCCGAAGATTGCCGACGGGATCGGGTTTATGCTACGTGAAGATTATCTTGCAGAGCCGGACACGGTCTCCGTGTTCGATAACTACCTTGGAGTATTCGGTGGAGGAACCCGGCCTGCAATGCCGAAGACAAGACTCTGGCGCGGATTCATCACCATTGAAGCCTGCTTTCAGGGCTCTTGAGGAGTCTGGATTAGGGGTATCCGGACAGCCGGATGTGTACAACGTCCGGACTATTGAAGCGTGAAGATACAAGACTCAAGACTTCGGCCCGTGTCCGGATGGGACTTTCCTTGGCGTGGAAGGCAAGCTTGGCGATCCGGATATTATATTTCCTTCTTTGTAACCGACTCCATGTAAACCCTAGCCCTCTTCGGTGCCTATATAAACCGGAGAGGTTAGTCCTTAGAAGGCCGATCACAATTACAATCATACCATCATAGGCTAGCTCTTAGGGTTTAGCCTCTACGATCTCGTGGTAGATCTACTCTTTTACTACCCATATCATCAATATTAATCAAGCAGGAAGTAGGGTTTTACCTCCATCGAGAGGGCCCGAACCTGGGTAAACATCTGTGTCCCTTGCTTCCTGTTACATCAGTCTTGACGCATAGATCGGGACCCCCTACCCGAGATCTGCCGGTTTTGACACCGACAGCTGGATGAACAGTAGATGGTGGAGGGGTGCCCATGGAGGGGTGGTTGAACAGTAGCCGGTGGAGTAGCGCGCGATGGAGGCTGGATGAACACGAGCCCGTGGAGGCTGGAGGAGGTCGACAGTGGAGATGAACAGTATCCCGTGGAGTCCCGTTTTGCAGTACACCACACCCCTCCTGATGAATAGGACCCCCGTTTCGACCATAGCGCTCCAACATAAGTCCGCTTCGTCCGTTTTGCGGTACGCCACACCCCTCTCGATCAACAGGACCCCCGTTTCGACCGTAGGAGGTCCATTTCCTTCGTTTTGTGGTACGCCACACCCCTCCCGATCAACAGGACCCCCGTTTCGACCGTAGGAGGTCCGTTTCCTCCGTTTTGCGGTATGCCAGACCCCTCCCAATGAACAGGATCACGTTTTGAACGTGGCGGTCGAACACAAGGCCGTTTCCTCCGTTGTGCGATACGCCAGGCCTCGTTTCCATCGCCTGTTCCATCCAAGCCCTCCCGATGAACACGACCACGCATTCCTTTTCGACCCAGCCGGTTTGGCTCCCCATGAACACGACGACGACGCTGTTTCTTCGTTCAGACCCAACCATGTACAGGAGCCCTCGCCGTACGTATGCGCGAGTAGGAGTTCGAGACCCCGCCCGTATGTACACATACGTGGTCAGATTTTCTTTCTTGCACCTGGCCGCTATGCGTGCGTGTACATGCTACGTGCGCGCCTCTACTACGAAATGTGCGCGCCTCTACAACGACCAGTATGTACGTACACGTTCGCGACCAGAATGACAACGCTCCGTACGCTTCGACCAGGTGGGTCCCGACTGTCAGGCACTTCCTTGCCTGCGAAGATGTAGCTGGTGGGTCCCAGCAGTCAGGGGGGCGAATCGGTTTGGGTTTTTTTTTTGCCCGGACGCACTTCCTTGCGTGCGAAGATGTAGCTGGTGGGTCCCAGCAGACAAGGGGAAACGTTTTTTTGTGAAATACGGTGGCCCGTCCGGTGGGTCCCCGCTGTCAGGTGGAGGAATAATTATATTGCGTGTAATAAGGAGACACTTCCTTGCTGCGGCCATGGACCCAGCTGTCAGCCTCTCCACGTACAGTCCACGTCCGATGGAAGCCATTCCTTGACCACGTTGACCACGCCGCGCCGAGAGCACCAAGGAGCTGGACGACGGCGAGGCCAAGGAAGGGGACGATGCGGAGCCGGGGAAGACGCGGTAGTGGATGCCCACGCGTAGAGGAGTATGAGGGTTCACTCGTTCGGCTGCGGTGTGAGGCTGCCGTCGCCAGTAGAATAATAGGGGTGTGGGTGCATAGAGGGATGGCCCGGCCAGCGGTGGGAGTAGTAAGGCGGTGAGGCCTCCGCGGCATCACAGCCGCCACGGAGGCGGAGCAAAGCGGCACGACCGGGCGCTGCTTTGGGCGGTAGTGGACCAAGAAGACCAGAGGTTGAAGAAGCACTACGGCCGTTGGATGGACATCGACGGTCACCGGAGCTAGAATCGTTCATATATTGACTAAAGTTGACAAAGGCCTCCGCCCCGATCAACTTAGTAGGCCCACAAGTCAGCCTCCCACCAAGGTTGGTCCGGCTAGGGGGGTATTCATTTTTTGTGCGTAATAAGGAGGCACTTCGGTGGGTCGAGAAGACAATGGGGAACGTTTTTTTCACGAACACGGTGGCCCGACTGTGGGTCCCAAAGAGTCGTGGGGAAACGTTTTTTAGCGAAATATGGTGGCCCGGCCCGGTGGGTCCCAGCTGTTAGGTGGAGGAATAATTATTTTCCGCGTAATAAGGAGGCACTTCCTTGCGGCTGCCGTGGACCCAGCTGTCAGCCTCTCCACATACAGTACTCTTCCGATGGATGTCGGTCGTTGACCACATTGACCATGCCTCGCCGAGAGCACCACGCCGGTGGACGACGGCGAGGCCTAGGAAGGGGACAACACGGAGCCGGGGAAGACGCGGCAGTGGAATCCCGCGCGGAGAGGAGTACGAGGGTTCACTGGTTCGGCTGCGTGTGAGGCTGCCGTCGCCGCAGAATAACAGGGGTGTGGGTGAGTAGAGGGATGCCCCGCCAGCGGTGGGAGTAGTAAGGCGCTGAGGCCTCGCCGCCGCAGCCAGCCACGGGAGGCAGGAGCACGAGGCACGACCGGCGCTGGTTTGGGCGTTTGGAGCAAGAAGACCAGAGGTTGAAGAAGCACTACGGCCGTTGGATGGACATCGACGTCCACCGGAGCTAGAATCGTGCATATTGACTAAGTTGACAAAGCCCTCCGTCCCCGTCAACTTAGTAGGCCCACAAGTCAGCCTGCCACTATACTGGGTCCCAGCTAACAGGCGGAGTATTCATTTTTTTTGTGCGTAATAAGGAGACACTTCCTTGCGTGCGAAGATATAGCTGGTGGGACCGAGCTGTCAGCAGCGGTAACGTTTTTTTCGCGAAATACAGAGGCCCTTTCGGTGGGTCCCTTATATCAGTTGGAGGAATCATTATTTTGCGCGTAATAAGGAGGCATTTCCTTGCGTGCGGCCGTGGACCCAGCTGTCGGCCTCTCCACGTAAAGTCCACTTCAGATGCATGTCGGTCGTTGACCACGTTGACCAGGCCGCGCCGAGAGCACCAGGGCGGTGGACGACGGCGAGGCCTAGGAAGGGAATGACACGGAGGCAGGGAAGACTCAGCAGTTGTTTCACACGCGGAGAGGAGTACGACTGAACGAGGGTTTATTGGTTCGTCTGCCGTCGCTGGAGAATAACAGCAGGTGTGGGTGAGTAGAGGGATGGCTAGGCCAGCGATGGGAGTACGGTGGGGCGGTGAGGCCTACGCGGCAGTACAGCCGGCCGAGGGGAGGAGGGAGCAGGCAGTCCCGCCGGCGCTTGTTTGAGCGGCTGGAGCAGGAAGAGCAGAGATTGAAGAAGCACGACGACCGTTGGATGGCCATCCAACGATCAACGCTAAAGGCCAACCTTTTTAGGAAAGCCTCAAATCTGTGGAAAATAGCATACAACCCGTCTGCCATTATTTCTAATAATTTACAGCCCGTTTGCTAATTCTTAAGGTTTTTTTTGGAGCACATATTCTTTTTGTTAGCATTACAGCCCATACTGTGGCCACGGTTAAAAAATTATACGAAATTTTGCATATTCCGGTGTGGTCCGAACTGTTTTTAATCCCGAAATTTCGACTCACATTCAAACTGATTTTAAAAACAAATGTATATCAATATAAAATCCAACAAATTCTCCATGCATAAAAATTAATGTAATTGAAAATCTCGAAATGAAAAAAAGATATTTGAAACTAATTGCCGGTTTGATGTGTTTTAAAAATGTACATCCCATTTCTCATTACTGATGGGCCATTTTCTCGGCCAGCCGAATGAAAGCTCTCCTCGTCTTGAAAGATTTGCAGCCCAACAGGCCTGACAAAGCGACTTACTTGGCAAATAACAAAAAAACTGGGTTGTGGCCATGGACCCAGCTGTCAGCCTGTCCACGTACAGTACTCTTCTGTTGGAAGTCGTTCCTTGACCACGTTGACCACGCCACGTGGAGAGCACCAGGGCGGTGGACGACGGCGAGGCCTAGGAAGGGGACGACGCGGAGCCGGGGAAGACGCGGCAGTGGATGCCCACGCGTAGAGGAGTACGAGGGTTCACTGGTTTGGCTGCGGTGTGAGGTTGTCGTCGCCGCAGGACCTGGCTAGCGGTGGGAGTAGTATGGGGCGATGAGGCCTCAACGGCAGCACAACCGGCCACTGGAGGCAGGAGCAGGCGGTCTCCCCGGCGCTGGTTTGGGTGGCTGGTGCAAGAAGAGCAGCGATTGAAGAAGCAGCAGGACCGTTCGATTCAAATCCAATGGTTACTGCTGCTAGAATCGTTTGTTGACTAAGTTGACAAGCCTGCGTGACGCGTCAACGTAGTAGGCCCTGTGTCAGCCTCCCAACGGTGCGCCCAGATGTCGATGGGAGGAATCATTTTTTCGCGTAATAAGGAGGCAGTTGATTGCGTGCGGCCAGGCCGGCGGAGGGAGTAGGGTGGGCGGGGAAGCTGTGCGGTATCACAATGGGCCACAAGAGGAGGGAGCAGCAGTCCCTTGGCGCTAGTTTAGGCGGTGGAGCAGGAAGATCGAGATTGAAGAAGATGTCGGCCGTTGGATGGACATCCAACGATCCTTCGCTGCTAGAATCGTGTGTTCACCGACAAAGCCTTGCGTAAACAAGTCAGACTCGAAATCTGTGGCGTGTACAACCCATTTGCTATTATTTTTATAATTTTTACTCATTTTCTAATTCATATGGAATTTATTGCAGCCTGTTTTCCATTTTTAGAATTGCCGGCCATTTTCTGGTTAGTACCAGGGTCAAAAAATTAACTAAATATGTGGTAAATTTTGAAAATTTGCAAATTTTTGCTGGGGAACGAAACATCTTAATCCAAAAATTAATAGCCATACTAAAACAAATTTAAAAATAAATTTGTACTATGTCATGTTAAATCCAATGAAATACGTATAAGATATCAGTGAAGAACAAAATTCAAAAAAAAAAAACTAATATCCCATTTGCTATAATTTTTTTGGAATTTTCAACCCCTTTTGATATTACTTTTAACAGACATTGACCATACTCTTTGTCCTGGACGGAATGCATCCCTCCTCGTCTTGAAAGATTTGCAGCCCAGTAATTCGGAGAAAACAAATAGGCCTAGCTTGGGTACTCTTCAAAAAGAAATACTGGGCTACCTATTTTCCCAAAGAACTGGTGCATGAGCATTTAGCTTTATTTATTTACTTACTTATTTATGTTTAGGGACCATGAGCATGTACCGGGCCGGATTCATGTGAGAGCCTCCTTCCGATTAATTATGGGCTTCTATTGGGCCTTCATCGTTGGGCTGCATGTTATCAACAAGTGGAAAATGTGTTCCGCACGAAAAATAGTATGAGCTACGTGCGATGCAGGGCACTAAAGGATCGAACCGTGCAACGACTTCCAAAACAACACATTTATTCAACCAATGACGAAATATACTACTGATTGTACATTGAAAACAGCAGCAAAGAAGCAACCAGGGCTAGGAGTGCAATGTAAAAGATAAGCAGGCCGTAAGAGTGAAGACGCAGCTCTCTCTTCCAAACCAAACATCAGCCATCATTACAAAAGGGATACCAAAAAAGAACAAGTGTATGCATCAAACTAAATAAAGATCCTACTACACCAAGTGTACGCATCTAACTAATCGGCTCGGTTAGATGTTACTATTTATTGTGTGGAGATTGGTCGACGGCTTGAACCAGATGGGTGCCTGACGGGGGAAACTCTAGCCAGCAGGTCGAAATATGATACTTGCGACCCTCTCTCCTACTTTGGGCTGCAGAGCGTGGCGGCACATATCAGGGTATGGTGCATGCAGAGACGCATGGTACGCTGTGTACACACAGTTTTGCCTGATGAACGAAACCGCGCTGCCATCATGATCCATGCCGTCGGTTATCTCCTGGTTAATTGGATAATTCAGTCGACAAACAGAGAGCGTGTACCAAGGCTACTTACCAGCCTCTAGCCAAAAATTCCTGAAGGCCCAAAGAAGCTGGGATCCTGCTCAAAGACCTAGCAGTGATTGTGATTGTATTCCGCGAAACAACACGTCCAGTACGTGTGAACGATCATCAATCTTTCACCGTCGTCTGATCAAGCCAGGAACCACCTGCAACTGCCATGCCGCTTTTCTTTGAAAGGTTCTGGGATTAGGAAGGGTAGGGACACCAGGCGGCCTACAACATCATATCGAGTTGGAGTCAAATAAAAAAGGGCTCTTGATTTAGTCAATCTTAAGAACAGCATGTTATGAGCATGAATATTTTTTCAGTAAATGTTGAAACTAATATAAGCAAGCCATCATGATATCATACGAAAGTAACATACTGCTGTAACAGCCGTTTGTAGCGATGACTGGAGTAGGCCAGCAATACGTCCAGCCATAGAAGGAGTCGACAGCGTAAATGAAGCCCTTGTGTTCAATGGCATCAGAGAACCATGGAGGATGTATGATCCTGCGATGGACGTGCAGATTTATCCACTTACCGCAGTGACCTGTCAGATAGGCGAGACCGCGGTTGAATAATGCAATTAGCCTGAAATCTTTATAATTCGCAGATCTTGTGGGCACTTGGCAGATTACAACCTTGAGCAAATCAAACTTGGTATCATGTTGGCTACTGTAAAATTCCGAGTATTCTGGGCCGCGGTGCCAAAGCAGTGCAGTGTTAATCGAAGGAAGGGGGATCAATCGCCGGGTCTAGACCTCCACGAGCATCCAGCTGCCGCGACCGTCGACGAGCACCATCCAAGACGTGTTCATGCCGACCCAGTACATACCGTTAATGTAGCCGAGGTGACGGGATCGGATCGCATGAAGGGGTTGATGCTCGCCACCCACGATCGTTATGCTGCGTGACACGCCGTTTCTGAAGATCAGTCGGCATCAGCAAGCAAGGAGCTGGCTTAAAAAGCTCCGGCCTGAGGGCTTTGAGTAAATGGTACAGCCCCGACGAGCACGCGGCGAGCGGCATGGTACTGAGATTGTCCACACGTGAAACAATGAGCTTGATTACCTTTGTGGGGAGCGAATTCCACCCACTCTTTCGGTGGACGCTGCTCGGTTCTGCCATTGTTAGTGTTTGGGTTTCGGACGAGGGGGGAGGCGCCTTAGCAGGGATGGAAGCTTGGACGAGATTATGTGCGGACAAAGATGGAGAAGCGAATATGTGCTGCGGGAAGTGGACAGGTGATGATGACTACAACACGCCGCTTGACTTACAAGACACATACCAGCAGCGTAGGGTCATATCTATGCCAGACAACTTGCTTGAGTGATCACAGTATTGGTACTCCCTACAGTACCTACTACAGTACTATGCCCTAGCTTGCTAGAGTAGAGTAGGACTCTGCTCTACTACTAGCACCGGAGGAGTAGTATATTCTAATCTAAAATAGTTAGAAACTTCAATGCCCGAGCGTGGAACGACTACGAACCATGCTCAAAGAACGTGTCTACGTGGCGTTTGGACTTATATGCAAAAAAATAGCAAGATGCCCGTGCATTGCACGGCACACCATCATCACCAACTCGGTTTTTTCTCTACTCCTACTCCTATAAAAAACTTAGTTGGTGATGATGGAGGCGAGGAGACGTGTTCAGCCGGGCGTGCAGCGGACGGCTCAACACTATTTGATTTGTTATAAAGAAAGTAGTAGAGATAGAGACATAGGGAGGAGCACGAGGTTGTGGGAGATAAGGATGAACGAGGCAAGGCCTTATCTGTAAATGTGGAGAGAGGTGCGGGTATATTTTGTAAAATTGTCATAGTTGGCTTTCTATCCGTCAGATATAGATCAGACGGTCTATATTACAAGATGGCAGGCATACAATCATCACCAACTCGGTTTTCTATAAGAGTAGATATATATAGATATTCAGGTAAAAAAAAAGATATATATAGATATAGATAGATAGAGACTAGGGAGTACTAGTAAGGACACCATCTACTGCTTCGTGTGCTACTCCTGCGCTCCATTCGGCGGCCGCAACATCCCCTACAGCCACTCCCTCCTGCGCTCCATTCGGCGGTATTTGTTGAAATCTGGGAGCGCACTCGCGATCGCTGGCAGCCACGACTTCACCGACGACGACTTCTTCCCGACCTCGGCAACCTCTTCCTCAACGACATGGGCGACAACCTCAACGCCAACGGTGCTGCTCTGTTGCATCGTATGTGTTTCTGTCCTTCTGTCTCAAACCGTGGTAGAATTCATGTTTCTACTCTGTATCCTACTACTATGCTAGTCCACATGATTAGTTTCATCTCTGTTATAGCCGTCATGATTTATTTTGTGCTTATTCTGATTAAATCTCGTAGTAACTTGCTCACATATTCAACTGGCGCAACATCCCCTACAGCCACTCCCGTTTCATGGACAGCCTGGTCGATGCCTCCAAGGAGCCCTTCGTTCACTGCTATGAGTGCCCGATGCCATTTTGTGGCTCGCCGACGGACATGGTGCATCACCTCACGGATGCGTGCAGCGGTCACTGCTGGCCTTTGGCGAAGAACATCAAGTACGACACGTGCTACCGATTCACCATGCCGGAGTCGCTGGAGGATCACCGCCGCCTGCTAGTCTCGGAGGAGGACGGCAGCGTCTTCCTCTTGATCGTGGGCACCGGTGAGGCCCGCGCAGGCCGCCGCCCCGTCTTTGTAACATGCATCAGGGGCGTCGCCGCTGACGCTGACACTGACACGAGGCAGATGTACGGGTGCGTGGTCAATGTTACTACCCCTCCGGGTCGTGTGGGCGGCAAAACCGGCCTCATCGGACAGACTTGGACTCTGAGGAGCTGGGACTATCCCGCCAATGTGGACTTGGAAATCCCATGGCATCCGTTCTATCCTTTACCCGCCGACTCGTTGCACGGGGACTCCAAGGAGGTTCACCTGGACATACGCATTATCAAGTGCACTTAGAAAACATGTAGTGTGTGTGTGGGCGCTTATGGCCCGTGTCTTTGCCGCTTTTGATTCTATAAGCTTGTCGTTAAACTTGAGTGGCTTTCGCTGCAGTCCTTCCTTTGAACTGCTCCTCTCAGTGAGCTGATGTAAGACACTTTGGGTTTCATTTGATAATGGAACCGGGGAGGAGCCTCCCTGTTCTTCTAAAAAAATACGCATTATCAAGTTAAATGTTGATCATTAGTCTTCGCTCAATGTAATCCGCTATCTAAGCATGTGGAGACTTCCATGCAGGATCTTGCTCTGTTGGAGTATCGCGCATGAATAAAAGTGTATCCGTTTATGGTTTAGTCTAGAATCTTCCATGTATGAATTTTACTACAAGATCTTGGTGAAAGACTTACGATGAACCATTTCTTACATCTCCTCTGCCCCCTTGCAAGTCATCCTGATTTAATCCCTCCGTCTAGGTGTATAAGGGCATGGTTAATATTACTTAATAGTATAGCCAACTGTTAACTATAAGAAAGTGCCATGTCATCTGTATTCAACATGTATAACAATCGATACTCAAAAACTAATTCTTAAAGATCATTTCTTGCAAAGCACAATAAGTGTTATTTCTTCACAAGTTTTGGATGCAGGTTGAACAGTTGAACGCTTTTGTTTGCAAAAGATACCTTTTTATCTATTTCACCCGGATGTTTGTGACCTCTAGAGATGAGATAATATCCGAAGAAACCTATCGATACCCGTACACATGAGATGACCCCACATCCTTTGTCAAAATAAACAACTCCCGATCAATGCATTTCACTCTTGATTGCACGCGCGGGCACCTTACTACTATAGATTAGTACGACCAAAAATTGAACTAACATCATATATAGTACGATAAATACTGATGCATGTCACCTAAAATTATATCATTCAAAACTATGTTCAAATACTGAATCCAACGATATAGTTTTTGTTGACATGCACTAACATTTTGTCGATTAAATCTTCATCAAATTCAATGGGGACTAATAAACCACGACCGATGTAGTACAAGTGTAGAGGGCGGCGCTGCACGGAGTCTCACCTCTCACTCGTGGCGCGGCAATAAAGCCGTCATATCACAAAACCCAACCACTCCCAAAGAATAAGTGGCCTGGTAAAATAAACGAACAAGCAACCATCACATCCCTCCGTCTTTTTGCATTTCATCTCTGCATTTACTTTCTCCGGTTCATCTCCCACACCGATCCCTAGCTACTACTCCTAGGGCCAATCCTTTTGGCGGCTTCCCAGCTTTTCCCACAAGACTAGTCACAAGGAGAGTAACAATAAGGCGCCTCACTCATTTATTTGGGCTTCTAAACTACTACTCCGTCCTGGTTTATTCCTCACCATTGTAATTTGTGCTAAATTTTGACCAAAGATTTAACTGATAAAATGTTACTCAAAACACTTAGGCACGATGCATCTAGGTGTGTAAGTCATCTTACGAAAACCAAATAATCCCAAAACACTTAGGCGCGGTGCATTAACTTCTACCTCGTTTCTTGTTTCTTGACATATCAACCAATAAGAGATAAAATAGTGTGCATGCTTTTAATGACTTGAGATATCAAACACGACATGCAGTGGTTAGTTCATTGCATGCAATACTATTAATTAGCAAATAAACATTAACGTTTCTCATTTTCTCGTCCTCCTTGGTCACGGTGCACAACCTAAGATGACTTACTCACCTAGACGGATGGAGTAGTGCATGTGACATGCACTAACATTTCATTAGTTAAACTTATGATCAAATTTTGACACAGATTACAATGGGGGCCAATAAACCAGGACGGAGGTAGTAGTTATGGGATTACTAATATAGAAGCCTAAAAGAACTGGCCCCTGGTACTCCTACTAGTAGTAGTACTCACGTTGGAATCGTTTCACAAGCTTGACTAGTGCGGTTTTTCTACTTTTACAAAAACCGCATCATAATGTTAAAACGTGCATTTGCACATACATAAGTAATAGTAGTGTTCCCTCCATCTAGGTGTACAAATCTTCCCTCCTTCTTGGTCACCGTGCACAACCAAAGATGACTTATTGACCTGGACGGAGGGAGGAGAAAAGTCTGCAAGCATATATCGAGAGAGACGTGTAGTCCGATAGTGTATAGTAAAGTTTGTGCTATATGCACGTACTTGCAAAATGCGTAATAATACACAACATTTCCAAACTTTCCCTTTTACATTCTTAATTAAGGACGCTAAAAATTCCTGAACGTTCGGGATTTATCATTTGCGTCCCAAAACTAATGAGATCGCCTTACGAAACAAACATTATACTCCTCCTAAAAGCCACAGCGCTCGCAGGAGCGCTTGCGGCGCGCCACGAGTGCCCTGGTGCGCGGCCATTTCCTAGCGCGCTGACACAACGCCTCTTCCTCAGCCTCGCAACTCGCGAGGTGCTGATTGGCCGCTTGCCGGCGGGCGAGCGTGATCTCACCGGTGTGGTGATCCGGCGCCAACAGGTACTCCTCCTGGCTGGAAGCGTGTACCCGTTCCACATACCGCCAAGCGTAGATGAGGCGCTTGGGCCCGACAGGAATCAGGGCGTCGGCACGGGCATCCTCCGCCACCTTCACGACCCTCGCACGAGCCTTCTGCCAAAGAACCAATTGCTTGACTCTCTCGGACGCGACATAGATCTCCGAGAAAGCTTGTTGCGCGGTGCGCTTCTCTTCCTCAGCCTTCTTCTCCGCCTCTATTTTGGCGCGCTCTGCTGGAGGCAAAGCCTCCCACAAGGCGACATCCATTTCTTGCCAAAGCTCCTCAAGGCTGGGGGGGCTCGGCGGGCGGCGCGGCGTTCTCCTCGTAGCGGGGAGCCGACGCGTCCTCCGATGCGCGTGCTGGGGAGATTGGGAACACCGACGCGTCCACCTCGACATGTCGCGGCGAGGAGCGTAACACCGACGCGTCCTCCTCGACTAGTGGTGGCGAGGAACAGAATGGCGATGCGTCGCGTCGGGGCGAGGAGTGGAACACCAACGCGTCCTCCTCGACTAGTGGCGGCGAGGAATGGAACGGCGACGCATCGCGTAGCGGCGAGGAGCGGAACACCGACGCGTCCTCCTCGACTAGTGGCGGAGAGGAACGAAACAGTGACGCGTGACGTCCGCGCGGTGCAGCGAGGGGCTCCTAGGGCTTGGGAGGGGCGATGCCGTGGTGGTCGACGTGAGAGGGAGGGGGAGGAGATAGCGATGAACGTGAATGTGAGGGGGAGGATATAGCGATTTCGTGGGAGGCGCAGTATTTATAGCGAGCAATGGCACACCTACGTAAGATATGGACTGAAGCTGCATCGACTTAAGCTGCAGGTTCGCTTCGCCATCGACATGTGGGCCAAGACACCGCTGGGCCCGTATGTCGCTGACCCAATGCACCCGAAGTTAAGTAAAAGCTACATGGGCATATTTGTTGGAGTAAATTACGGGGAGCGAAGGGTGGAAATATTGCTGGTCACAACGGATTGGACGAGCGTGGGGGGAGGAGGGTCATGCATGCAGATTTTTTCACACGGGGTGGAGTGGTGGGACCGCCGGAGGGACAAGGAGAGTTTGGCAGGCATATTGTTTCCACATATGGAGAGGAAAAGATTTGGAGACGAACAGGCTTCCTGCAGGTATGGGAAACGGTGCATAATAAGTCATTTTGCATGCCGGGCTAGGTATAGTCTCAAGTCATTAAAAACATACACGCCACACACATGTTCATATTTCAAGGTGCACTAAATTATTTCATGCGATGATTAAGGCTGGCCATAATGGTGGTATCTTAGCTGGTATCATGCACACGGGAATAGCAAACATGCTGATGTGGCAAAGAATTAAAGAAGAGAGGGGGTTTAGAGTAACTAGTGCTCATGCATGCATTGGTAAACACATTTTTTTGTGAAGATTGACAACATTAGTTGAGTACTTTTGCAGACTTCAAAAACTATTCCACCGCCTCTACTATCTTGCTAAGAGTAGGTGAAATTTTTGAGTCAAGCCCTTTAAACTAGAAGGGAGGTAGTGGTACTCTAATAGCTAGGTGTGTAAGTCATCTTACGAAAACCAAATAATCCCAAAACACGTAGGCGTGGTGCATTAACTTCTACCTTGTTTCTTGTTTCTTGACATATCAACCAATAAGAGATGAGGGTGTGCATGCTTTTAATGACCTGAGACTATCAAACATGACATGCAGTGGTTAGTTCATTGCATGCAATACTATTTAATTAGCAAATAAACATTAATGTCTCTCATTTTCCCCTCCTCCATGGTCACGGTGCACAGCCTAAGATGACTTACTCACCTAGACGGATGGAGTATCAACATTCACAATGTCAAATCAATATTTTTACGCTCATTATAAAACGTAGTTCTTATACTCATTATAATCAATATTGTAGATATTGATATTTTTAGTATAAATTTGGTCGTGGGATTCATTGATGCCTGTCAAAGCGTGGAGGAACCGGAGCTTAGGGCTTGCATTGTCGGTCTCTACATATTTCTCTTCATAATCCTGTAATTTTAGAGACTAATTGCGCTTTTGTGGTAGCGTCTCTTGCATCGGGGGACTATGACAGGTCTGCTATGCGTGACCTGAAGATGAAAGCGTTGAGCATCTCTAAGTTGATCAACAATCTTCAATCGTCAAAGATTAGCCGTTCGGCCAATAAGGTGGCACACTTAATCGCTAAGTATAGCTTTGACAATAGATTAGATGGTATTCTTGTAAATAACGTACCGCCCTGTGTGGTGAATATTGTATCGAATGAGTGTACTGGTGTGGCTGGTTAATTAATATAAGGTAGTGTTCAAAAAAAGTATATATTTGGTCAAACACTTTGCAAACAGTTGACGGGAGTAAAAAGGACCACAGGGAGTATCATGCATGCGGAGTAGGCAAAAAAATTGCTCATTTATAGCCGGTCGAAGTCTCAAAGGGCGCGACCGTGCGAGGGAGGCGAAGGTCGTGGGAGGCGCGACGGTTGACGGAATTAAGTGAAGTTACATCCACGCACCGGCATGGCGCGCGAACAGGCAGAAGCTATACCGTCAGGCCTACGATATGGGTCTAGTAGACATGACATCTAGTGGGTCCCGCATAGTTCTCAAGAACTCTTTGGGGGCTTGCAGCCGTTTATCCACCGGGCAAGCCAGCAACCCCATGTCGTTCGCACGCCCTACTCGTCCCTGTCTTCTACCTCACAACAGTTCGCTCCCAGTCGTCCCATCCTTTCACATTAGTTCGCTCCCAGTTTTTGCGGGGTACAACAGTTCAACTTCTCCTAACCCTCCACCAAAATCCATGGCCTCCTAAATCTCCATGGTCGCCGCTGAGTACCAGGTTAGAGCCATCACCGGCGATCAGTTCATCGTCATCTACACATGTGGATCCGCGATGGTGAAAGCATGGCTTGCTCGCTTCCTACGCATGTTCAACAGTTCAACGGATGAGTGGGTCGCTGGGCTAGATGTTGAGTACACCACAGTCCTGGGAGAGAGAAGGGTCTAAAAGACGAAGAGAGGAAGAAGCCCGCCGTGATCCAGGTTTGCGTACATAATGTTTGCTTGGTCTACCACATATGCCATGCCGACGTTGAGTGCCAGGATTTTAAGAACTTCCTTAAGGACAAAAGAGTGAAATTTGTTACTGTAGGCTTTAAGAACGACAGAGATGTCCTGCGTCGGATAGGTCTCGTTGTAGGCCAGCCCTTCGATCTCTAGAAGGCAAGCCTGGTGTCCTCCTCTCAACCTTCAATGCTGACCCTGGCAGCAGCCATGATTGATCCTTTGTACGCTAAACTGAAGAAACCTCATCACGAGTTTCATCATGGATGGGAGTCGAAGACATTAGATGAAGATCACATCCTATACGCAGCAATGGATGCCTACCTTTGTTTAAATATCTACATGGGTTGGATGAAGAAGCAGAGCTAGTGTCCGATTCAAGCAAAGAAGCGTCGGCGAAGAGGAAGAGGAAGAGGAACGAGGACGAAGTCGAGGACGTGGACTCGGACTCCGAGTAGGTGGCAGTGCCGTCGCTCATGCTGGTTCTACTGCAGTGTCAAGCGGACTAGTTGCTTAGTTTATTTTCAAGGGTGTGTTGTGCTGAGGCCCCAACAGAACTATGTTTATGTTCTTTCTCATTATTTGAACTCTTTAGTACGTAGAGTAGTACTAGTACTAGTACTACTGTTCTTCTTGGAGTTGGTACTACTGCTCGTATCTTCGTGTTCCTACTGTACTTAATACATTTGTACTAGTAGTATAATTTGGGTCAGTCGATTTGTGAAAGAAGTTCGACGGAGCGAAGGAAGAAGACGGCAGAAGAGGTGGAAGAAGCCCTTCTAGCCATCCATGTTGCATCAAACGGCTCACATGAGTCGACTGACCCAAATTGTTCCTTCAGATTGCAGGATCCACGTGGCATTCAAGGTCTCGAAGGTAGATTCTGCGTCCGCACCCAGTTTGCGGGCTCGACGTGCGCGCGACCGGCTTCCACCGCGACAGCCACCATGCGTGTCTCCTCCGCGGGGGCGGAGACGACAATGACACGCTAGTTCCTCCTCGCCGGCGTGCTAGAGCACGCACTCGTCCTCCTCTTTGTACGCTGCGTGCATAGACGCGGCTCCACCAGCTGCTCGCATGCTTGGCAGCGCGGTGGCATGGCGAGGAGGGACTGCAGACGACGTGAGCGGGCGAGCCTTCGGCTTCATGGCACAGGGATGGCGGCGACACGGCGGTGATGGGCGAGAAATTGTTGGCCGGAGCAGGCGGGCGTCGGCATGCGCAACGGCGGGGGCGGCATATTGATGAGTGCGTGTATGGGAGCTTACTTTAGTTTTATATAAGGTTGGTCAAACTTAAAACAAAACCGTACTAGTACACGTAAACATTAGACTTAGGCAGCATTTTTTTTGAAGTTAGTACCACAACCACGATACGGAATCCTGTGCAAGCGCGAGAACCGCGACCGCGCGGTCGATCGAACGCTGCATCACCGTGTCGCGCTCGAAGGACATCCACCGAACCTTTTTGTGTGTGAGAAAACAATCCTCGAATATTACTCAAGTTTTTTTTCCTGGGAAAGTTCTTGACGCTGCAATATTTCCATACATTTGAATTTAGCTCCAGTTTGTGTTTATTTGGATTTGGATGTTTTAGGTGCGCCCTAGTTTTTTTAATACTTATTTTGTGTGTGTGACTGAGAGAGAACGTGTGTATGTGTCCATATGTGTGTTGTGGCGGAAGGGCAATGTGGAGACGGTGTGCGTGTGATACCGACATAGAGAGGTGTGAATGTGCAAATGATCATGCATGAGTGAGACATAGACAGATGCCGATACGTTGTGTATACATGAGAGAACGGTCTTCTAGTTTAATTGTGTGTGTGTGTGAGAGAGAGAGAGAGAGAGAGAGAGAGAGAGAGAGAGAGAGAGGAGCATCTGTAACACAACAACCATCTCTCTCGATTCGTCCGTCCCTCGCACGATCGCATGCAACACATGCATCAACGCGCACATTTTGACACCCTCACTCAGCCCCTGCCCACCTCAAGGCCCGCACAATCTCTTCGTGAATACCCATTTCTCTCCTTAGGTTTCTTTTCGCTCAATATCTGACACACACACACACGCACGCGCGCGCATACACACACACACACGCAGCACAACACACACGCACACTCCCCCGAGCACACAATTCATCCCCATCCAAGGTTATACGGCGACCACTCTCGCTTGTGCTTCTTTGCACCCCAACATGCACAACACCTTAATCTTCAAATAGGGCATCAAGCAGATCGAAGACGGAGACCACACCGCGCTAGAGAATGCTGGGTCATTTGGAAGCAAGGTGATGTGACGACGGCTGACTGACCCCCCCCCCCACCCTCTCTCTCTCTTGCACAAAATTACCAATCCCTCTCTCCCCCGCACAACATTGTCAATCCCTCAACCCATGAGATCCTTCCCCTCTCGTCCATGTTTTTCCAGCTCTCTCATCAAACATGTTGTCTCTTCTCCTTCCACGTATACAGAATCCGGATGCACACGCATCTCACGTATATTACATGTCTCCATCTTTCTCACAGACCTAACTTCTTCCTCTCTCTCTCTCTATCTCTCTCTCTATCTCATTAGGTTTGTCTCCTACTTTCTCGTCCACATACATACAATCTTTCCCGTCCTATCTGCTCCATCTTCAAAACCTCTCTCTGCACATTTCATTCACACAATGGGATATGTCAAAATGTTGCTTCTATAATGGCTGATGTAGAGTTTTGGTTGTTTTTGTTGCATCCTACAAAGTAAGAAGTATGAAATGCATTTAGATTCTCATTTGACTGGGATTATGTGAGCTTGAGCATGTTGTGAAGTACTATAGACCTTGTATACATCTTGGGATTCGACAATGATTGTAACTATTGAATTGTATAGACCATTACATTCGAAGTCAATAGCCTAATATATTTATTTCAAAATTTCAACAAATGATTAGTTCACTACAAACTAAGAAAACAAATGTGTACTCCTCCGCTTTTATTTAAGTCCGCAGATTAGCATTGGTCAAAGTCAAGTTTTGTAAACTCGTAAAGCTTATAACAAAAATATTAACATATACAATAACAAATAAATACCATTAGATTCATTATTGGATGTACTTCCACATATACATATTTGTTATGGTAAATGTTTATATTTTTATATAAAAACTCGGTCAAACTTTAGGAAGTTTGACTTCGGTCAAACCTAATATGCAGAGTTTACTACTACTACTCGCTAGTTGCTTGGCTGAATCACTCAACACGCCACACGGGGAGTCCAGTGTCACAAAATATTGAGGTCGGCGGGAAAATCTCCAGCGACCCTGATTCGAGCAGTGGGAAGTTACCATCATAGCCTTGGAACAGGCATACGGACGACGCTTGGTAGGGGGCTGTTTTCGTAACTTCAGGTTCACCCTACTCAGCCAACCCCACCCCGGCACCCAGAGTAGTACACCTGAATACTCCTCATTTTCTATCCCACCCGCAAAATAGACTTCTCCACGGCACCGCAGCCTTCGTGCTCCTCCCCTTTACATCGGCGCACTCGTCCACCACAGCGCATATGCCTCATCGACGACCTCGTACGCCGCACTGGAGCCGGTCCACCGTCGTCGTCGTAGACGGAGCCTCTTCCCCGGCATCGTCTTTCATGGTCTCGGATCTGCTTCCCTGAAGCCGACGCCAAGTGCAGGAGTACCATCGTCGTGGACAATGAACTGACTCCCGTTGCCGCCCATGACTCACAGAGGCCGCGGCGACCATCGTTCTCCTCCTCGATTGGTAATGTGTGTATTGAATCACTTAGTAGTACATGTGCAGTTCTAATTTTGGTCGTACCTACCCTTCAATTTTCCTGGGTGCTATTGTTCCCGTAAATGTAATTGGTTATAGCCTCCATTGTCCAACAGAATATCAGCTGGTAATTGTGCGTCGCTCCTGTATCACGCTTTGCTTGGGTAGGTTTTTCATCTGCAACCTGTAGTGTGGCAAATGATGGGAATGTTTTTAGAACTAGAAAGATGCCCATGCGTTGCACACATCAAGATGCATTTGTATGAGTAGTTTATCTTGTGGGAGAAAAGGATGAACGAGGGAAGGCCTTATTTGCAAATATGGAGAGGGGTATGGGTATCTTTCTGCAAAATTCCCATTTGTTTCCTTCCTATCTGTCAGATATAAATCGGACGACCTATATTGCAAGAAAAAAAAGTATAGAGAAAAAAGTAGACAGTAAAGGAAGTAGAGATAAATATTAAATATTAAATATAAAATAAATATAACCGTAGAGAAGAGAGTAGAGATAGCAGAGACGTCAGGAAAGGATCGCGCGCGTGCGGGAAAAAGCGGCCGGACGTGCACTTGTTTTGGCGCGCGGCGTCCGGTGCGCTTTATAAAATCCAATGCCCTCCCACCGCTCTGTGCCTCGCCACTGCTCTCTCCCCGCTCTTTTTCGCCTTGCCGCCGCCGCACCACCATGTCGCCGGGTCGTCGGGAAACTTGGGGATACCGCGGCGTCCACGCGCGCCCCTCCGGCGGCTTCTCGGCCGAGATCCGATTCCGCGGGATGCGCCTCGGCCTCGGCAATTTCGACACCGCCAACGAGGCCGCCAAGACGACGACGACGCGGCGGCGTGGCGCCCGGTGGCCTCATAGAACATTGAACTTCCCCAACGTGCCGACGCGGGAGCGGGCGCACGAGCTCGCGCCTCTGCCGCGGCTTAGCACCGACGAGGATCGTCGCGACAACCGGAGGCGGGAGCACAGTCTCAGCATCGCCGAGCTGGATGAGGAAGCCATGGCGCTGTGGCACCAACACTTCCCGCAGGCCCGAGTTATACGCGCAAAGGAGGGCGGAGAGGGATAAGAGGAGGGCGGAGCGAGCCGCCTATCGCGAGGACAAGCGTAGGCGAAAAGTGGATGCTCAATTCAACATGAGGCTAGGAGCAGCATCGCCCTGGGAATCCGACGAAAATCGGTATCTTCACGCCTACAGTCAGACGTCGGAGGAGGACATCACCGAGGAGGAGTCGGACGACGAGGAGTAGTTGAATTATCTTTTTTTTTATCTATCTATGCTGAGAACTATCCTCTACTCTCTAGTATCTACTTCTCGATCTCAAGATCAGAACGCTTTTTAAAGCGCCGCTGCGTTATGATTCTGTTGGAGATGCTCTAACATGGCGATTTAGTGCTTTAATGTTGCCCACAAGATGCGCGAGTATTACTAGTAGTATTTTTCTTGCCATGTTGAGATTTTAAAACCACGAGTGTGAACATGCAGAGGAGCAATGAAGACCAAACACGGGATATTCGGGACATCTTCAAGGAGCATGGCAAGTTAAAGAGGAGCTGCACCGTACCTGTAAAACGAGCTTTGGTAAGTAACACCCTTTCAATTACTTTCGTTTAGCCTCGTGTTCTTCGATGTGTATATGTTGTAGTTTTGTTTCTCTTAAGCGTGGTGTTCTTCGATGTGTAATAAGAAGAGTCTTAATCGTCCTAATGTTTTCGTTTTTAACTTGATGTAGGAAGTGGGTGTTCTCACCTTGTAGTATGTTTTTATATTTCTTTTCCTTTTGAATTCACTTCTCGAGTTCATTTATCCGCTTCTACTAAATGGATCTAGGTTTCTCCGAGTATTGATCTAAAAAGAAGTAACTTCATGTCGATGCAGTTCTGCGAGGAGGGAAGTATGGTCAACCTCGATATCATGTTTCCAAAATGAGGCTGGATTACACACAAGGTGCCGTTCCCTAATGATGTTGGATTAGACACAAGGTGCAAATTCCAGATGATGCTGGATTACACACAAGCCGTGGAGTCGTCGACTTTCGTGTCCTCGTGGCATTAGTAAAGGCTGAAAGAAAGCGTGCAGAGCCCTTGAGAATGTAGCTAAGTTCTGAAGAAGCTTAAAAGAGCAATCAGATGCTCTCTTCACCCAAGCCAAAGAAGAGATAGAAGAAGCCAGAAATAAGCTAGCAGAGGCAGAGCAGGCTAGGCGTCTCCTGCTATCTAAAACTGTTGTTAATACAAAATTTCCTTCATAATAGCTAGGTTCAAATGTTTATCCAACAAGATGCATGTTGTGATGTCTGTGCATCTACTGATGTGGCACAAAATCTTTTTTTCGGGTCATGTAATAACAACAATTACTTTCCAAACAATAACAGACGAAGCATTGGACATGGTATAGTTCACGCGTAAGCCCAACATTCCAAGTTCAACTTCCACATCAAACTCATGTTCACAGATATCTGCACATTCATACATAATGTCCACAACCATGATTCACTTCAAAGCCAAAAAAATGTGAGGAGAGTTATAAATAAAGAAAAACCTCTACTAGTTCCTGCTACCAGTGCGAGCACAACAAGTCAAGACCATGTGTATATTAATTATAGTATATTTTAGTCATGTTTTCTGTTCTAAAATGCCTGCCGGCTCGCGGAAGGACGTGTTGCCGGCACACGCGCGGATTCAATGAAGGCAGGCGGGGCAGTCTTAAGCTGGTTGCACGCGCCGAGGAGGCGTGCTCAGCCGGGCCTGCAGTGAGTGCGGCCCTCTTGGTCGGCACGCCGGTTCAATGCCTGCGCTATGAGAGGTCACGTCCGTGTCAGAGCAATCACTCCCTCCAGTCCTTTTTTGTTTGGGTATAACAAAATCTCTTTTCCATTCACATTTTACAAGTAAAATTCGTGGACAAACTTTGACCTAAAGTACGATGGGGACTAGTAAACCAGAATGGAGGTAGTAGTTTTTTTAATCAAAGAAGGGTTCCCCCTTCCGATTACTGAAAACCAGCATCTAAATCTAAACCATTGTATTTGCCCTAGAACTACCAGGTTCAACATCTCGCAACATAAACCCATACAACCATACGCCAAGGAGGTACGTAGTACTATGAATTCCATTTTCGCTCCATACCAATCGTTCTAAAAACTACTTACTACTTATAACATGCAATTGAAAATCGGAACTCTTAACCCCGCTAAAAAACGATATTTTAAACGTGGCTACTCGATCTGTGGCAACTGGCGAGCCACCGCGCTCCAAGTCATTCACCTGTGGTCCCGACCATCAACTCCTACAAAGGTGCTCCACCATGTACCCGGTACCCGCGAATGCAGCAATCGTGCGCCTATGGTTTTAGGGTTTATTTGTTAACGTCGCCTTTACGTAACACTCATGTGTGCGAGACAGCGAGAGGCCGACTACGTGCGTGCGCTTCTTCTCTTGGTATATGTACTCCACCGTTTGTCTGGTGTCCAAAAAATTATAATAACTACTAGCAATGTGCCAATGCGTTGCCACACGATCAAAGTAGATTAATACATATTCACCGATTTGATAGGAAAAAAAGTCTAGTTTTGAAATACGTATATCACTAAAAATTTGTTATGTTTCACTCAAAATATATTCCTTTGGCGGTTTTGATGAGATAAGGGAGGAATTTTTGTTGGTTTCAAGATTCGAGAAGTGGTATATGTCTAATTTCTACTCTTACTAGCAAGATGCCCGTGCGTTACACGGAACATCAAGATCTTGTGGGAGAAAAGGATAAACGAGGGAAGGCCTTATCTGCAAATGTGGTGAAGAGTGCGGGTAAATTTCCATATTTTCCTTCCTATCCGTCAGATATAAATCGGACGACCTACATTGCAGGATGGCAGGCCCACCATCATCACCAACTCTATTTTTTATCCCTGCTCTTATAAAAAGCATTGTCGGTGATGATCGTGTGCCTGCTATCCTGCAATATAGGCTGTCCGATCTATATCTGACGGATAGGAAGGAAACTATGGCAATTTTGCAAAAACATACCCACACCCCCTCTCCACATTTGGAAATAAGGCCTTCCCTCGTTCATCCTTTTCCCCCACAAGATAAACTACTCATACAAATGCATCCTGATGTTCCGTGCAACGCATGGGCATCTTGCTAGTTGTTGCAAAAAGCCCATGTGTGTGTGAGAGAGAGGGAGAGTGGAGGAGGACGGAGTGCATGTGTGACAAAGACACAAGTAGTGTGTGTGCGATAGGTATCAGCTTAAAATGAGGCGATAGTGTGTGTGTGCATGATCGAGAGGGCGTGTCTCAAGAAGGGAAGAAAAATCTACATAGATACAAGGAGCGGGAGAGAGACATGTATGCGATGGTGGAAGCACGAGTGTGCGGGTGTATAAACCTATCTAGAGGCTAGCCAGTCGATAAATGTTTGTGAGAGAAATACGAGTCGAGGTGCGAAAGCGAGAGTTTTGTGTGTGAGAGAGAGAGACGGTAGTCGGAAGGGGAGTGGAAGCAGGAGTTGTGTGTGTGTGTGTGTGTCTATGAGAGAGAGAGAGAGGAGACGGTAGTCGGGGTTGTCTGATCGGTAAACAAATGAATAATGTCAGTCTGGGATGGAGACGAAAAGGAGACCGCAACAAATGTTGTGTCTACAGGAGAGAGAGAGAGTAATTTTAGTGGTATGAGTCATATGTAGAGACATATAGGGTGTGTGAGAGAATCCCATAGAGAGAAAGACAAAGTGAAAGACGAGTGGAGACTGTGTGTGTGGTGGTGAAAAAGAAAGCTTAGGTACCGAGTGATACCAGAGAACAGTAGAGACGTGAGAGATAATGAAAACCGTGTAATGTATAATGATAGGGAGAGTGTGACACTTCTCAAGGGAGACGTCGAGAGACCATGTATGCGAGGATAGGAGAAACATGAAGTGAGCGTGCGGGTGAGCTGGAGAAAAGAGAGTGATAGCTACCTGAAGGAGCATGCATGCGAGAGAGATGGGCGTGAAAGGAGTGAACAAAAAAGGGATTCAAATATTTGAATTCGAGATGATGATACATGTTATCCATACTCGAACCAAAATTGATCTATCAAACATGCATACTCATATGAATTCATGCACATCTATGTTAATTAATATGTAGATATTACTGATCCATACATTTTAGTAGAACATAATTTGGTTAATTTTTTTCGAATTCAACCTTAAGATTTCGAGGTCGTTGTATTTGTAAATCATATTATACATATAAAGGAGCAGAATTCTTTGTTGTGCTTTTGAAAGTATATATAAAAAATTGATCTATATAGAATGTAATTCCAATTGAAAATGGATCCTTGAAAAAAAAGTAGAATACAAACGGGATTCGAATTGAGTTGGCACGGTGGCGCAATTGTGCAAAATTTGAACGAAGCGGGGAAAGTCGCAGTAACCCCGCCCGAAACCAAATCTGCGAGATGGAAATCACTACTGCCTATCCCTGCCACGCAAAGCCTATCTGCTAGATTTCTATAGGTTTCGATAGGGGTAGGTTTGTAATTTCACCCAAACGTGACGTAACCGCCTCTCACCCGGATTCATACACGGTGGGCGCCAAAACACAGTGTGCCCTCGGCCGAAATCGACTCCCTCCCCGATTCATATTCATACACGATGGGCGCCAAAAACAAACTCTCGTCGGCAAATATTCGGTGTATGCGAGATTACCGTCCTATCCCCAACCGACTAATGTTGCTGTGATGTAGTAGAAATTTGAAACGGGGGCTAAGTTTGTAAATTTCCACACATTTGAGACAAGCGCGCCATGAATACATGGTTCCCCCCTTCCTCTCTACCTCCCTTTTCCCCATTCGTACTCCGTGGGCGCTAAAACACCCTCTCCACCCCACCCTCCTCCGTCCGCCGCCGTCCGCCACCCCAATCACCACCGTCCTCCTCCACCATGCCAGAGCTGATACCCCGACGCCGCCGTCCATTACAAGAGATCAACCTCTCTCATCCACGCCTTCGAACCGGGATCCTTGCATCCCGCCCTCTCGCTTCATCCCCGCCGTCGTCCACCTTGCCGGCGCCGCTCCTATGACCGTCTCGTCCACCGCGCCCCGCTGCCACCGTCTACCCTCCTAGATCTTCTTCCACGCCGCCGACAGCCATCACTACCGCATCACCGTCAAATTCTCAGCAGATGCGTGCGGCGCCGCACTGTAGGCGGTACTCTTTCAGATATCGCTCAACTTATTTATCGCAGCAACAAAATAGATCGCCACCGCTTTACTCTGATTTCTTGTCTTGGTTGCGAAGTTGCCTTTGTCCGGTTTTCACCTTCAGATCCGCCATGGCACGCTCAACACTATACTCCCAATGCTTATGGTTTTCCCCTTTCATATTCCACACTAGTTAAATCACAGTAGACTAAATTTCAAAATTGGGTCAGTCGATTTGTGTCCAAGTAGCAATGTACTTTTATAGGGAAACTTTTCTCTAGCCGAATTGTGAAACGATTGTCATGGCAGGCCCTCTGCTTCAACCTCCGAAACCCAAGGTTTGGAGTGTTTCCGAATACTACACCGTTGGTAAACACCAAAGTATATACGGAAACCAGGCAGTCAGGTCATAATTGCTTGAACAGACAAGTTGTATTCGACGAGTTATGTTATATTACATTTATTCGTAAGAAACATCTTCCGGAGAGAATAGTTCCGTTAAGGGTTCCTCTCCCTGGGTGTAGCATGCGTTGTTTTGCATGCCTAGGCAGTGGATGCTATAAATCACAATTCACCTTATATTTTGGGGGCTTATGTGACAACGAAGGTAGTTCGTCTTTTGTCCGCCGACCAATTATTCCCTTAAAAATGCTAGCTTTCGGCTTCATCCGTTTGAGGTACACGTCCTGATGACCCAGCGGTAACAATCGCAGAGGTGCTCCCTTTATGCCCTAGCCGAACAATCGGGAACGTAGGGCATAAGCACAGGAGCCAGGCAAACCAGCTTGGCAAAAACTTAAGTCATAAAGGTGCATATAATGGCGAAGGAAAGATATATATGAGAAGGTGACACATATACACGGTGATCTTGATGCTCCAAAAATAATAATAAGCTTTTGTGAAAAGAAGCCCCGAGGTATTTTGGGGTAAGTACTTTAAGGATGTATACCCCTTAAGTGTGCACTTTATCCGAACACGAGCTAGAAGTCGTATGAAAATGAAAAGAAGAAATAGAAAAAAGAGAAAAAGGTCACGAACAATGAGTCCGGACTTAGTCGTAGAATCTTCGGAGTCTGGCAGCGTTCCATGGGTTCGGCTCTAAGCGATTGTCCAATGCATTACGAAGGCGATAGGCTCCTCTAGTAAGAACTTCATCTATAATGAAGGGACCCTCCCATTTGGGCTTGAGCTTGTCCTTTTTCTTCTCTGGTAGGCGTAGAACGAGTTCACCGAAATTATAAGTGTTGGCCAGCACTTCTCTGCTTTGGTATCTTCGAGCTTGTTGTTGGTAGAATGCTGAATGAGCTTTTTGCGACATCGCGCTCCTCGTCCAGGCCATCTAAGTCGTCTTGCCGATCGAGCTGGGCCTCTCTTTCTTCGTACATGCGCACTCGAGGTGAGTCATGAATAATATTGCAGGTTAAGACGGCCTCTGCGCCATACACCATGAGGAACGGTGTGTATCCAGTAGTGCGATTGGGTGTGGTCTGCAGCCCCTAGAGTACGGAGTCGAGCTCCTCAACCCAGTGTTTATCTGACTCCTTTAAGGATCGCACTAGTCTGGGTTTAATGCCGCTCATTATCAGGCCATTAGCCCATTCAACTTGACCGTTTGTTTGAGGGTGATACACGGAGGCGTAATCGAGCTTGATGCCCAGATTAGCACACCAAGTTTTTACTTCGTCGGCTGTAAAGTTAGAGCTGTTATCGGTGATGATGTTGTGTGGGACACCATAACGGCATACGACACCGGATATGAAATCTATCACTGGTCCAGCTTCAGCCGTTTTAACTGGTTTGGCCTCTATCCACTTAGTGAATTTATCTACCATGACCAGCAGGTATTTTTTCTTATGGCTTCCTCCTTTAAGGGGTCCGACCATGTCAAGCCCCCAGACCGCAAAAGGCCAAGTAATGGGGATTGTTTGTAGGGTAGTAGGCGGCAGATGGCTTTGATTGGTGAAAAGCTGGCATCCTACACAACGTTGGACGAGGTCTTGTGCATCTGCTTGGGCCGTAGGCTAGAAAAAACCAGTACAGAAGGCCTTACTTACAAGGGCCCGAGCTGCGGCGTGATGGCCTCCAAGAGCTGTCGCCCCTCTTCTTCAGAGATACATCTTTGAAGGACTCCGGTAGTACTTTTCTTGTAGAGCTCTCCTTCATGAACCTTGTAGGCTTTCGAGCGTCGAACGATGCAACGAGCCTCATTCTGGTCCTCAGGGAGCTCCCGCCTATTAAGGTAGGCTAGGAAGGGTTCGGTCCATGGAGCAATTACGGCCATGATTACATGGGCGGTAGGTGTTGGTTCTGTGCCCGAGCCCCCGATGATATCTGAATCGTGTTCGGCATATGGGGGCGTGCTTGGCGTCGGACTGGCGGTTCCGTTGTCGTCCTGCCATACTACGGATGGCTTGAATAGCCGCTCCACAAAGGTGTTAGGAGGAACGGGGTCGTGTTTACCGCCCATTCGAGCGAGGATGTCCGCTGCTTTATTACCGTCTCAGGCCACATGATGGAATTCAAGCCCCTCGAACCGAGCTGATATTTTGAGCACGACATTGCGGTAAGCTGCCATCTTTGGATCTTTTGCGTCGAATTCTCCGTTTATTTGGGATATTTCAAGATTTGAATCCCCTCGCACCTCAAGGCGTTGTATGCCCATAGAAACAGCCATCCGGAGACCATGCAGTAGGGCCTCATATTCGGCTGCGTTATTGGAGTCCGTATACATGATTTGCAATACATAACGGACTGTGTCCCATGTAGGGGATGTTAGGATAACACCAGCCCCTAATCTGGCTAACATTTTAGAGCCATCAAAGTACATCACCCAGTTGGAGTATGTGCCATACTCTTTAGGGAGTTCGGCTTCTGTCCATTCGGCGACGAAGTCGGCCAACACCTGTGATTTAATTGCTCGGCGTGGTTTGTATGTTATTTCTAATGGTAGGAGCTCGATGGCCCATTTTGCAATGCGGCCGGTGGCGTACTGATTGTTGATGATGTCATTGAGTGGTACCTCGGAGGCACCGTGATCGAGCACTCTTGAAAGTAGTGTCATAGCTTCCGAGATGCCATGAAAACCGCATATGCTATCTTTTGATAGTGCGGGTATCGGGATTTGCATGGTGTGAGAACCTCTGATACGTACTATACGGGTTTTTGGAGTGGGGATTTATGTCCATCTTCCTCTCGTTCGACGACGAGTACCGCGCTCACCACTTGGTGAGTTGCAGATATATATAGGAGCATGGGCTTTGCCGACGTTAGGTGCGGCAAGGATTGGGTTGCTGGCTAGCAGAGTTTTTATTTCTGCCAACCCGGCTGTTGCCACGTCCGTCCACTCAAAGTGGTCGATACGCTGAAGCAGGCGATATAGTGGCAACGCCTTTTCTCCCAATCTGGAGATAAAGCGGCTCAAGGCTGCCATGCCCCCAGCTAGTTTTTGGACCTGTTTTAGGTCTGTTGGTATTGCCAACTGTGACAAGGCTCGGATTTTGGCTGGGTTTGCCTCGATTCCTCGATTGGAAACGATGAACCCGAGCAGCTTTCCGGCCGGGACGCCGAAAACGCATTTTTTCGGATTGAGCCATATGTCATATGTTCGGAGGTTGTTGAATGTAAGACGTAAGTGATCTACCAATGGTTCGACGTGTTTGGTTTTGATGACTACATCATCTACATATGCCTCCACCGTCTTGCCAATTTGTTTTTCCAGGCATGTTTGAATCATGCATTGGTAGGTGGCATCCACGTTCTTAAGTCCGGAAGGCATAGTGTTAAAGCAGAAAGGCCCATACGGGGTGATAAATGTCGTTGCGGCCTGATCGGATTCCTTCATCTTAATCTGATGGTATCCGGAGTATGCATCAAGGAAACACAGAGAATCGTGTCCTACAGTTGCATCAATGATTTGGTCAATGCGGGGCAGTGGGAAGGGGTCCTTAGGGCAAGCTTTATTAAGGTCCTTAAAATCTATGCAAAGGCGCCATGATTTTTCCTTCTTTGGTACCATGACCAGGTTTGCTAGCCAATCCGGGTGCATTATTTCTCGAATAAACCCGGCTTCGAGTAGTTTGGCTAGCTCCTCTCCCATAGCTTGCTGCTTGGGTTCATAAAACCACCGTAGCGCTTGCTTAACTGGCTTGAACCCCTTTATTATATTGAGGTTGTGTTCGGCCAGTCTGTGTGGGATTCCTAGCATATCCGAAGGGTGCCAGGCAAAAATATCCCAATTCTCGTGCAGGAATGCTCTTAGAGCGGTATCGACCATTGGATCCAGCTGTGCCCCGATGGCTGTTGTTTTATTGGGATCCGTTGGGTGGACTTAGAATTTGACTATTTCATCTACTGGCTTGAAAGAAGTGGATTTAGGCCTTTTATCCAGAATCACGTCGTCTCTATCCACTGTGGAACACAGAGCGGTGAGCTCCTCAGCCGTAAGGGCTTCGGACAGTGCCTCGAGGGCCAAGGATGCGGTTTTGTTTTCGGCGCGGAGAGCTATGTCCGGATCACTAGCGATAGTTATAACTCCATTGGGCCCGGGCATTTTGAGCTTCATGTACCCGTAATGAGGTATGGCTTGAAAGCGTGTGAATGCATCTCGCCCTAACAGGCATGATATCCGCTGTTGAAAGGCGCCACCTGGAAGATTAATTCTTCGGATCTGTAGTTCTCAGGCATGCCGAATACCACATCAAGCTTTATTTTTCCTGCACACCGTGCTTCTCGGTTGGGGATAATACCTCGAAAGGTTGTACTGCTCTGATCAATGCGGCTCTTGTCTATTTGCATTTTGTCGAGCGTGTCCTCGTAAATGAGGTTTAATCCACTGCCTCCATCCATGAGCACTTTAGTAAGCCGAAAACCGTCCACAATTTGGTTGAGAACTAAGGCGGCTGGTGCTCGGACTGATCGGGCCCGTGGTTCGTCGGTGGCATTGAAAGTTATCGCCATGTCGCTCCAAGGGTTTGGTGCGGTTACTTGGTTAATTTTGGCGAGGTCTCGGAGCGCCATTTTTCGCCGATTATTTGAAGAAAAGGTCTCGAAGACCATAAACACATTGAGATTGCTATCTGCTACCTCTTGAGCACTGCGTTGGATTTCCTTGAAGAGGAAAGGATGATGCAGCAAAGTAGCATAAGTATTTCCCTCAGGTTTTGAGAACCAAGGTATCAATCCAGTAGGACGCTACGCGTGAGTCCCTCGTACCTGCACAAAAACAAATAACTCCTCGCAACCAACGCGATAATGGGTTGTCAATCCCTTCACGGTCACTTACGAGAGTGAGATCTGATAGATATGATATGATAATATTTTTGGTATTTTTGTGATAGAGATGCAAAATAAAATAAAAGCAAAGTAAAAAAGCAAAAGAAATAACTAAGTATTGGAAGATTAATATGATGAAGATAGTCCCGGGGGCCATAGGTTTCACAAGTGGCTTCTCTCAAGAGCATAAGTATTTTACGGTGGGTGAACGAATTACTGTTGAGCAATTGACAGAATTGAGCATATTTATGAGAATATCTACGTATGATCATGTATATAGGCATCACGTCCGAGACAAGTAGACCGACTCCTACCTGAATCTACTACTATTACTCCACTCATCGACCGCTATCCAGCATGCATCTAGAGTATTAAGTTCAAGAAAACAGAGTAACGCCTTAAGCAAGATGACATGATGTAGAGGGATAAATTCATGCAATATGATAAAAACCCAATCTTGTTATCCTTGATGGCAACAATACAATATGTGCCTTGCTGCCCCTACTGTCACTGGGAAAGGACACCGCAAGATTGAACCCAAAGCTAAGCACTACTCCCATTGCAAGAAAGATCAATCTAGCAGGCCAAACCAAACTGATAATTCGAAGAGACTTGCAAAGATAACCAATCATACATAAAAGAATTCAGAGAAGATTCAAATATTGTTCATAGATAATCTTGATCATAAACCCACAATTCATCAGTCTCAACAAACACACCGCAAAAAGAAGATTACATCAAATAGATCTCCACAAGAGAGGGGGATAACATTGTATCGAGATCCAAAAAGAGAGAAGAAGCCATCTAGCTACTAACTATGGACCCGAAGGTCTGAGGTAAACTACTCACACTTCATCGGAGAGGCTATGGTGTTGATGTAGAAGCCCTCCGTGATGGGTGCCCCCTCCGGCGGAGCTCCGGAACAGGCCCCAAGATGGGATCTCGTGGGTACAGAAGGTTGTGGCGGTGGAATTAGGTTTTTGGCTCTGTATCTGATCGTTTGGGGTACATAGGTATATATAGGAGGAAGGAGTACATCGGTGGAGCAACAGGGGGGACACGAGGGTTGAGGGCGTGCCCCCTACCTCGTGGCCTCCTCCCTTGTTTCTTGACATAGGGTCCAAGTCTCCTGGATCTTGTTTGGTGAGAAAATCACGTTCCCGAAGGTTTCATTCCGTTTGGACTCCGTTTGTTATTCCTTTTTTTCGAAACTCTGAAATAGGCAAAAAAACAACAATTCTGGGTTGGGCCTCCGGTTAATAGGTTAGTCCCAAAAATAATATAAAAGTGGATAATAAAGCCCAATAATGTCCAAAACAATAGATAATATAGCATGGAGCAATCAAAAATTATAGATACGTTGGAGACGTATCAGGCATCCCCAAGCTTAATTCCTGCTCGTCCTCGAGTAGGTAAATGATAAAAAAGATGGTTTTTGATGCGGAGTGCTACTTGTCATAATTTCAATGTAATTCTTCTTAACTGTGGTATGAATATTCAGATCTGAAAGATTCAAGACAAAAGTTTAATATTGACATAAAAACAATAATACTTCAATCACACTAACAAAGCAATCATGTCTTCTCAAAATAACATGGCTAAAGAAAGTTATCCCTACAAAATCATATCGTCTGGCTATGCTCTATCTTCACCACACAAAGTATTTAAATCATGCACAACCCCGATGACAAGCCAAGCAATTGTTTCATACTTTTGACATTCTCAAAACTTTTTCAATCTTCAGCAATACATGAGCGTGAGCCATGGATATAGCACTATATGTGGAATAGAATGGTGGTTGTGGAGAAGACAAAAAAGAGGGAAGATAGTCTCACATCAACTAGGCGTATCAACGGGCTATGGAGATGCCCATTAATAGATATCAATGTGAGTGAGTAGGGATTGCCATGCAACGGATGCACTAGAGCTATAAGCATATGAAAGCTCAACAAAAGAAACTAAGTGCGTGTGCATCCAACTCGCTTGCTCACGAAGACCTAGGGCATTTTGAGGAAACCCATCATTGGAATATACAAGCCAACTTCTATAATGAAAAATTTCCCACTAGTATATGAAAGTGACAAAATGAGAGACTCTTTATCATGAAGATCACGGCGCTACTTTGAAGCACAAGTGTGGTAAAAGGATAGTAACATTGTCTCTTCTCTCTTTTTCTCTCATTCATTTTTTTATTTGGGCCTTTTCACTTTTTTATTGCCTCTTTTTTTTGTCCGGAGTCTCATCCCGACTTGTGGGGAAATCATAGTCTCCATCATCCTTTTCCTCACTTGGGACAATGCTCTAAAAATGAAGATCATCACACTTTTATTTTCTTACAACTCAAATTACAAATCGATACTTAGAACAAAATATGACTCTATATAAATGCCTCCGGAGGTGTACCGGGATATGCAATGAATCAAGAGTGACATGTATGAAATAATTATGAACGGTGGCTTTGCCACAAATACGATGTCAACTACATGATCATGCTAAGCAATATGGCAATGATGGAGCGTGTCATAATAAATGGAACAGTGGGAAGTTGCATGGCAATATATCTCTGAATGGCTATGGAAATGCCATGATAGGTAGGTATGGTGGCTGTTTTGAGGAAGGTCTATGGTGGGTGTATGATACCGGCAAAAATTGCGCGGTATTAGAGAGGCTAGCAATGGTGGAAGGAAGAAAAGTGCATATAATCCATGGACTCAACATTAGTCATAAAGAACTCATATACTTATTGCAAAAATCTACAAGTTATCAAAGCAAAGTATTACGCGCATGCTCCTAGGGGGATAGATTGGTAGGAAAAGACCATCGCTCGTCCCCGACCGCCACTCATAAGGAAGACAATCAATAAATAAATCATGCTCCGACTTCATCACATAACGGTTCACCATACGTGCATGCTACGGGAATCACAAACTTTAACACAAGTATTTCTCAAATTCACAACTTCTCAACTAGCATGACTCTAATATCACCATCTTCATATCTCAAAACAATTATCAAGCATCAAACTTCTCTTAGTATTCAACACACTCAAAAGAAAGTCTTACAAATCTTGAATACCAAGAATGTTAGGATTATTAAAGCAAATTACCATGCTATTTAAGACTCTCAAAATAATCTAAGTGAAGCATGAGAGACCAATAGTTTCTATAAAACAAATCCACCACGGTGCTCTAAAAGATATAAGTGAAGCACTAGAGCAAAACTATATAACTCAAAAGATATAAGCGAAGCACATAGAGTAGTCTAACAAATTCCAAATCATGTATGGCTATCTCAAAAGGTGTGTACAGCAAGGATTATTGTGGTAAACTAAAAATAAAAGACTCAAATCATACAAGACGCTCCAAGTAAAACACATATCATGTGGTGAATAAAAATATAGCTCCAAGTAAAGTTACCGATGGAAGTAGACGAAAGAGGGGATGCCTTCCGGGGCATCCCAAGCAAATCGCACAAAGTTTTGGGAATAGTGGAAACACTAGCACCCAAATCACATAAAGCATCGAACTCATGATCCTTAATCTTAATTTTAATATTTGGTTCCCACTCATCATAAAGTTTTCTGGGGATAGAAACTTCCAACTCAAGTTTTTCTTCATAAGACTGCATCAAGGCATCAACGATATGTTTGGTAAAAGCTTTATTTTGACTATAAGCATGAGGAGAATTTAGCACGGATTGTAACAAGGAAACACAATCAATCAAAGAGCAACTTTCATAATTAATTTCCTTGAAATCAAAAATAGTGGGTTTATTAACTTCTAGGATTTTGATTTCTTCAATCCCACTTTTATCAATTTTAGCATCAAGATCTAAAAACTCTGAATTCTTAGAACTCCTTCTAGGTAAAGGTGAATCATATTCAGTCCCATCATTATCAAGATTCATATTGCAAAACAAAGATTTAATAGGGGACACATCAATAACTTTTAGATCTTCATCTTTATTTTCATAGGAACTAGAAGAGCACGCTTTAATAAAGGCATCTTTCGTAGCACGCATCCTAGCGGTTCTTTCTTTACACTCATCAATGGAAATTCTCATGGATTTGAGAGAATCATTGATATCATGCTTAGGAGGAATAGATCTAAGCTTTAAAGAATCAACATCAATAGAAATTCTATCAACGTTCCTAGCCAATTCATCAACTTTAAGCAATTTCTCTTCAAGCAAAGCATTGAAATTCTTTTGCAAAATCATAAACTCTTTAACACTGGTCTCAAATTCAGAGGGCATCTTATTAAAATTTCCATAAGAGTTGTTGTAGGAATTTCCATAATTATTAGAGGAATTATTAGGATAAGGCCTAGGATTAAAGTTTCCTCTATACGCGTTGTTACCAAAATTATTCCTACCAAAAACATTCACATCCATTGATTCATTATTATTCTCAATCAAAGTAGATAAAGGAATATCATTAGGATCAGAAGAAACACTCTTAGTAGCAAATAATTTCATAAGTTCATCCATCTTTCCACTCAAAATATTAATTTCTTCTATCGCATGCACCTTTTATTAGTAGATCTTTCAGTGTGCCATTGAGAATAATTAACCATAATATTATCTAGGAGTTTAGTAGCTTCTCCTAAAGTGATTTCCATAAAAGTGCCTCCCGCGGCCGAATCTAAAAGATTTCTAGAAGCAAAATTCAATCTGGCATATAAATTTTGTATAATCATCCACAAATTCAAACCATGAGTAGGGCAATTATGTATCATTAACTTCATCCTCTCCCAAGCTTGTGCAACATGTTCATGATCAAGTTGCTTAAAATTCATAATATCATTTCTAAGAGAGTTGATCTTAGCAGGAGGAAAATACTTAGAGATAAAAGCATCTTTGCACTTGTTCCAAGAATCAATACTATTTTTGGGCAAAGAAGAAAACCAAACTTTAGCACGATCTCTAAGCAAAAAAGGAAATAGCTTCAATTTAACAATATCATTATCAACATCTTTCTTCCTTTGCATATCACACAAATCAACGAAGCTATTTAGATGAGTAGCGGCATCTTCACTAGGAAGGCCGATGAATTGATTTTCATGGCAAGATTCAACAAAGCAGCATTGATTTCACAAGATTCGGTATTGGTAAGAGGAGCAATCGGAGTGCTAAGGAAATAATTATTGTTGGTATTGGTAAATTCACATAATTTGGTATTATCTGAGCCATCGTGACAAGCAAGAAATCCAACACACGAGCAAACAAAAAGGGAAGCGAAAAAGAAGCAAACGGAAAAGAGAGGGCGAATAAAACGGCAAGGGTGAAGTGGGGGAGAGGAAAACGAGAGGCAAATGGCAAATAATGTAATGCGGGAGATAAGGGATTTGTGATAGGTACTTGGTATGTTGACTTTTGCGTAGACTCCCCGGCAACAGCGCCAGAAATTCTTCTTGCTACCTCTTGAGCACTACGTTGGATTTCCTTGAAGAGGAAAGGATGATGCATCAAATTAGTGTAAGTATTTCCCTCAGTTTTTGAGATCCAAGGTATCAATCCAGTAGGAGGCTACGCGCGAGTCCCTCATACCTGCACAAAAACAAATAACTCCTCGCAACCAACGCGATAAGGGGTTGTCAATCCCTTCACAGTCACTTACGAGAGTGACATCTGATAGATATGATAGGATAATATTTTTGGTATTTTTGTGATAGAGATGCAAAGTAAAAAGCAAAAGAAATAACTAAGTATTGGAAGATTAATATGATGAAGATAGACCCAAGGGCCATAGGTTTCACTAGTGGCTTCTCTCAAGAGCATAAGTATTTTACGGTGGGTGAACGAAATACTGTTGAGCAATTGACAGAACTGAGCATAGTTATGAGAATATCTACGTATGATCATGTATATAGGCATCACGTCCGAGACAAGTAGACCGACTCCTGCCTGCATCTACTACTATTACTCCACTCATCGACCGCTATCCGGCATGCATCCAGAGTATTAAGTTCTAGAAAACAGAGTAACGCCTTAAGCAAGATGACATATGTAGAGGGATAGATTCATGCAATATGATAAAAACCCCATCTTGTTATCCTCGATGGCAACAATACAATACATGCCTTGCTGCCCCTACTGTCACTAGGAAAGGACACTGCAAGATTGAACCCAAAGCTAAGCACTTCTCGCATTGCAAGAAAGATCAATCTAGTAGGCCAAACCAAACTGATAATTCGAAGAGACTTGCAAAGATAACCAATTATACATAAAAGAATTCAGAGAAGATTCAAATATTGTTCATAGATAATCTTGATCATAAACCCACAATTCATTGGTCTCAACAAACACACCGCAAAAAGAAGATTACATCGAATATATCTCCACGAGAGAGCGGGAGAATATTGTATTGAGATCCAAAAAGAGAGAAGAAGCCATAGAGATACTAACTATGGACCCGAAGGTTTGAGGTAAACTACTCACACTTCATCGGAGAGGCTATGGTGTTGATGTAGAAGCCCTCCGTGATGGGTGCCCCCTCCGATGGAGCTTAGGAACAGGCCCCAAGATGGGATCTCGTGGGTACAGAAGGTTGCGGCGGTGGAATTCGGTTTTTGGCTCCGTATCTGATCATTTGGGGGTATTTAGGTATATATAGGAGGAAGGAGTACGTCGGTGGAGCAACAGGGGGCCCACGAGGGTGGAGGGCGCGCTGGGGGGGGGGGGGGCGCCCCCCTATGTCGTGGCCTCCTCCCTTGTTTCTTGACATAGGGTCCAAGTCTCCTGGATCTTGTTCGGTGAGAAAATCATGTTCCCGAAGGTTTCATTCCGTTTGGACTTCGTTTGATATTCCTTTTCTTTGAAACTCTGAAATAGGCAAAAGACAGCAATTCTGGGCTGGGCCTCCGGTTAATAGGTTAGTCCCAAAAATAATATAAAAGTGGATAATAAATACCAATAATGTCCAAAACAGTAGATAATATAGCATGGAGCAATAAAAAATTATAGATACGTTGGAGACGTATCACTATCCTCGGGGGAGTACCTCGCCGGGGTAGTATTGGTGAGGATGGCCTCACCGCTTTTAGCCACCTGCCGGAGTATCCAACATGCCCGAAGGCTATGTGTTGGTTCAGAATTCGGCATCGCGTGTATATGACAAGGCTTGTCAAGCCATTCATCAAGTACAGTTCTATGTCCCGTTAAGGGTTTAGTTTTCCTGTCCGTGGAGTGATGATCAGGTGCCCCGTAAGGGTGCATCCTTTTTGCCCGACCGGTGGGTGGCTTAAAGGCCGGTGGTTCCCACCGAGCTGTCTGGGCTTTCCAAGCGCTTTCCATTACGCAATACTTCTGTACTATGTGTGCCAAATCTGCGAAGTGCGGTATGCGGCGTCTATTGAGGGCATTGAGGATCCCCTCGTCCATACAGTTATGGCAAATGACTGATACCGCATCATCGTCGTAACAATCTTTAATCTTGTTTTTAACAAGTAGGAATCTAGCCCAAAAGTGATGGACTGTTTCCTGAGGTTGCTGCCATATATACATTAAGTCGCATATGTCCGGGGGACCGGAATTGTTTGCAGAGTACTGATTATTGTGGGCGGGTGGGCTTAAATCTAAACCCTGATCCACTGTGGAATCCGGATTTTGAAAAATTTCTGAAGTCATTAGCCCAGGATCCGGAGTGTCCTGGGGGTTTTTGGCTCAGCGCCTGATTCTATAGTCGGAGGACAGATGATCTCTTCTCGAAGATGAGTGTCCGGCTCGTCTGGCTTGGAAATCCGAATATAGTTTGTTTTTAGCATAGGAGGAGCGGTATCCTCAACTTGTTCTTCCACGACAGTCACCAGGTGGGTGACAGGTGGAGACCTAATTTCCCTCTGATCGGGTTTAAGCCCAATTAGATCATAATCTGTTGCGACCCCTAGGGCGGCGATGCGATCTAGTAATTCGTTTAAATACGAGGTATCTGCCGGATCCATCTTATCGACGCTTTCGGGGTTGATGCGGAGATGATTTTTGGCAATCCGGGGGACCGCCCTAGGCTTAACGGTCGGGCGGGCGCCTATGGTGAAACTGCCGATGTGGAGGGACTGCCCAGGAGCTAGGGCCCTTCTAGAGGTGATTTTGTCGTTGACGACAAAGCGAGCCATCGATCCTTGTGTCGACAACACAGAGGAACTCTCAATGAAAGCACCAATGTCGGTGTCAAAACCGGCAGATCTCGGGTAGGGGGTCTGAAACAGTGCATCTGAGGATCGAAGGTAACAAGAGGCAGGGACACGATGTTTACCCAGTTTCAGGCCCTCTTAATGGAGGTAATACCCTACTTCCTGCTTGATTGACTTTGATGAGTATAGGGGTTACAAGAGTTGATCTACCTCGAGATCGTAATGGCTAAACCCTAGATGTCTAGCCTGTATGATTATGATGATCCTCTACGGACTAAACCCTCCGGTTTATATAGACATCGGAGGGGCCTAGGGTTGTACAGAGTCAGTTTACAGAGAAAGGAATCTTCAAATCCGAACGCCAAGCTTGCCATCCACGCAAAGGAGAGTCCCATCAAGACACGGGGAAAAGCCCTCTATCTTGTATCTTCACGGCACACCAGTCCGGCCCATGTCACATAGCCCGGACGCCCGGGGACCCCCTAATCGAGGACTCCCTCAGCAGGGGGTTGGCCTCTCACGCAGGTAACAGCCGCCCCGCTCCTCCAATGCGCCCCCTCTGCGTCTTCTGTGACTCTAAGAATCAAGGCCGACCCTCTACTCCAACCATCGACACCCGGTTTTCGGCCGTGGCACTCGTCCCCGCGCTCTCCGCATCCACCACCTACCACGCCCAATGCATGCAGAACACGTGGCAGGTGCGTGCGAAACAGGAGGAAAGCGGGATGGCGGTTTCCGCCCCGTGATCGTGGGGCGTGGGGAATCCGCGGGCCACGGTCAAAGTTTTTCCAATAGAGTTGCGCACGATGCGCGGAGAAATCGGAAACTGACCCAAGCTCAAGATTAATGAAGACGCAAAGAAGACCTCAAGAGGCCAGCCTCTTCAGCACCCCTGCATGTGCACTTATTAGGCCCTACCCCAACGATGCTCGGCAACACGATCGAGGCAAGCCCGGGGGCTTCTGTCGGTGCAACAAACCCTGGATCTGTTGCCCAGGCTGTGCACAGGCACGTCAGCAAGATTGATGCACCAACCCAAGTCAGGGTACATGGAGCCAAGAGCTTCGAAAGACCAACATGCAGATTCAGAGGACCAAGATCAAGCCTGACAAGTAAGATGCCACCAGGAGAGAAGCCTCCCTTGCCGGGCAGGCGAGCTCGACAAGGACAGGGTCACCCCCTAGAAGAAGATGACCAAGACGTCCCGGTAGGGCCTGCCGGGACTCGCAGAGGCAAATCCACCTCACTCAACCACTCCACCACGACCCACGTCGACGATCGATGTGGTGTCAAGTCGCAAAGTGACTAAGTGGCAGCCATTTGCCACACGGCGGCCTTTCTCTATGGGAGATGCCCACGAACGACACTCGTCCTGCAACGTGTCAAGCGAGCAGGTGCGAAGCTGGCAAAACAGCCCGACAAGGCTTGCCGGGCAAGCGACGATGTGACGTTGAGCGGTGCATTTAATGCACCCTGTCAGCCTGCAGAGTTAGGTATGATAGCACTGTTTACTATCATATCAGTGCATAATGACTGTTTTGCCATTGTGGTGACCCCTTAATCTATAAAAGGAGGCCCATGGCGACTGTAGAGAGGGTTGGAAAGTTGGACAACACACACCCGTACGCGCGTAGTCGCTACCGCCCCTGCCGGGCAAGTGTACTACGCTCGACCACCATTCTTCCACCATCAATCCACCAAAGCAGAAGTAGGGTTTTACGTCTCGCGGCGGCCCGAACCTGGGTAAAATTGCCTGTGTGATCACTGTCGTGCTGCCCCCACGTTCTTCTGCTCTTTCTACAACGCGACGTCCCCCCTGCCGAACCAACAAGGGGCCCTTGGTCCCATTGGTGGCCGTGGTTTCCCATGACACATCACTTTCCTTCCACAAACACGCACTTGATAAGGATCATAAGATGAGTGTTCTAAAGAAAATAGGATAGCTCCCCCAAGAGTTGTGCATTATAGAGAATTTGCATTTGAATACAAAATGCACAAGATGGGATCACCACTTTCACTATATCTAGAGAAACACTAGACAAGATCAAGAAATTAATAAGATCCACAAGTGGCACAGAAGACAACAGGAGTTGACACATTCCTTGGCAATTGATAAGGCAATTAAAGCAAAAGCCAACGTAAAGATTATCAACAACTCTACCACATAAATGAGTACCAGTTGTCAAATGACAAGAAGTATTTGGAAATAATTCCCGATGGTAGATAGCGAAGATATCCAACATCATCTTCACACCAAAACACATAAGCAAATTGCAACTTGTAGAGCTAACATGCCGCCTAGGAACAAAATAATTTACAATATCAACTCTAAGTTAAAATATCTCAATTGTACACATTCTATAGGCTTGTAATATACACAAAGCATATTCCTCCCCCATAATGTGATACCCCAAAAATCTTAACAAGAGGCAAATAAGATCCAACAAGAGATAATTAATGGACTATTTAGAATTTGAATTTCTCATGAGAATACATATCACATAGAAACTAGATAATCTTGTAATATCAATACTAGGTGGTATTCCTCATGTACACACATTTATAGGATCGTGAAGTGCACAAAGCACATCACTCCCCCAAAATGGGATGTTCCAAATCGCTCCAAAGAGCCAACTAAGATACAAACAAGATGCACAAAGGCTCAACACAAGACTCACATGTACATGATGTGCAAACCAACATATACATACTTGATTACCCAAGATAAGCAAATTGGAAGCACACCATATACAAAACACATGAAAAGTACAAAACCAAAACATGCAAAGGGGCTTGTAACTTTCAATGTAAACAATTTAACTACAAGTTACCACAAGGAGGCACATTGGATATAAGATAGAAACTTCATAATCCAAATGACTTGGCTTGAGACAATATGAAAGATGAAGATCCCTTAATTCTTCATGATGTAGCCAAGTCTCCAATGCCCTACAACAACACCTATTGATCAAGTTTGAGCTTGTTGGTCCCCAACCAAGTTGGGTCCTAAGAGGTTAGTCACAATAGGCTTAGCTACCCAAATGGTTCTTTTATTGACACCACTTTGAGTACCAACAAACTTGGCAAACACATTGCCAACCTTATCCTTCTGAAAAGAATAAATATTATCAATTATAATGGGGTTGGATACGGTACCATCAGTGCATGAAGAAGTAAGGTGACCCTTCTCATGGCATAAGTAGCAACATATACTCTTTTCTTTCTTCATAGTTGACTTCTCAACTTGAAGATCATTAACTTGAGTCTTATTGGGAAGTGGTATTTCTTCAACTTGTGGTTGAGCATGATATTGAACTTGTGGCCTCTTCCCTTGTTCCTTGTCACTAATGGGCTTCTTCTTCAATGGGCACGATTTAACATGATGCCCTTCAATTTCACACTTGAAGCAAACAATCTTGGCTAAATTTTTGACTTGTTCTTGGCCCTTCTTGTTGTTGATCTTGGACTTCTTATTCTTATTGGAGTTGAATCCAAGTACACCTTTGTCATTGGGGGATATTCCCCCCTCAAAATAATGACAAGAGTAGAGTTCCCTTAATGACTCTTTTCCAAGTCTTTCTTCAAAAAAGTGACTTGGCCCTTGAGTTCTTTGATTTACTCTACATGGTTAGTATCAACACAAGTACTAGAGGAAGTATAAGCTTCATAACTAGAGCAACAAGGCAAGGAAAGTAATTCATCACAAGACGTAGCAACATTGTGAGTAGATGAATTACAAGGATTAGCACATGACAGTATAAATTTTTGACTTGAAGTAGTGCTAGTATCCACATGAGGCTCACTAGATGTCCCTAGTAATCATAGCCCCATGAGCTAAGTTTAGCACATTATGGGATACGAGAAGATCATCATGAGAGCTAGGTAGCTTTTCATGAATTTCTTCGAATTTCCCATAATTGCTAGATAGCAACTCAAGTTGAGCCCTTAGCTCGACATTCTCCTTCAGTACAGATGCTTCACAAGAAATAGAGTTAGTAGCACAAACATCATCAATAACAACACTAGGAGAAGGCAACTTGGCAACCTCTTTTGAATATGAAGCTTTAAGTTGAGCATGAGACTCGGTGAGTTCAATGAACTCACTCCTAATGACCCTTGAGCCATTTTTGAGGTGCTCAAAGTCCTCAAGGAGTTTGACATGTGCAACTTCAAGCTTATCATTTTTAGTTTTCAAATATTTGGCCACCTCAAGGGTTCTATCACGGGATTCCTTTATTCTAGATAGTTCTAGAGCAAAAGTCTCTTCTAGAGATTCCTTGGTGGTTTGTGCAAGTTCAAGAGCTTGAGATAGCTCCATGATCTCATTTGCGTAATCACGCTCATGACCCTCCATTTTGTCAATGGTGCCCTCATGATCCTCAAGATGAGACTCCACCTCCTCAATGTATTTCTTGCCTTTAATGGCAATAGACTTGATTTCCATGAAGTTGGAACGAGCAATTTTATTCTTATGAAGAGATTTAAAAATCATTACCCCTTAATTTTTAAGGAAGTAATATTATCATTCTCTTCATCATTATCCTCATCCTCATTATGATCAACATCATAATTAAGAGATATATTGGGTTCCAAAGTAGGAGACACATTTGAAGCGTTAGCCATAAGACAAAAGTGATAGGCAATAGATGATGAAGTAAGATCCATTGAAGCACCATTCAAGACCACATCTTGTTCCATGAAGTGTTGGGTTCCTCTACATTGTTAGCACACAACTCGAGGAAATAGAGGTATTTTATCATGGCAACAAGACATAGCAAGCATATAATCATGAGATTTGTCAAGCAATTTCTACATGACATGCAAGGACTATCAACACAAGCATGTGAAACATCTAGAGTGCTCGAAGTGTTAATGTCCAAAGATGAAGCATTGGAATACAATAGTGATGAGGGATCATCAACAATAAGCTTACTATCACCATTGCACTGACTAACACTACTCACCATTTCATTACCTTGGGTCAAAACACATGTAGGTGAAGTAGAAGTTGAGAACACAACACGACCGGAGGTGGAAGGAGAACAATCATTCCCTCAATTCTTGGACACGCCATATTTTTCTTGAAGCTTTGTCCACAACTCATGAACATCTTGAAATGACATGAGTTGAAATATAACTACATTGCTCAAAGCATCAAAAATCACATTAGAAGCTTGAGCATTGAGATAAGAGTTTTCTCATCCTCTAAACATAGGTTTTGAGGATCCTTTGGAGGGGAAAAAACAATATCTACAATCCGCTCTAAATTTTGGTCCATGACCCGAAAAAGACTAAGCATGTGATTTACCCAGACATCAAAATTTGTGCCATCAAAACTAAGGTGAATAGGCACTTTAAAATAATTACTGTTTAGGCTTGAACAAATGCGGAATAAAACTAACATTTAATTTGTCAAGCAAAAACCTAAAATAACTAGGCTCACACCTATGTGCACCAACAACTTATGCTAAGGAAGATAAACAAATAAGTGATAGCAAGATATATATAACATGAAACACTATGGCTATCACAAAGTAAAGTGCACAAGTAAAGGGCTCGGGGGCACTATTGTCCGTCTCTTCGTGCGTCACAGAGTGGTTGGGCCAGCCCGGCTACAATGTCGCCCCGCCTGGTCGCCATCGGCTTGCATCAGCAGGACGAGGGGCGCACTGTTGCCACGTCGGCCCTGGTTAGCGAACTAGGTGGGCCACTATAGCCACGCTCCTGCCGGTCAGCGGGGTTGGTGGGCCACTGTAGCCACACTCATCCCCTCTACGGGGACTGGTTCCGTCGTACGCCTTGGATGGGATGGGAGCTGACCCGTGGCCGGGTTGAAGAACACGCCATGAGGGCGCTGGCTTGTTGGAGATGCTTTGGTTTGTCGGGTTCAGCCGGTATGCGCTAGCAGACTTGGCCGTGTTGCAGTCTTGGCTGGGTTGAGGAAAATGGCCATGTACAAGCTGGATTGAGGGGCTATGCCGGCCCCGACGTTTTTGAAAAGGATCCGGGTTTCGTTGCCTGCCCGGGGTTCATCCCCCCGACAGTAGTCTCCAAAGCTGTGAAGTCTCGCTGGCTTCAAGCAGGGGGGCCTTCGTAGTTTCATCCCCTAAAGAGGCAGTAGATGTTGATGAAGGTTGCGACCGCCGGGTCTGGCAACACCGACTGTGTGCCGGCTTCCGGAAGCCGGATCGTGGCATCCTGGCACGGGCATGAAACCGAGGAGTCCGCCGAATCTTCAAGGGGAAGGGACGCATCCCCTTGGTTTCGATGCATGTGCCACGTGGCGCCTAGAAACTGAATAGGCCCTGACAAGCCACACGCGCGACGGGACATGACAGCGGGTGGGGGCCGGCCACTCTGCACCCTCGGCCCATGCACGTAGATTTATTGTGGCGCCCGCGGCCTATTGTCCTTCTGATGCAGTTAATGTGCGAGTGGATCATGCGCACTTAATGCAGGGAAGTGGGAGGGGCGGGCGCAACCGATCCCACTTCCCCATGTTCAGACCGTGGCTATAAATCAGGGGGAGGGGGCAGCGGAAATCATTCGCGCACGCACCCCCACCTTCTTCCTTTCTCGCTCTTGCTTCCGAGATACCGCACGCCGCGACGCCCTACTGCTCTTGAGTGAAATGCCGCCGCCGCTCCACAGCTCTCAGCGGCCGCTCCGTAGCCCTTAGCCACAGCTCTTTTCTTGTTTTCTTCGCCCACGCACCCCGCCCCACCGATGGTGCTACCGAAGGGCTCATGGACATTTAGTATCACCGCCACACGCGGCGGCTGCCGCCGGAGACGGTGTTGGCCGTGCGCCTGCCGAACGGCGAGCTGGCACCGCGACCGGAGTGGACCGAGCGCGTGGTCTTCTTTACCCACTTCAAGCGCGGGTTCGGTCTCCCCACGAGCGACTTCTTCCACGCGTTCCTGGAGTTCTTCGGTCTTCAGTCGCATCACCTGGGAGCAAATGCGGTGCTCCAGCTCTCAGGGTTTGTTACCCTGTGCGAGGGCTACTAGGGCGTCGAGCCCACCGTCGATCTCTGGGTTCGCTTCTTCTTCTTGAAGCAGCAGGGTCCAGAGGCTAGCGTCATGTCTTCCTATGGGGCCGCTGTTATCTCGACGCTGACGCATGAGGGGTGCCCCAAGATGCCGCTTGAGGACTCTGCCAAGAAATGGCAGAACTCCTTCTTCTACGTCCGCAACCTTGGCACGGACCGCATCAACCTGCCGCCCTTTGCCGATGTGATGCTGCACGCCAAGACCAACTGGTCCTACTGCCCCAAGAACCCGGTGCAGGAGGTGCTGAACCCGAGCAACCGGGTGGTGGAGATGGCAACACGGGAGGGGCTCACCGGGACAGACCTCATCGCTGCCTTCATCATGCACCAGGTGCTGCCGCTGCAGCGGTGGACGCATATCATCGGCCAGATGGCCGGCCTCCAAGACCCCAACCGGATGTCGTCCCGGCGGCTAACGCGGCCGCAGGTCATCGGCCGGGTCAACAATATTTCAAAGGTCGGGCTGAAGGAGGAGTGGCAGTTCGGGAAGCCTCCCTACATCCACAGGAACCCGGCACCAGCGGTGAGTCCCTGGTCTTTATATTTTGTTGCATCTCATCTTCTCCTCCGTCCCTACGCGATGAGGGAGGTGCTTCTCAATGCCATCCAACATCCATATGAAGGCACAACGACACAGATGGCAGCTGCCCAGCAGGCCGGCTTGGAGGAGGCGGAGACCCTCGCCGGGGACCCAGAGACGGCCGACGCCGAGGTCGATGGGACGCGCCATGTAGGTAAGTTTTTGTATTCTGATCCCTTATGAGATTGGTTGGAAGATGATACGGGGATGCTGACGCGTGTTGGTGGCGTAGTGCCGCCGAGGGGGTAGGCGGCAACAGCGGCTTGCCAAGACGGCCGACGAACGCAGCCGTGGCCGGATCGTCCCGTGCGCCAGCAGTGGCTGGCCGGCCGCACGGGAAGGAAGACGTGGTGCCCCAGAAGCTGGCCGTGAAGCGCGCGGCGGACCCGGCCGCCGGCGGCAAGCTGCCCATCAAGAATAGGCACCGCGCCATCTCGGCGGCGCCGGCGAGACCATCCGTCTCGGTGGTGATCGGGTAAGTTTGCATTGCTGGTTCTAGCGAGCTGCCGAGTCGTTCTCTCCTTGTCCTTATCTTGTCGTGACCCAGGTCACCGTTGGAGCTGGCATTGGCGGTGACGGACGCCGCGTCCGGACGGAGGTCCCAGAGCAGCGCCATTGACCTGCCCGAGGGAGACCTTGGCCTGAACCCGGACAACACCGAGGGGCTGGCCTGGCGGGACCGGCACAGGGCCATGGAGGAGATCGAGGCGGCGTCAGTCTAGGCTTGGGCTAGGGCCGCGGAGGCTACGGAACGGGCCGTCAGGGAGCCGGCGTGGCCGGAGATGCCGACGGGCATGGAGCCGGTGGGAACGGTTTTCGTGCCACCGACGGAGGAGGAGCATGGCCCAGACGGCTGGGCGGAGATGGTGGTGGACGATCTGGAGGTCGTGGTGATCGGAGACGACACGCCGCCGTGGACCGACGATGTCGTGCAGGTGGTGATGGAGGGGGAGGAGGCAGGGACGCCTCGGAGGTGACGCCGCAGGCGATGGTGGATGGGCCGCCGTCGACGCCGATGGCTGGGGCGCCGCAGGCAATGCCAGATGCGGCGTTGAAGGCGACATCGGTCGGCGTGCCGAAGGGGACGCTGGCCGCAGTGGAGACGGTGAGTGGCGAGCATGCTCTGGTGGTCAGGCAGCCACCAGTGGTGCCGGGGAGCTATCTTGCTGCCGGGTCGCAGCAAGCCCGAGCTGGGCCCAGCCAGGCCATCTTCGGGCCCCTGACGCAGGAGGAGGCGGCCATGGCCGCCGTGAGCCAACGTCTCCGCGGGCACGCAGAGCGGGTGCAGGCCTTTGCCCAGGCCGAAACGGAGCGGGCACGGGAGCTGGAGCGCGCCGTGTTGGTGAGTCTTCTTCCTTAGGTTTTTTCTTCATACGCGTCAGTGGGGGCGCGCTAGCGCACCCACTGGGTGTATCCCCCGAGAAACGGGCCAACTACGTAGTAGTCGGGTCGAATCTTTAAATGCTTTGTCTGGTGTTGATTCTTTCCCATTTGCAGCAACTGGATGCTTACTGGGTCGGTGTTTACTACCCTCTTCTTGAGAAGCACCAATAGCTTACGGTGCGGCTTACCGCCAAGGAGGAGGCGCTCCGCCTTGCCGAAGGTGAGTTTTTGCATGCTCTTAGTGGGGGGAGGGGGGCTAGCGCACCCACTGGGTGTAGCCCCCGAGATTCGGGCCAACTACTTAGTAGTTGGGTCGAATCATAAGGTGTTTCTATCTTTGTCTTGACTCTGAATCTTTGTTGTGCAGCCGCAGCAACCGAGGAGCTGGCTTGGCGAACCCGGCTGATCCGAGCCGGTCATCATTGTGACCTGGCCGTTGCCTATGTTGGCCGGCTCCGGGTTGAGGTGGGGGAGCTGAAGGCGGAGGCGCCAGAGGCCCAACGGGCGCTTGTCGAAGCCGGCCGGCAGCATGAGCAGCTGGCCGGTGACAAGAGCCGGCTCCAGGCCGAAGTGGAGCGCCTAATGGTGGAGGCAGCAAAGGCAGCGGAGGCCCAGCAAGCGCTCGCTGAAGCTGGCCAGCAGCGCGACTGGCTGGCCGATGACAAGGGCCAGCTCAAGGTCAAGGTGGAGTGCCTGAAGGCGGCGGCGGCCCAGGCGGTGGAAACTAACCAGGCGGAGCTCCTCCGCCTCAAGGAGGAGCTCGGGCAGGCCATTGACAAGGGCGCTGAGCTAGAGAAGGCGCTTGAGGCGCACGACCATGCCGGCAATCTGGAGTGGCACAGTATGTTGCTTGAAGCGCAACACCTAGACGAGGCCTTTGCCAGTAAGTGCTTCTTTTTTACTTTTCCGGGATGCGAAGCCAGCTTTTCTTTTTTGTTGCTAACAATCTTGCTCTTCTTGACAGGGCACTTCCCAGAGACGCACAAGACGGTGGAGGAGCTTGTCCGTTTTCAACGGTTGCCCAGGGGGTCGTGAGTGCTGGGCTTGACTAGAACACCGCCGAGGCCCGCCAGCAGGTCTTGGGTGAGCAGATGGCGCGGATCTCCGCCGCTGGTGTGGGGATGACGATGGCCCTCTGGCCCGGCGCCATTGCGTGGAAACAACTTCACGCGGCTGGAGCGGTGGCTGGAGGCCGGGCCGACGCGGCTTCATGCGTGGCGTGTCTCCGCCGCCCGCACCAGCGCTGAGATGGCGCTGAGGTTCATCATGTTCTGGTACTTGGACTTGGCACTGGACCAGCTGATGGCCCACGAGCCAGCGCAGAGTGCCAGCTGCAAGCGGAGGCGGGCCAGATTGTCGCGAGGGCTAGCTACATAGCCTCGTTCACGCTGCACAACGAGTTCCAGATGGAACAGACGGACGACGGTGGGTTGGTTCCAACGGATGACTTTGGCCTACTGTTGGACGACCCGTTGGGCAGCTCCAAGGAGTCGGGTCCCTGTGCAAACGAGGACGCCGGGTTGGATGACACCGGCACCTCGATGGATCCATAGGCCCCCGAGGAGGAGCCGGCAGCTGCGCAACCTGACACGGGAACCGTATGAAGCCGAAGCCATCCTGCTTATCTTTTTAGCATTTATGTTAAGTAGCAGTTCCATGCAGCCACTGGGGTGTTGGTGAATGTAATGAACCCTGGCCCTGGCCCCATATTATTGCAATGTAAATATTCTTGTGAATGTTTATGCCTTTGCTCTTTGTTCTCTGAGCCGTTTTCTTGCTTGCTTCATCTTTGGGCCTCCCCCACGCGAGTAGAATAGCCGGGTTCCGGTCTATGACAAGGAGTTCGGTGAAGGAAATATGCCCTAAAGGAATAATAAAGTTGTTACTTTATATTTCCTTATATCATGATGAATGTTTATTATTTATGCTAGAACTGTATTAACCGGAAACTTGATACATGTGTGGATACATAGACAAAACACCGTGTCCCTAGTAAGCCTCTACTAGACTAGCTCGTTAATCAAAGATGGTTAAGTTTCCTAACCATAGACATGTGTTGTCATTTGATGAACGGGATCACATCATTAGGAGAATGATGTGATGGACAACACCCATCCGTTAGCATAGCATATTGATCGTTCAGTTTTATTGTGAAAGGATCGAGAAGAGGTGTCTAGAGGGGGGTGATTAGACACTAAGTACCAAAAGTTGCAGTTTTTAAATTCCTCAGGTTGAAGTGGAGTCTTGGCACAAGTTTAACATACACAATACATATCAAGCAAGCATGCAAAGAGTATATGAGCAGCGGAAAGTAAAGCATGCAAATTGCAAGAATGTAAAGAGATGGGATTGGAGTGTGCAAACGCAATTTGGAGACACGGAGATTTTTTATCCGTGGTTCCGATAGGTGGTGCTATCGTACATCCACGTTGATGGAGACTTCAACCCACGAAGGGTAGGTTCTGCTGAGTCCACGGAGGGCTCCACCCACGAAGGGTCCACGAAGAAGCAACCTTGTCTATCCCACCATGGTCGTCGCCCACGAAGGACTTGCCTCACTAGCGGTAGATCTTCATGAAGTAGGCGATCTCGTTGCCCCTTACAAACTCCTTGGTTCAACTCCACAATCTTGTCGGAGGCTCCCAAGTGACAACTAGCCAATCTAGGAGACACCACTCTCCAAGAAGTAACAAATGGTGTGTTGATGATGAACTCCTTGTTCTTGTGCTTCAATTGATAGTCTCCCCAACACTCAACTCTCTCTCACAGGATTTGGATTTGGTGGAAAGAATATTTGAGTGGAAAGCTACTTGGGGAAGGCTAGAGATCAAGATTTATGTGGTTGGAATGGAATATCTTGACCTCAACACAAGTGTAGGTGGTTCTCTCTCAGAAAATGTGTATTGGAAGTGTAGGCATGTTCTGATGGCTCTCCACGAATGAAGAGGAGGTGGAGGGGTATATATAGCCTCCACACAAAATCTAACCATTACACACAATTTGCCACACTCGGTGGGACCGAATTGTTAAACTCGGTCGGACCGATTCAGCAAATCTAGTGACCGTTAGGATTTTCGGTGGGACCAACATGCAACTCGGTAGGACCGATATGGTTAGGGTTAGGGCATAACATAATCTCGGCGAGACCGATTACACAAACTCGGTGAGACCAATTTTGGTAATAAGCTAACCAGAGAGTTGGTCAGGTAAACTCGGTGGGACCGATTCACTCATTTTTGTGAGACCGAAATGTTATGAAAAGGAAGCAGAGAGTTTAGATTGCAATCTCGGTAGGACCGGTTATGCAAACTCGGTGAGACCGATTTTGGTAATAGATCCATACAGAGAGATTGCAATCCCATCTCGATGAGTCCGAGATCCCTATCGGTGAGACCGATTTGCCTAGGGTTTGTGGTAGTGGCTATGACATCTGAACTCGGTGGCGCCGGATGGAAAGAATCAGTGGGGCCGAGTTTGACTTTTTGTTTAGGCCATATGTGGAAGTGAGAAAGTGGTTGAGGGCTTTGGACCATATCACTAAGCACTTTGAGCAAGCAAGCCATTAAGCAACACCTCATCCCTCCTTGATAGTATTGGCTTTTCCTATAGACTCAATATGATCTTGGATCACTAAAATAGAAAATGTAGAGTCTTGAGCTTTGAGCTTGAGCCAATCCTTTTGTCCTTAGCATCTTGAAGGGGTTCCACATCCTCTAGTCCATGCCACTCCATTATTGAACTTATCTGAAACATACTAGGTAAAAGTGTTAGTCCAACAAGAGATATGTTGACATTAATTACCAAAACCACCTAGGGAGCACTTGTGCTTTCAATCTCCCCCTTTTGGTAATTGATGACAACATACATCAAAGCTTTAGATAAAGATATAGAGAATAGTAAGTAAAGCTTTGGAAAGACATGTTACATGCATAGGCTCCTCCTACATGTATGCAATCATGTGAATATGGAATATAGGAGCATGTGAATGCATAAACATGACAGAGTAAGCAATGTGTTACATGTATCTTGGCTATATGCATCAGAGCAAATGATGTGAATATGAGAAATGTACCTTCATGCTCATGAGTCCTTCTTGCAAACAGTATGTACATCAGCAAGAATTTCTCATACACATGACTATGATGCATATACTTACCTTGTGGTCTTGAGTTGGCTTAGGATGGGATGAACCTGCGTAAACAAGGTTAGATACCACAGATACACCTACTAGCGAGAGCAAACAAAAGAAACCACAAGAGTACCAAGACTGGGATGACATGTAGAGTGAGTACTAAGTACCACATTAGATATAGACATGTCCCCAAAGGTAAAGATATGCAAAGAAATCAGAGATTTCCTTCCCTTAGATGTCTTGCTCCCCCTGAATCTTGCATGGGATATTGGGAGAAGATAGGGAACAGAAAATCAGAGCAAAAGAAAAGAAACAACAGAGCTTGAGCTAATGCAAGCAATCAAACAAATATGAACATGGCTTTCCCCTCTTAAAGACATGTGACTTCTCTCCTCTTGAACACTAAGCATCTGGAGTCTTTAATGATATTACTTTCTCCTTGTTGAGAAACTCTCTCCCCCTGAGTATTCTCTCTTTCTCCCCCTATAGGAAAGATTAAGCTTTGATGTGATCTCTCTCTCCCCCTTTGACATCAATTTCCAAGAAGGGCACTTCTGTACATGTGATACAAATGGGTTGGTCCTTGAGTCACAGAGCAAAGCAGCATGTCTAATATGATGCTGGTAGAGGACAAGAATCATTGAGTGGAGCTGGAGCAAAAGAATGCAGGAATAACTGGCAAGCTGGTTTTCCTGTGGTGAAATCGGTGACACCGAGTTGTATGGTTCGGTTGTACCGAGCAAATTCGGTTGGACCGAAGGCATCAGACTGGTGAGACCGAGTTCATTGCAGAGAAAACACTTGTCACCTCAGCTCACTAGACAAATAAGATCTCACAAGGATATGCAAGGAATTAGCTGAAAGATTTGCAATGAATTGGATGCAGAGAATGCAGAACAAAAAGGAAAAGAAATTAAAAGGAGTCTAGATGAAGTTTTTTTTAAAGGGGAAACAAATATGCAAATGCAAAAGCACGGAGAAATGCACGAGAACTTCATCTAGAAATGGTCGGCGACAAAGTCACCTACGTTAGAGTATATTGACTTAGGAGTCAAGTGAGATCACTTGATCATAGGTCATACTCATCCTTTAAGCTCAGAATGGGGTTGCCATTTTTCGTTAAAGCATCTTGATGTATTCACAAGTTGTTGAGTTGCTTTTTCCCATGACTTGGACTAAAGCTTCTCTAAGATGGAATAACATACCTTGGGTGGTGGTGTTGATCATGATCATGTAGTTGAACTTGTGTGGATTGCTCAAGGTTGATGTAGCTCATCAAGAGTTGGGAGCACCACTTGGAGTTTGAGTTCATCTACCTACATGGGTTAGTTTTGCAAGTAAGAGCACTTGTGTATCCAAAATGACAATCATGAAACTCAACATAGAATTTGCCAAAGGATATGTTCGAATGGTTTCGTGCTTCCTTGTCTTCAACCACCATTGTGTGGAGACTTGGTGATATAGAAATTGCTCAAGATGTGAGTGAGTTGCAATCTCAAAGATTTAGATTCATCCAAGTACCTACACAGGTTAGATAACATGCAAGGTCCAAATATATCCAAGACATATGATTATCATCATAAGAGAAATATTAGGGATTAGTCATAGGCTCATGCCTTGCATGTATCAAATGGAGTTCCTACTCCAAGTTTGAAGCATCAATGATGTTCAATTCACCTCTTAACCTGCAAAACACTTTCTCATCAAGTGGTTTGGTGAATATATCCGCCAATTGCTTATCGGTGCGAACATGTTTAAGATCAATGTCCCCTTTAGCAACATGATCTCGAATAAAATGATGACGAACTTCAATATGCTTAGTTCGAGAATGTTGCACAGGACTATGAGCAATCTTAATGGCACTTTCATTGTCACACAGCAATGGAACATGTTTCACATATATCCCGTAATCTTTTAGAGTTTGAGTCATCCAAAGTAATTGAGCACACCATGAACCAGCGACAATGTATTCCGCTTCGGCGGTGGATAAGGATACCGAGTTTTGTTTCTTGGAGGACCAAGACACAAGAGATCTACCAAGAAATTGACAAGTACCTGAAGTGGACTTTCTATCAACCTTGTCTCCGGCATAGTCCGAATCGGAATAGCCAACAAGATCAAAAAAAGACCTCTTAGGATACCAAATGCCAAAATTTGGTGTATGTATTAAGTATCTCAGTATCCTTTTCACGGCCTTAAGGTGACATTCTTTAGGTGCCACTTGATATTGTGCACACATGCACACACTCAGCATAATTTCGGGACGAGAGACACATAGATATAACAATGAGCCAATCATAGAGCGGTAACCTTTTTGATCAACCGGTTCACCATTTTTGGTCAAATCAAGATATCCACTAGTAGGCATGGGTGTAGTCATACCTTTGCATTCTTGCATATTGAATTTCTTGAATAAGTCCTTGGTGTACTTTGTTTGAGAGACAAAGGTACTTTCCTTAGTTTGCTTGATTTGCAAACTGAGAAAGAATTTGAGTTCACTCATCATAGACATCTCAAACTTCTCCGACATTAGCTTTCCAAACTTCTCACTGAAATGAGGGTTAGTCAAACCAAATATAATATCATCAACATAAATTTGGCACACAAATAGTTCGCCATGAACCCTTTTCGTAAAAAGAGTAGAATCAATTTTACCAATTTCAAAGCCTTTTTCAATAAGGAACTTGGTCAAGCATTTATACCATGCTCTAGGAGCTTGTTTAAGACCATAAAGGGCTTTGTGAAGTTTGTAGACATGATCAGGTTTCTTAGGATTGACAAAGCCGGGAGGTTTCTTAACATAAACTTCCTCCTGAATTTCACCATTTAGAAAAGCACTTTTAATGTCCATTTGGTACAACGTGATATCATGGTGATTAGCATAAGCAAGTAAGATGCGAATGGACTCAAGTCTAGCAACGGGAGCATATGTCTCACCATAGTCCATACCTTCGACTTGAGTGTAGCCTTGGGCGACTAGGCGTGCTTTGTTGCGGACGACTTGACCGTCTTCATCTTGCTTGTTGCGAAACACCCATTTGGTACCAATGATGTTGTGGTTGTTGTCGGGCTTCTCGACCAATGTCCATACTTCATTTCTCTCAAAGTTGTGTAACTCTTCATGCATGGCATTTATCCAATCCGGATCTTCCAATGCTTCATCAACCTTCATAGGTTCAATGCTAGAGATGAATGAGTAATGTTCAAAAAAATTAGCGAAACGAGTTTTAGAGCGAGTGATTCTCCCGGTTTGGATATCATTTTAGATTTGCTCGACGGGATGATCTTTGGCGATTCTTGCTCGAACTCGTGGGAGCTTTGGCTTGGCTCGGGGTGGAACATCCTCTTCATCTTGTTCTTCTTCTTGGCCTTCTTCATTGTTGATGTTGTCGTTGTCTTGTCGTGGTGGAGAAGGAGGTTATTGATGGTCATCTTGGTGTACTTCCTCGTTTTCTTCGTCTTGGTGTGTCCCACTTGTGGATGCTTCCATATCAATTCTTGGTTCGCCTTGTCGTGAGGTAGAAGCTTCCACTTGGACGGACGAGGTACTCTCCTTCACCTCCGTTGGACGAATCTTGCTAATAGACAGGTCTTGAATTGCTTCAGGAGGGTCTTTGTCTCCTACATCAATTGGCAATTGCTCTACTTGCGAGCCGTTAGATTCATCAAACTTCACATCTACCGTCTCTTCAACCTTTCGGGTGAAATTGTTGTAGACACGGTAAGTGTGAGAGTTTGAGCCATAACCAAGTAGGAAACCTTCATGAGATTTAGGAGCGAATTTGGAACGACGATGCTTACCAAGAATGTAGCACTTTGAGCCAAATACACGAAAGTATCCAACTTGGGGTTTGTTACCGGTGAGGAGCTCGTATGCCATCTTGCCGAGTAGCTTGTGAAGATACAAGCGATTTGTTGCATGACAAGCTGTCTCAACCGCTTCCGCCCAAAAGTGCTTTGGCGTCTTGTACTCATCAAGCATCGTTCTTGCCATCTCGATAAGAGTCCGGTTCTTCCTCTCAACAACTCCATTTTGTTGAGGTGTGTACGTAGCCGAGAACTCGTGTGAAATACCTTCTTCGTCAAGAAAGGTATCCACATTTGTGTTCTTGAACTCTGTTCCATTGTCTCTTCGAACCTTCTTGATCTTCACGTCAAATTGATTTTGGGCCTTCCTAGCGAAGTTTTTGAAGATCTTTTGGACCTGCGATTTATCATCGAGAAAGAATACCCACGTAAATCTTGAAAAATCATCAACTATGACTAGACCAAATGAGTTACCGCCAAGACTCTTGTAGGCATTTGGACCAAAGAGATCCATGTGAAGTAGCTCGAGTGGTCTTCTCATGGTCATGATGTTCTTCACGCAGTGACTTCCTCCAACTTGTTTCCCTGCTTGACAAGCACTACAAAGTCTATCCTTGTCAAATATGACATCTTTTATTCCAAGGATATGATCACCTTTAATAAGCTTGTCAAGGTTTCGCATACCAACATGACCTAGTCTTCTATGCCACAACCAGCCTTTAGAAGATTTGGCAATTGAGCAAGTTCTAGGTTGAGCCCTTTTAGTGAAATTAACAATGTAAAGATCTCCTCTACGTATATCGGCAAAGACCATTTTACGATTGTCTCTATGAAACACTTGGCAATCTACTTCAGTGAATAGGACATTGAAACCGAAATCAGCAAGTCTAGAAACTGAAAGTAAATTGTACCCAAGAGATTCAACGAGCATGACATTTTGTATGGAGCTATCATGTGAGATGGCCACCTTACCAAAGCCAACCACCTTACCCTTTGAATTATCACCAAAAGTGACATATTTTCGAGGGCCGTCGTTTTCAGCAAGCTCATGGAACATATCTTTATCTCCGGTCATATGATCAGTACATCCACTATCAAGGACCCATTCCTTTTCTCCAGCCATGTAGCCGCGAAGATTTTCCATAAGACCAAAGTGTCTCATTGCATCATCAAGATCATAGTCACTATCATCATCCTCGTCATAGTATCCATGTTCAACATCATTTTGTGATTGATCAATTCCTAGAGAGGGTAATTCATTAGATAAATGATCATCACAATGGCCATCTTTATGAATTCTAATAGCTTCGGATATGATATCGCTAATGATCCCAACATTTCCTATAGCACGCATGAGATTGGTAAGCTCAAATAGACAATCACCAAAGCTAGGATCACTAGAATTCATCTTACTCAAGGCAATAGACTTATGGAGAATTTCGTCTAAATTTTTCAAGGAATAATCTGGAAATCGTTCCTCAAGAAATCTCCATATGGTATACGCACACTTGAGAGTAGGCAAACATCTAATCAAGTTTCTAGGCAAGCCTCTAATGATAAGCTCAACAGTTCTAAGATTGCGGATCATGTCAATATCTTCATCTAGGGTAGGATGCAAAGGATCAACATGAGGTGCACAAGGGCTAGTAATGTACTTGTTCAAATGATATTCATTGAAAATCTCAAGCATTTCATTTTTTCACTCAAGAAAATACTCTCCATCAAGGATAGGCACTCTATGTCTAAGACTCCATAAAGTAGACACATCCATCTTCCTCCAATGGTGATTAAACCAAGGCAATGGAGACCAATGCTCTAATACCAATTGAAAGGATCGAGAAGAGGTGTCTAGAGGGGGGTGATTAGACACTAAGAACCAAAAGTTGCAGTTTTTAAATTCTTCAAGTTGAAGTGGAGTCTTGGCACAAGTTTAACATACACAATACATATCAATCAAGCATGCAAAGAGTATATGAGCAGCGGAAAGTAAAGCATGCAAATTGCAAGAATGTAAAGGGATGGGATTGGAGTGTGCAAACGCAATTTGGAGACACAGAGATTTTTTATCCGTGGTTTCGATAGGTGGTGCTATCGTACATCCACATTGATGGAGACTTCAACCCACAAAGGGTAACGGTTGCGCGAGTCCACGGAGGGCTCCACCCACGAAGGGTCCACGAAGAAGCAACCTTGTCTATCCCACCATGGCCGTCGCTCATGAAGGACTTGCCTCGCTAGCGGTAGATCTTCACGAAGTAGGCAATCTCCTTGCCCTTACAAACTCCTTGGTTCAACTCCACAATCTTGTCCGAGGCTCCCAAGTGACACCTAGCCAATCTAGGAGACACCACTCTCCATGAAGTAACAAATGGTGTGTTGATGATGAACTCCTTGCTCTTGTGCTTCAAATGATAGTCTTCCCAACACTCAACTCTCTCTCACAGGATTTGGATTTGGTGGAAAGAAGATTTGAGTGGAAAGCAACTTGGGGAAGGCTAGAGATCAAGATTTATGTGGTTGGAATGGAATATCTTGACCTCAACACAAGTGTAGGTGGTTCTCTCTTAGAAAATGTCTATTGGAAGTGTAGGCATGTTCTGATGGCTCTCTCCATGAATAAAGAGGAGGTGGAGGGGTATATATAGCCTCCACACAAAATCTAACAGTTACATACAACTTGCCAAACTCGGTGGGACCGAATTGTTAAACTCGGTCGGGCCGATTCAGCAAATCTAGTGACCGTTAGGATTTTCGGTGGGACCGACATGCAACTCGGTAGGACAGATATGGTTAGGGTTAGGTCATAACGTAATCTCGGCGAGACCGATTACACAAACTCGGTGAGACCGATTTTGGTAATAAGCTAACTAGAGAGTTGGTCAGGTAAACTCGATGGGACCGATTCACTCATTTTGGTGAGACCGAAATGTTACGAAAAGGAAGCAGAGAGTTTACATTGCAATCTCGGTAGGACTGGTTATGCAAATTCGGTGAGACTGATTTTCGTAATAGATCCATACAGAGAGATTGCAATCACATCTCAGTGAGACCGAGATCCCTATTGGTGAGACCGATTTGCCTAGGGTTTGTGGCAGTGGCTATGACATCTGAACTCGGTGGCGCGGGATGGAAAGAATCGGTGGGGCCCAGTTTGACTTTTGGTTTAGGTCATATGTGGAACTAAGAAAGTGGTTGAGGGCTTTGGAGCATATCACTAAGCACTTTGATCAAGAAAGCCATTAAGCAATACCTCATCCCTCCTTGATAGTATTGGCTTTTCTTATAGACTCAATGTGATCTTGGATCACTAAAATAGAAAATGTAGAGTCTTGAGCTTTGAGCTTGAGCCAATCCTTTTGTCCTTAGCATGTTGAAGGGGTTCCACATCCTCTAGTCCATGCCACTCCATTATTGAACTTATCTGAAACATAATAGGTAAAAGTGTTAGTCCAACAAGAGATATATTGACATTAATTACCAAAACCACCTAGGGAGCACTTGTGCTTTCATATTGCTCTTGCTTTATTCATGTCAACTACATATTCCTTCAACTATGAGATTATGCAACTCCCGAATACCGAAGGTATACCTTATGTGCTATCAAACATCACAACGTAACTGGGTGATCATAAAGATGCTCTACAGGTATCTCCGAAGGTTTTTGTTGGGTTGGCATAGATCGAGATTAGGATCATAGGCATCTCCGGGCCCTCTCGATAATGCACATCATAAGAAGCCTTGCAAACAAAGTAACTAATGACTTAGTTGCAAGATGATGTATTACGGAACGAGATTGACCTAGGTATGTGGATACCGACGATCGAATCTCGGGCAAGTAACATACTTATGACAAAGGGAATAACGTATGTTGTCATAACGGTTCGACCAATAAAGATCTTTGTCGAATATGTAGGAACCAATAAGAGCATCCATGTTCCGCTATTGGTTATTGACTGGAGAGGTGTCTCGATCATGTCTACATAGTTCTCGAACCCGTAGGGTCCGCACGCTTAACGTTCGATGGCGATTTAGTATTATATGAATTATGTGATTTGGTGACCGAATGTTGTTAGGTGTCCTAGATGAGATCGCGGACATGACGGGGAGTCTTGAAATGGTCGAGAGGTAAAGATTGATATATAGGATGATAGTATTTGGACACCGGAAGTGTTTCAGATAGTATCAGGTATTTATAGGAGTACCGGGGGTGTTAGCGGAACCCCCGAGGGGAAAATATGGGCCATATGGGCCATAAGAGGGGAGCACACCAGCCCACAAGGGGTGGCACGCCCCCTTAGGTAGGAGGCCGAATTGGAGAAGGAACAAGGAGGGTTAGGCCCCCCCTTTCCTTTCTCTCTTCCCCTTCCCTTTTCTCTCCGGCAAAAAAGGAAGGGGGGAGGCCGGATTGGGGAGGATCCCAAGTAGGATTCCTCCTACTTGGGTCGCCCCCTTGGCTGCCTCTCCTCCCCTCCAACCTATATATCTGTGTGTGTGTGGGGGGGGGCACCGCTTGAACACACAACATCTATTCCTAGCCGTGTGCGGCGCCCCCTCCACAGTTTACACCCCCGGTCATATTCTCATGGTGCTTAGGCGAAGCCCTGCGCGGATCACTTCACCATCACCGTCACCACGCCGTCGTGTTGACGGAACTCATCTACTTCCTCGACACCTTGCTGGATCAAGAAGGCGAGGGACGTCATCGCACTAAACGTGTGCAGAACTCGGAGGTGTTGTACATTCAGAACTTGATCGGTCGGAGCTAGAAGAAGTTCGACTACATCAACCATGTGGTCAAACGCTTCCGCTTTTGGTCTACGAGGGTACGTGGACACACTCTTCCCCCCTCGTTGATATGCATCTCCTAGATAGATCTTGCGTGAATGTAGGACTTTTTTTTGAAATTGCATGCTACGTTTCCCTACAGTGGCATCCGAGCCAGGTCTATGCGTAGATGATATGCACGAGTAGAACACAAAGAGTTGTGGGCGGTGATCGTCATACTGCTTGCCACCAATGTCTTATTTTGATTTGGCGGTATTGTTGGAAGAAGCGGCCCGGACCAACCTTAGATGACCACGTTCATGAAAACGGTTCACCGCAGACATGCAACTAGTTTTGCATAAAGGTGGTTGGCAGGTGTCTATTTCTCCTGCTTTAGTTGAATCGAGTTTGACTGCGGCCGGTCCTTGTTGAAGGTTAAAATAGCAAACTTGATAAATCACCGTTGTGGTTTTGATGCGTAGGTAAGAACTGTTCTTGCTAGAAGCCCGTAGCAGCCACGTAAAACTTGCAACAACAAAGTAGAGGACGTCTAACTTATTTTTGCAGGGCATGTTGTGATGTAATATGGTCAAGACATGATGTGATATACATTATTGTATGAGATGATCATGTTTGTAAAAGTTATCGACAACCGGCATGAGCCTTATGGTTGTCTCTTTGCTGTATGAAATGCAAACGCCATGTAATTCCTTTACTTTATCACTATGCATTAGCGATAGTTGTAGAAGCAATAGTTGGCGAGACGACCACGACGCAACGATGGAGATCAAGTTGTCAAGCCGGCGATGATGGAGATCATAATGATGCTTTGGAGATGGAGATCAAAAGCACAAGATGATGATGGCCATATCATGTCACACATTTTGATTGCATGTGATGTTTATCTTTTATGCATCTTATTTTGCATAGTACGGAGGTAGCATTATAAGATGATCCCTTCACTAAATTTCAAGGTATAAGTGTTCTCCCTGAGTATGCACCGTTACGACAGTTCGTCGTGTTGAGACACCACGTGATGATCAGGTGTGATAGACTCTACGTTCACATACAACGGGTGCAAGATAGTTTTGCACATGCCGAATACTCGGGTTAAACTTGATGAGTCTGGCATGTACAGACATGGCCTCGGAACACTCGAGACCGAAAGGTCGAACGTGAATCATATAGTAGATATGATCAACACAGAGATGTTCACCATTGATTACTACTCCATCTCACGTGGTGATCAGACATCGTTTAGTTGATTTGGATCATGTATCATTTAGATGACTTGAGGGATGTCTATCTAAGTGGGGGTTCTTAAGTAATTTGATTAATTGAACTTAATTTATTATGAACTTAGTCCTGATAGTATTTGCATATCTATGTTGTAGATCAATAGCTTGCGTTGTAGCTCCCCTATGTTTTTGATATGTTCCTAGAGGAAACTAAGTTGAAAGATGATAGTAGCAATTATGCGGACTGGGTCCGTGATCTGGGGATTATCCTCATTGCTGCACAGAAGAATTATGTCCTTGATGCACCGCTAGGTGACAGACCTATTGCAGGAGCAGATGCAGACATTATGAATGTTTGGCAAGCTTGATATGATGACTACTTGATAGTTTAGTGTGCCATGCTTTACGGCTTAGAATCGGGGCTTCAAAGATATTTTGAACGCGATAGAGCATATGAGGTGTTCCAAGAGCTGAAATTGGTATTTCAGACTCATGCCCCTATCGAGAGGTATGAGACCTCTGACAAGAACTTTGCCTCCAAGATGGAGGAGAATAGCTCAGCTAGTGAGCATGTGCTCAGAATGTCTGGGCACTACAATCGCTTGAATCAAGTGGGGGTTAATCTTCTAGATAAGATAGTGATTGACAGAGTTCTCTAGTCACTATCACCAAGCTACTAGAACTTCGTGATGAACTATAATGTGCAAGGGATAACAAAAAAGATTCCCAAGCTCTTCGCGATGCTGAAATCAGAGAAGGTAGAAATCAAGAAAGAGCATCAAGTGTTGATGGTTAACAAGACCACTAGTTTCAAGAAAAAAGGGAAAAGGAAAAGAAAGGGAACTTCAAGAAGAATGACAAGAAAGTTTCCACTCCCGTGAAGAAACCAAAGCTAGACCTAAGCCTGAAACTGAGTGCTTCTACTTCAAAAGGAATGGTCACTAGAAGCGGAACTACCCCAAGTATTTGGCGGATAAGAAGGATGGCAAAGTGAACAAAGGTATATTTGATATACATGTTATTGATGTATACTTTACTAGTGTTCATAGTAACCCCTGGGTATTTGATACCGGTTCTGTTACTAAGATTAGTAACTCGAAACAGGAGTTGCATAATAAACAAAAACTAGTTAAGGGAGAGGTGACGATGAGTGTTGGAAGTGATTCCAATGTTGATACGATCACTGCACACTCCCTCTAACTTCGGGATTAGTGTTGAACCTAAATAAATGTTATTTGGTGTTTGCATTGAGCATGAATATGATTAGATCATGTTTATTGCAATATTGTTATTCATTTAAAGTCAAAGAATAATTGTTGTTTTTTTAAATGAATAAAACCTTCTATGGTCATGCACTCAATGCAAATGGTTTATTGAATCTCGATCATAGTGACACACATAATCATAATATTGATGCCAAAAGATGCAAAGTTGATAATGATAGTGCAACATACTTGTGGCACTGCCGTTTAGGTCATATTGGCGTAAAGCGCATGAAGAAACTCCATGCATATGGGCTTTTGGAATCACTAGATTGTGAATCATTTGATACTTGCAAACCATGCCTCACGGACAAGATGACTAAAACTCCGTTCTCTGAAACAATGGGGCGAGCCAATGACTTATTGGAAATAATACATACCAATGTATACGGTCCGATGAGTGTTGAGGCACGCGGCGGGTATCGTTATTTTCTGACCTTCACAGATGATTTGAGCAGATATGGGTATATCTACTTAATGAAACACAAGTCTGAAACATTTGAAAAGTTCAAAGAATTTCATAGTGAAGTGGAGAATCATCGTAACAAGAAAATAAAGTCTCTACTATCTGATCATGGAGGCGAATATTTGAGTTACGAGTTTGGCCTTCATTTAAAACAATGTGGAATAGTTTCACAACTCACACCACCTGGAACACCACAACATCATGGTGTGTCCGAACGTCGTAACCGTAATTTATTAGATATGGTGCGATCTATGATGTCTCTTACTGATTTACCACTATTGTTTTGGGGTTATGCATTAGATACAGTTGCACTCACGTTAAATAGGGAACCGTCTAAATCCATTGAGATGACACCATATGAACTATGGTTTGGCAAGAAACCTAAGTTATCGTTTCTTAAAGTTTGGGGTTGCGACACTTATGTCAAAAGGCTTCAACCTGATAAGCTCGAACCCAAATCAGAGAATTACATCTTCATAGCATACCCTAAGGAAACAATTGGGTACACCTTCTACCACAGATCCGAAGGCAAGATCTTTATTGCCGAGAATGGAACCTTTCTAGAGAAGGAGTTTCTCTCAAAAGAAGTGAGTGGGAGGAAAGTAGAACTTGATGAGGTAATTGTACCTTCTCTCGAATTGGAAAGTAGCACATTAGTGAAATCCGTTCCCGTGATGCCTACACCAACTAGAGAGGAAGCTAATGATGATGATCATGAAACTTCGGATCAAGTTACTACTGGACCTCATAGGTCGAACAGAGCATGTTCAACACCAGAGTGGTACGGTAAGCGTGTCCTGAAGTCATGTTATTAGACCATGGCAAACCTACGAACTATGAAGAAGCTATGATGAGCCCAGGTTTTGACAGATGGCTTGAGGCCATGAAATCTGAGATAGGATCCATGTATGAGACCAAAGTGTGGACTTTGGTGGACTTGTCCGATGACCGGCAAGCCATTGAGAATAAATGGATCTTCAAGAGGAAGACGAACACTTATGGTAATGTTACTATCTACAAAGCTCGACTTGTCGCAAAAGGTTTTTGACAAGTTCGAGGTGTTGACTACGATGAGATTTTCTCAGTCGTAGCGATGCTTAAGTCTGTACGAATCATGATAGCAATTGCCGCATTATATGAAATCTGGTAGATGGATGTCAAAACTGCATTCCTTAATGGATTTCTTAAAGAAGAGTTGTATATGATGCAACCAAAAGGTTTTGTCGATCCTAAAGGTGCTAACAAAGTGTGCATCTCGGAGTTGGAATATACACTTTGATAAGGTGATCAAAGCATATGGTTTTATACGGACTTATGGTGAAGCATGTATTTACCAGAAAGTGAGTGGGAGCTCTGTAGCATTTCTCATATTATATGTGGATGACATATTGTTGATTGGAAATGATGTAGAATTTCTGGATAGCATAAAAGGATATTTGAATAAGAATTTTTCAATGAAAGACCTCAGTGAAGTTGCTTACATATTAGGCATCAAGATCTATTAGAGATAGATCAAGACGCTTGATAAGACTTTCAATGAGTACATACCTTGACAAGATTTTGAAGGAGTTCAAAATGGATCAGTCAAAGAAGGAGTTCAAAATGGATCAGTCAAAGAAGGAGTTCTTGCCTGTATTGTAAGCTGTGAAGTTGAGTAAAGACTCAAAAACCCGACCACGGCAGAAGATAAAGAGAGAATGAAAGCCATTCCCTATGCCTCAACCATAGGTTCTATAAAGTATGCCATGCTGTGTACCAAACCTGTTGTGTACCTTGCCATGAGTTTGGTAAGGGGGTACAATCCAGGACTAGATCACTGGACAACGGTCAAAATTATCCTTAGTTACCTTAAAGAGGACTAAGGAAATGTTTCTCGGTTATGGAGGTGATAAAGAGTTACGTCGATGCAAGCTTTGACACTGATATAGATAACTCTAAGTCTCAATCTAGATACGTATTGAACGTGGGAGCAATTAGCTAGATTATCTCCATGAAGAGCATTGTAGACATAGAAATTTGCAAAATACATACGAATCTGAATGTTGCAGACCCATTGACTAAACTTCTCTCACAAGCAAACAATGATCACACCTTAGTACTCTTTGGGAGTTAATCAAATAACGATGTGAACTAGATTATTGACTCTAGCAAACCCTTTGGGTGTTGGTCACATGGCGATGTGAACTATTGGTGTTAAATCACATGGCGATGTGAACTAGATTATTGACTCTAGTGCAAGTGGGAGACTGAAGGAAATATGCCCTAGAGGCAATAATAAAGTTGTTTTTTTATATTTCCTTATATCATGATAAATGTTTATTTCATGCTAGAATTGTATTAACCGGAAACTTGATACATGTGTGGATACATCGACAAAACACCGTGTCCCTAGTAAGTCTCTACTAGACTAGCTCGTTAATCAAAGATGGCTAATTTTCCTAACCATAGACATGTGTTGTCATTTGATGAACGGGATCACATCATTAGGAGAATGATGTGGTGGACAAGACCCATCCGTTAGAATAGCATATTGAACGTTCAGTTTCATTGCTATTTCTTTCTTCATGTCAAATACATATACCTTCGACTATGAGATTATGCAACTCCCGAATACCAGAGGAATACCTTGTGTGCTATTAAATGTCACAACATAACTGGGTGTTCATAAAGATGCTCTACAAGTATCTCTGAAGGTGTTTGTTGGGTTGGCATAGATCGAGATTAGGATTTGTCACTCCGAGTATCGGAGAGGTATCTCTGGGCCCTCTCGGTAATGCACATCATAAGAAGCCTTGCAAGCAAAGTAACTAATGAGTTAGTTGCAAGATGATGTATTATGGAACGAGTAAAGAGACTTGCCGGTAATGAGATTGAACTAGGTATGTGGATACCGGCGATCGAATCTCGGGCAAGTAACATGCCGATGACAAAGGGAATAACGTATGTTGTCATAACAGTTTGACCGAGAAAAATCTTCGTAGAATATGTAGGAGCCAATATGAGCATCCAGGTTCCGCTATTGGTTATTGACCCGAGAGGTGTCTCGGTCATGTCTACATAGTTCTCGAACCCGTAGGGTCCGCACGCTTAACGTTCGATGGCGATTTAGTATTATATGAGTTATGTGATTTGGTGACCGAATGTTGTTCGGAGTCCCGGATGAGAGCATGTACATGACGAGGAGTATCTAAATGGTCTAGAGGTGAAGATTGATATATAGGATGATAGTATTCGGACACCAGAAGTGTTCCGGATAGTATCGGGTATTTATCGGAGTACCGATGGGGTTACCGGAACCCCCAGGGGGAAGATATGGGCCATATGGGCCATAAGAGGGGAGCAGACCAGCCCACAAGGGGTGGCGCCCCTTAGGCAGGAGGCCGAATTAGAGAAGGAACAAGGGGGGTTCGCCCCCCCTTCCTTTCTCTCTTCCCCTTCCCTTTTCTCTCCGGCAAAAAAGGAAGGGGGGCTGAATTGGGGAGGACCCCAAGTAGGATTCCTCCTACTAGGGGCGCCCCCTTGGCTTCCTCTCCTCCCCTCCAACCTATATATATGTGGGGGGCACCGCTAGAACACAGAACATCTATTCCTAGCCGTGTGCGGCGCCCCCCTCCACAGTTTACACCCCGAGTCATATTCTCGCGGTGCTTAGGCGAAGCCCTGTGCGGATCACTTCATCATCACCGTCACCGCGACGTCGTGTTGACGGAATTCATCTACTTCCTCGACACCTTGCTGTATCAAGAAGGCGAGGGACGTCATCGCACTGAACGTGTGTAGAACTCGGAGGTGTCGTACGTTCGGTACTTGATCGGTCAGAGCTAGAAGAAGTTCGAATACATCAACCGCGTTGTCAAACGCTTCCACTTTCGGTCTATGAGTGTACATGGACACACCCTTCCCCCCCTCGTTGATATGCATCTTCTAGATAGATCTTGCGTGAATGTAGGAATTTTTTTGAAATTGCATGCTACGTTTCCCTACATTCGACCCTTGGAAGGAGCGCGCGGCACTTAGGCCCTTCGAACGTTGAGCACGAGCGAAACACCCACTGGCCGGCTGGCAGCAGCTGGCGGAGCCAGCTGGTGAGCAGCCGGTCGTGCGGCAACATAGTGTGGTGGGACCGGGTTGGCCAATCCGGCAGACCCAACTTAGTGTTTCGCAACGTGTTGGTGCTTTGGCCCATAGTTCTTGCCGGCCAACAGCCAAAGCCGGACTGTGGCTTAGGGCGAAGTGGAGGGCCTCAGCAACCCGAAAACGCCGGGATGTGATAAGGAGGATGGAGGGTGGTGGTCAAGCCGGCCAGCCCCCAAGCCCCCAGGTTGAGCGAGCCAACCCGGCGGTGGAGGTTTAAGAAAATTTACAAGAGTGTAGAACACAATAACTTGGCAGGAAAAGGCAGCCCCCGAGCGTCGTTCTGGGGTCCCATAGTTTCTCATATGATTACAAAAGGCAGTGATACATACGTGCATACAGCTAACCGTAAAACGGGCGTAGGAGATCTGCATTCCAGGGGCGGCTTGTCTCTTCGCCGATGGTGTCTCTCTTGCATTTGTTCGGCTTGCGGGCTGATACGTCTCCAACATATCTATAATTTTTGATTGCTCCATGCTATTATATATTCTGTTTTGGATGTTTAATGGGCTTTATTATACACTTTTATATTATTTTGGGACTAACTTATTAACCCAAGGCCCAGTGCAAATTGATGTTTTTTTTTTGCCTATTTCAGTGTTTCGCAGAAAAAGAATATCAAACGGAGTCCAAACGGAATGAAACCTTCGGGAGCGTGATTTTTGGAACAAACGTGATCCAGAGGACTTGGAGTGGACGTCAAGCAATCAACGATGAGTCTTGTAACACCCCGGATTCAATGCGTCAGGTGTCCGCCAGTTATTCGCCGTCGTTGCCATGTCATTTGCTTGCGTGTTGCATATTGCCATGTCATCATGTGCATTTCATTTTGCATACGTGTTCGTTTCTTGCATCCGAGCATTTTCCTCGTTGTCCGTTTTGCAATCCGGCACTCCTATGTCATCCGGCGCCCCCTTTTGGCTCTTTTCATGTGCGGGTGTTAAATGTTCTCGGAATGGCCCGAGGTTTGCCAAGCGGCCTTGGTATAGCACCGGTAGACCGCCTGTCAAGTTTCGTGCCATTTGGAGGTCGTTTGATACTCCAATGGTTAATCGGGGAACCGTAAAGGCCTCTTTTGTGTGCAGCCCAACACCCCTCCAAATCAGCCCACTAACCCAGCAAAACCCCCTCCATGCTCTCGGTCGTTCGATCACGATGCGTGGCCGAAAACCGCACCTCATTTGGACACTCCTAGCTCCCTCTATCTATAAATATGCCTCCCCCTCCGAAATCCGGGCCCAAAACCCTAGCCTCTTCCTCCTCCTGCTACCGGACGTGTCCATCCCGCACCGGACACGTCCAGCGCCGCCGCCCGCGCCCAATCGTGGCATGCCACGTGGCGCCCCAGCGCCCACCTCGCGCCGCCCCCTGGAGCCCATCGCGGCTGCGCGGCCTTCCGCCGCCGCCGCCGCTCGCGCATCGCCGCCGCCGCTCCCGTCCGCGCCGCCTCGCCGGCCTAGCCCATCCGCTCGCCGTCGGCAACGCGCCTCCCGGTTGCCATCCGCCGCCGCGCCCGCTGGTCGACCGCGGGCCGTCCTCTGCGGACCGGCGCCCGTGCGCGCTGCGCGTCCGCCTCTCTCCGGATCACGCCGGCGCCGCCCTTCGCCGGTGCGGCCCCGCGCCGCCGTCCGCCGTCCCCGGCCGGCGCCGCCCTCCGCAGATCCCTCCGGCGACCGCGCCCCCGCCTCCGGTCGGCCGGCCTCCTCCTCAACCCCGTCGGCCCCTTCTCCTCCGTCCACACTTCGGCAAGCCCAACCCGCCTCGGTTCGCGCGCCGCCCCGATCAGGATCTGGATCCACGAAGGTTGACCCCGTTTTTCGTCAGTCCCTGATATTTTTGACATTCTGGTGCCCTGTTCATCGCATCATAACTCTACATCCGTAGCTCCGTTTTGTGCGTGTAATATATCAAAATGTTCATCATGATGTGCTCTTCATTTAATTCTATTGCACCATGTTCATTTGAGCTCATATTTATGCCTGAATCATCATTGCAAGAGTACTATATGATGTTGTCTGCTATCTGTTAACAGAACTTGCTCATTTGTCATTTTTTCCATGATTGATGCGTGCATACTATGAGCATGATATCTACATGTGTATTGTACTACATCATGCCATAATTATAGTGATGCCATCCATGTATTTTTGTGAGTCTTGTACTGAGTGCATCAAGCTTGTTAATTAGGGTACTTGCTGTTGCTGCTTTGCTAGGCTGAATATGTTATTTCGTGATGCTATGTAAACCTGCTGCTACAAGTCATTCTATGCATAATCTGGAGACGTTCCCTAAGGATGTTTTGTTCTACATGACATGCTCTATCCATCCATGGCCCTGATCGCATTTATAGCTTGCTGTAGCTTGTTGTAGTCTTGCTCTAAATTTGCTAAATAATGTTGTTGTCAGCCTGTTAACATTAAGTTCCGTTTTGACATGTACTTTGCTAGTGATCCATAAACCCTATGAATGTGTTCTTGCCATTCTTAGCTTCATAAACATGTCATCTTACTGCTGGTTGCCTTTCCAGGCCATGTATTGCTCTGTAGTGAGTGGTTCAAGCTCACCAACATGCCTACTTATTGTTGTTCCTGCCATGTATGAATCTGTCATATCATTTGCCATGTTTACATGGGTGTCATCATATCTTCTGAACATTTTTGGCTCATGATCAGTAAAGGACTTTTGTTCTATGCATTTAGTAGTATCATTCCATGCCTTTGTTTGCCATGATAAGTTCATGTAGCATGTTGTTTGATAGCTCTAAACATTGCAACCTGATGTTATTTCTGCTGTCTGAAACTGTTATTATTTGCAATCTTGCCATGTCTTTTTGAGCATGTTCTAGGAATTTCTGGAGATAGCTCAGTGTTCATGTTTTGTCAGGATTTACCTGTAAATCATGTCCATGCCTTTTGTTCTCATGTTGAGATGCTGTAGCATGTTGTTTTGATGCTTGCAACATGCCTAGTTGCTGTTTTGGACAGCTTGTCCTTTAAACTTGTATAGAGTGTATGTGTTGAACCGTTGCTCCGTTTTGAGTGTGCTCTATATGAAACTTGCTTGATTTTGCATGTAGCTTCATATTATCATGTTGCATCCTTGTTTTGAGGTGTTTACTTGATGTTTTTATGCATTTTGCATCAATGCCATGTTTATATTGTTTTGCTCATATCTTCTAGGCCGTAGCTCCAGATCTAATGAACTTTATATGTATCTTGACTAGAATCTCGTGTAGATCATCTTGGTGCATCTTAACTTGCTGTTTAACAACTTGAACATAAGGTTTATTCAGATCTGGACCAATTTCGAAATTTGCATATGAGGACTTACCGGAATTGTCATATGTTGTTTCCGGCTTCATTTAAACTTGCTTTGATGTGTTGCTCTTGTATGGATCATCTCTTGCCATGAGTAGCTTCATGTAGCTTTGTCATGCATCATGCTTGTTGTGCATCATGTCTTGTCTATGTGTGGTGTGTTCACCATGTTGTGTGCTTCTTCTCGATAGTTCCGTTTTGTTGCGATCGTGAGGATTAAATGCTCACGCTTGGTTCATCTTCGTGGCTTCATATTCTTCATGGACTCGTTCTTCTTCCTTGCGGGATTTCAGGCAAGATGACCGCTACCCTGGATCCCACTACTATCATTGCTATGCTAGTTGCTTCGTTCTGTCGCTATGCTGCGCTACCTATCAGTTGTTTATCAAGCCTCCCAAATTGTCATGTCAGCCTCTAACCTTTTCACCCTTCCTAGCAAACCGTTGCTTAGCTATGTTACCGCTTTGCTCAGCCCCTCTTATAGCGTTGTTAGTTGCAGGTGAAGTTGAAGATTGCTCCATGGTGGACAGGATTATGTTGGGATATCATAATATATCTTATTTAATTAATGCATCTATATACTTGGTAAAGGGTGGAAGACTCGGCCTTATGCCTGGTGTTTTGTTCCACTCTTGCCGCCCTTGTTTCCGTCATACCAGTGTTATGTTCCCAGATTTTGCGTTCCTTATGTGGTTGGGTGATTTATGGGACCCCCTTGACAGTTCGCTTTGAATAAAACTCCTCCAGCAAGGCCCAACCTTGGTTTTACCATTTTCCTCACCTAGCCCTTTTTCCCTTGGGTTTAGGAGCCCGAGGGTCATCTTTATTATCCCCGGGCGGTGCTCCTTCGAGTGTTGGTCCAAGCGAAGCAGATCAAGGGGCCACCACGGGCAACTCGAGGGCTGGTTTTACTCGTAGGCTGACTTATCCGGTGTGCCCTGACAACGAGATATGTGCAGCTCCTATCGGGATTTGTCGGCACATCGGGCGGATTTGCTGGTCTTGTTTTACCATTGTCCAAATGTCTTGTAAACCGGGATTCCGAGTCTGATCGGGTCTTCCTGGGAGAAGGTATATCCTTCGTTGATCGTGAGAGCTTATCATGGGCTAAGTTGGGACACCCCTGCAGGGTATAAACTTTTGAAAGCCGTGCCCGCGGTTATGGGCAGATGGGAATTTGTTAATGTCCGGTTGTAGATAACTTGACACCAGATCCAAATTAAAACGCATCAACCGCGTGTGTAGCCGTGATGGTCTCTTTTCGGCGGTGTCCGGGAAGTGAACACGGTTTTGGGTTATGTTTGACGTAAGTAGGAGTTCAGGATCACTTCTTGATCATTGCTAGCTTCATGACCGTTCCGTTTGCTCTCTTCTCGCTCTTATTTGCGTATGTTAGCCACCATATATGCTTACTCGTTGCTGCAACCTCACCACTTTACCCCTTCCTTTCCCTTTAAGCTTTGCTAGTCTTGATACCCATGGTAATGGGATTGCTGAGTCCTCGTGGCTCACAGAATACTACAACCACAGTTGCAGGTACAGGTTTTGCGATGTTCATGATGCGAGAGTGATGTTTGCTTGTTTTGGAGTTCTTCTTCTGCTTCTTCTTCGATCAGGGATAGGTTCCAGGTCGGCAGCCTGGGTTAGCAGGGTGGATGTCGTTTGAGCTTCTGTTTGTGTTTCATCCGTAGTCGGATGATGCTCTTATGTATTGTGATGTTGTATTCATGTGGCATTGTATGCCTCTTGTTTGTATCCCCATCTATTATGTAATGTTGATGTAATGATATCCACCTTGCAAAAGTGTTTCAATATGCGGTTCTATCCTTGGTGGCACCTTCGAGTCTCTTTAGGATAGTATCGCATATTGGGTGTGACAAGTTGGTATCAGAGCCTCGACCGACCTTAGGAGCCCCCCTTGATTGATCGTGTAGTTTGGCCGTTGTTGAGTCTAGAAGAGAACTTTTCCGGAGTCTAGTTATATCGGAGAGTAGGAATTCTTTTTACTCCTCAGCCCCCTTCGTCGCTCTGGTGAGGAATCTTGACGTAGGTGTTTTGAATTACTTCTCTTCCCCTTCAAATTTTCTTTAGGATCACGCTGTTGGTTTTTCGGTCGTTGGTTCTCTTCTCTTTTCATCCGGTGCATTTCTCGTCAAGTTGACTCGAGCCTCTTCATCTTTGCCAAGTTTAATCCTTAGTTGTTTTCTTTTTCCCACCCGCCCACCCTTTTTCTCCTTGGAGCCGGAGTCCGTAATCGAGTGTCCATCCTACTCGTGCGAAGTCTTTGCTTTCTTTCCTCAATTATTTCAACTGGTGTTTTCTCTTCAAGTTATTCGTCGATTTCCCCTTCCAAGTTGCCTTTGTTTTTCCCGCCCTCCCACCCTCTTTTCTTCCCGGAGCCTGAGTCTCTTTCGAGCATCAATGTCATTAGTGTGGAGCCTCTTCTGTCTTTCGTCAAGTGTTCCAACCGGTGAATTCTCTTTTGTTTGACATTCTTCATCTCTTTTCCGGTGGATTCAATTCAAGTTTTTCGGGTGATCACATTCTTTTCCTTGGATCAACTGTTCTCCTTGCTCGTTTGCCTCTCGCCATTCAATCATTCCGGAGTTCGAAAGACATCTCAGAAGATTCGTCTGTGTTCCAATTAATTCGAGGTTGTCACCTCATTCAAATATTTCAATTGTTATGGTGCATCATCTATCTCTTCAACAATCCTTTCAAACGGTGTTTTCTTTTAGTGGGCCCTAACCCACAGGTCTTTTTCCAGGATCTTACCTGACTCTTCTAATTTTTCCCGGAGTTATTCTCAAATTCTTTCAAAATATGACGTAAGTATGGATTCCATTAGTCATATGCCTTCTCTGAGCTCGCTTTCAAATTCTTTTCAACTTTGGATCAACATTTCTAGGTATTCATTGTCCTGGAGCATCTCTCTAATTCTTCAAGGTGTTTCTCGTCGACCGAAGAAGAGTTTTCTCTTAAGTCTTGTTCGTTCTACCGGAGATTCGTGGCGCTAGCTTGATGTTATACTCTCAAATTGTTTCCAGTCATGCAATTTTTTTCATCCATCCGGAGTATCTCAGGAGTTGCTTTCCCTCTCGATCATCCGGAGGCCATCTTTTCGGAAGATTTCTTCGTTCTAAGTTTTCAGCTTCGGCCGTCTCAATATTCTTCCGGTGCTTCATTCAAGTGGTCTTCAATCAGTTCACGATCTCTTCGTTCCCTTGTCTCTAAATTCCCTCCAGTATCTTCGTGCTTGCTCTAATTCTTCCCGGTGATTCATTCTCTTTCATCAGTCATTTTCGAATTCTTACGGTGGTTCATTGAAGATTCTTTTTCCTTGATTATCATTTTAATTCATTCGTTCTTTCCAATCCTACCGGTGGTTCATGAAGACTTTCTCAAGTTTTGTGCTATAACCCTTAATCCTTTTCAAGAGGAATAAGTTGCATGCTAAATCCATTGATTGTCATCAATTTAATTTGATGAAGGATAAGCATACAATAAATCTTATTCTTATTTCCTCAAAGTGTTTAATCCCTTCCTTCGGAGTTTGTTCTTGATGAATAAACTCTAGTTCCAAGTGTTTTCATATTTTCTTTTCCGGAGTTCAAATTCCCTAGGCCATTTCGTCGGAACCTCCATCTAAAAAATCGCAAGCTTTAATCTTATTCTTTCATCCTTCATTCTATCTCATCATCCTTTTGTCACCGGAGTTCTTCATGGTGGTTCTTCATGATTTAATTCATTATTCAAGAGTTCATCAAGTATCATTCAATCCTCTCAAGTTCATGTTCTAATCTTTCTATGTTCAGTCAGAGTGCTGCCTAAATCCTTTCAGTCTTATTCGTTTCTTACCCTGTTCTAATTGGAGTGGTTTCATAGTCTATCTGATTCCGTGAACTTTCGATTCTCGCCATTCTCGTCGCTCCTCCCTTCTTCTCGAGTGCTCTCAATTCTTTGCTTCTTCTCTTGAGTTCTTGTTTCACCTCATCCCTTTTCCCTTCTGTCTCAGTCCTAAGATCTCGGGACGAGATCTCTAGTTAGTGGAGGAGTGTTGTAACGCCCCGGATTCGATGCGCCAGGTGTCCGCCAGTTATTCGCCGTCGTTGCCATGTCATTTGCTTGCGTGTTGCACATTGCCATGTCATCATGTGCATTTCATTTTGCATACGTGTTCGTTTCTTGCATCCGAGCATTTTCCCCGTTCTCCGTTTTGCAATCCGGTACTCCTATGTCATCCGGCGCCCCCTTTTGCCTCTTTTCATGTGCGGGTGTTAAATGTTCTCGGAATGGCCCGAGGTTTGCCAAGCGGCCTTGGTATAGCACCGGTAGACCGCCTGTCAAGTTTCGTGCCATTTGGAGGTCGTTTGATACTCCAACGGTTAATCGGGGAACCGTAAAGGCCTCTTTTGTGTGCAGCCCAACACCCCTCGAAATCAGCCCACTAACCTAGCAAAACCCCCTCCATGCTCTCGGTCGTTCGATCACGATCGTGTGGCCGAAAACCGCACCTCGTTTGGACACTCCTAGCTCCCTCTATCTATAAATATGCCTCCCCCTCCGAAATCCGGGTCCAAAACCCTAGCCTCTTCCTCCTCCTGCTACCGGACGTGTCCATCCCTCGCCGGACACGTCCAGCGCCGCCGCCCGCGCACAATCGTGGCCTGCCACGTGGCGCCCCCGCGCCCACCTCGCCGCCGCCCATGGAGCCCATCATGGGCCAGCAGGGCCCACGCGCCGCCACCGCCCGGCCAGCGCATCGCCGCCGCCGCCCGTCTGCACCGCCTCGCCGGCCTAGCTCTGTCCGCTCGCCGTCGGCCACCGCGCCTCCCGGTCGCCATCCGCCCGCGCCGCTGGTCGATCGCGGGCCCGTCCTCGCGGACCAGCGCCCGTCGCCGTCGCGTCCGCGCCTCTCCGGATCCCTTGGCGCGCCGCCGCTTTGCCGGTGCGGCCGCGCCGCCGTCCACCGTCCCGGACGGCGCCAAGCGCTCGCAGATCCTCTGGCGACCGCGCCCCGCCTCGGTCGGCCGGCCTCCTCCTCAACCCCGCCGGCCCCTTCTCCTCCGGCCACGCTCCGGCGAGCCCAGCCCGCCTCGGTTCACGCGCCGCCCCGATCTGGATCTGGATCCACGAAGGTTGACCCCGTTTTTCGTCAGTCCCTGATATTTTTGACATTCTGGTGCCCTGTTCATCGCGTCATAACTCTGCATCCCTAGCTCTGCTTTGTGCGTGTAATATATCAAAATGTTCATCATGATATGCTATTCATTTCATTACATTGTACCATTTTCATTTGAGCTCATATTTATGCCTGAATCATCGTTGTAAGAGTGCTATATGATGTTGTCTGCTGTCTGTTAACAGAACTTGCTCATTTGTCATTTTTGTCATGATCGATGCTTGCATCCTATAAGCATTATGTCTACATGTGTATTGTACTACATCATGCCATCTTTACAGTGGTGCCATCCATGTATTTTTGTGAGTCTTGTACTGAGTGCATCAAGCTTGTTAAGTAGGGTACTTGATGTTGTTGTTTTGCTAGGCTGAATCTGTTATTTCGTGGTGCTATGTAAACCTGCTGCTACAAGTCATTCTATGCATAATCTGGAGACGTTCACTAAGGATTTGTTGTTCTACATGTCATGCTCTATCCATCCATGGCCTGGTCGCATTTATAGCTTGCTGTAGCTTGTTGTAATCTTGCTCTAAAATTGCTAAATAATGTTGCTGTCAGCCTGTTAACATTAAGTTCAGTTGTGCCATGTGCTTTGCTAGTGATCCATGCACCCTATGAACTTGTTCTTGCCATGCTTAGCTTCATAAACATGTCATCTTATTGCTGGTTGCCTTTCCATGCCATTTATTGCTCTGTAGTGAGTGGTTCAAGCTCACCAACATGCCTACTTATTGTTGTTCCTGCCATGTATGAATCTATCATATCATTTGCCATGTTTACATGGGTGTCATCATATCTTCCGAACCTTTTTGGCTCATGGTCAGTCAAGGACTTTTGTTCTATGCATTTAGTAGTATCATCCCATGCCTTTGTTTGCGATGATAAGTTCTTGTAGCATGTTGTTTGATAGCTCTAAACATTGCAACCTGATGTTATTTCTGCTAAGTCTGAAACTGTTATTATTTGCAATCTTGCCATGTCTTTTTGAGCATGTTCTAGGAATTTCTGGAGATAGCTCTGTGTTCATGTTTTGTCAGTAAATCATGTCCATGCCTTTTGTTCTCATGTTGAGGTGCTGTAGCATGTTGTTTTGATGCTTGAAAGATGCCTAGTTGCTGTTTTGGACAGCTTGTCCTTTAAACTTGTATAGAGTGTATGTGTTGAACCGTTGCTCCGTTTTGAGTGTGCTCTATATGAAATTTGCTTGATTTTGCATGTAGCTTCATATTATCATGTTGCATCCTTGTTTTGAGGTGTTTACTTGATGTTTCTATGCATTTTGCATCAATGCCATGTTTATATTGTTTTGCTCATATCTTCTAGGTCGTAGCTCCAAATCTAATGAACTTTATATGTATCTTGACTAGAATCTCGTTAGATCATCTTGGTGCATCTTAACTTGCTGTTTAACAACTTGAACATAAGGTTTATTCAGATCTGGACCAATTTCGAAATTTGCATATGAGGACTTACCGGAATTGTCATCTATTGTTTCCGGCCTCATTTAAACTTGCTTTGATGTGTTGCTCTTGTATGCATCATCTCTTGCCATGAGTAGATTCATGTAGCTTTGTCATGCATCATGCTTGTTGTGCATCATGTCTTGTCTATGTGTGGTGTGTTCACCATGTTGTGTGCTTCTTCTCGATAGTTCTCGTTTCGTTGCGATCGTGAGGATTCGTTCGTCTACGCTTGGTTCGGCTTCGTGGCTTCATCTTCTTCATGGACTCGTTCTTCTTCCTTGCGGGATTTCAGGCAAGATGACCGCTACCCTGGATCTCACTACTATCATTGCTATGCTAGTTGCTTCGTTCTATCGCTATGCTGCGCTACCTGTCACCTGTTTATCAAGCCTCCCAAATTGCCATGTCAGCCTCTAACTTTTTCACCCTTCCTAGCAAACCGTTGCTTGGCTATGTTACCGCTTTGCTCAGCCCCTCTTATAGCGTTGTTAGTTGCAGGTGAAGTTGAAGATTGCTCCATGGTGGACAGGATTATGTTGGGATATCATAATATCTCTTATTTAATTAATGCATCTATATACTTGGTAAAGGGTGGAAGACTCGGCCTTATGCCTGGTGTTTTGTTCCACTCTTGCCGCCCTATTTTCCGTCATACCGGTGTTATGTTCCTGGATTTTGCGTTCCTTACACGGTTGGGTGATTTATGGGACCCCCTTGACAGTTAGCTTTGAATAAAACTCCTCCAGCAAGGCCCAACCTTGGTTTTACAATTTGCCTCACCTAGCCCTTTTTCCCTTGGGTTTCCGGAGCCCGAGGGTCATCTTTATTTATCCCCCCGGGCCAGTGCTCCTTCGAGTGTTGGCCCGAAACGGGCAGACTGCGGGGCCACCACGGGGCAACTCGAGGGCTGGTTTTACTCGTAGGCTGACCTATCCGGTGTGCCCTGAGAACGAGATATGTGCAGCTCCTATCGGGATTTGTCGGCACATCGGGCAGCTTTGCTGGTCTTGTTTTACCATTGTCGAAATGTCTTGTAAACCGGGATTCCGAGTCTGGTCGGGTCTTCCTGGGAGAAGGTATATCCTTCGTTGATCGCGAGAGCTTGTCATGGGCTAAGTTGGGACACCCCTGCAGGGTATAAACTTTTGAAAGTCGTGCCTGCGGTTATGGGCAGATGGGAATTTGTTAAGGTTCGGTTGTAGATAACTTGACACCAGATCCAAATTAAAACGCATCAACCGCGTGTGTAGCCGTGATGGTCTCTTTTCGGCAGAGTCCGGGAATGTGAACACGGTTTTGGGTTATTTTTGACGTAAGTAGGAGTTCATGATCACTTCTTGATCATTGCTAGCTTCATGACCGTTCCGTTTGCTCTCTTCTCGCTCTTATTTGCGTATGTTAGCCACCATATATGCTTAGTCGCTGCTGCAACCTCACCACTTTACCCCTTCCTTTCCCTTTAAGCTTTGCTAGTCTTGATACCCATGGTAATGGGATTGCTGAGTCCTCGTGGCTCATAGATTACTACAACCACAGTTGCAGGTACAGGTTTTGCAATGTTCATGACGCGAGAGCGATGTTTGCTTGTTTTGGAGTTCTTCTTCTACTTCTTCTTCGATCAGGGATAGGTTCCAGGTCGGTAGCCTGGGTTAGCAGGGTGGATGTCGTTTGAGCTTCTGTTTGTGTTTCATCCGTAGTCGGATGATGCTCTTATGTAATGTGATGTTGTATTCGTGTGGAATTGTATGCCTCTTGTTTGTATCCCCATCTATTATGTAATGTTGATGTAATGATATCCACCTTGCAAAAGCGTTTCAATATGCGGTTCTATCCTTGGTGGGACCTTCGAGTCTCTTTAGGATAGTATCGCATATTGGGCGTGACAAGTCTATGAGGCAGGGGGGCACGCCTACCCCCCTAGGCGCGCCCTCCACCCTCGTGGGCCCCTCGTGGCTCCGTCGACCTACTTCATCCTCCTATATATACCTACGTACCCCGAAACAATCCAGGAGCACCATGAAAACCTATTTCCACCGTCCCAACCTTCTGTACCCATGAGATCCCATCTTGGGGCCTTTTTCGGCGCTCCGCCGGACGGGGCATCGATCACGGAGGGCTTCTACGTCAACACCATAGCCTATCCGATGATGTGTGAGTAGTTTACCACAGACCTTCGGGTCCATAGTTATTAGCTAGATGGCTTCTTCTCTCTCTTTGGATCTCAATGCAAAGTTATCCTCGATCTTCTTGGAGATCTATTTGATGTAACTCTTTTTGCGGTGTGTTTGTCGAGATCCGATGAATTGTGGGTTTATGATCAAGATTATCTATGAAAAATATTTGAATCTCCTCTGAATTCTTTTATGTATGATTTGTTATCTTTGCAAGTCTCTTCGAATTATCAGTTTGGTTTGGCCTACTAGATTGATCTTTCTTGCAATGGGAGAAGTGCTTAGCTTTGGGTTCAATCTTGCGTCGCTCGGTCCCAGTGACAGAAGGTTAAACGACACGTATTGTATTGTTGCCATCGAGGATAAAAAGATGGGATTTATATCATATTGCTTGAGTTTATCCCTCTACATCATGTCATCTTGCCTAATGTGTTACTCTGTTCTTATGAACTTAATACTCTAGATGCATGCTGGATAGAGGTAGATGTGTGGAGTAATAGTACTAGATGCAGGCAGGAGTCGGTCTAATTGTCACGGACGTGATGCCTATATACATGATGATGCCTAGATATTCTCATAACTATGCTCAATTCTATCAATTGCTCGACGGTAATTTTTTCACCCACCGTAATACTTATGCTATCTTGAGAGAAGCCACTAGTGAAACCTATGGTCCCCAGGTCTATTCTCCATCATATAAGTTTACATCTATTTTATTTTACGTTCTTCACTTTTAATCTTTATCATAAAAATACCAAAAATATTATCTTATCATCTCTATCAGATCTCATTTTTGCAAGTGGCCGTGAAGGGATTGACAACCCCTTTATCGCGTTGGTTGCAAGGTTCTTATTTGTTTGTGTAGGTACGAGGGACTTGCGTGTGGCCTCCTACTGGATTGATACCTCGGTTCTCAAAAACTGAGGGAAATACTTACGCTACTTTGCTGCATCACCCTTTCCTCTTCAAGGGAAAAACCAACACGGTGCTCAAGAGGTAGCAAGAAGGATTTCTGGCACCGTTGTCGGGGAAGCTTACGCAAAGTCAAGTCAAGATTTGATCTCTCAACAACTCACCGATTTCTGGCACCGTTGTCGAGGAGTGTACGCACAAGTCAAGACATACCAAGTACCCATCACAAATTCTTATCCCTCGCATTACATTATTTGCCATTTGCCTCTCGTTTTCCTCTCCCTCCTTCACCTTTGCCGTTTTATTCGCCCTCTCTTTCTGTTTGCCTCTTTTTGTGTCCCGTGTGCCGTCATGGCCAGTCCTTTATCTACTCCTTTGTCTCCCGAGAATGAAGTTCTTAATTTTAGACAAAGGGAGGCAGAAAATCTAAAAGATGCTTGGTACATAATTTGCAATGCTCAAAATAGATCTACTGGGAAGCAATCTACTTATGTTCTTCTTTGCAATTTTTATGTAGGCACCACTCCTTGGAATAGATATATTCTTGATACCATTACCAGAGGGAATTTCTTGGGTAGCCATACTTTTGATTCTTATAATGCTATGATAGATTTGTTTGGCCCACCACCTCTTTTGGTTAATGGAACTATGCTAACTTTGGAACATGTGATGCAAAGGCTTGAAATTATTGAAAATAAAATTGCCACTGTGGAATTGATTGAGAATTTGGATTAAAAGATCCACAACGAATTACCCATTATGGATCTAAAGTAGGAGTTACTCTGAAAAGTTTTAAAGAAAAAGAACCCTTAGTTAATGAAAGAATAGATCAAGATTCCACTAGAATTGATAAACTTGAGGGCATTATTACCAACTTAGGGTCCGCTTTTTCTGCCATAAGAAATACTCCAAATCCTCCTACTACCAAAATTTCCAAATTTATGTATGTACCTAAAAATAAGGGTGAATCTTCTAGTAAGAAAACTGCGGATCTCAAATCAATAAGTGTCCACCCTGACTTTTTCGCTATCATTAAGGAACCGTTTGCTACAAATGAATTTCTTGATTTCTTGCCTAGGAGTTTGATCATTGATAATAGGAAGGAAAACCCTAAAGGCTATAGGTGTTCTCTTGAAGAATTGCGTGCCAAAGTTGATAATACCTAGATCTATTCTTGCCTTTATGCCTAGCTAGGGGCGTTAAACGATAGAGCTTGTTGGGAGGCAACCCAATTTTATTTTTATTTCTTGCTTTTTGGTTCTGTTTAGGAAAAAAAATCCATCTAGCTTCTGGTTAGATGTTTTTTTATGTTTTAATTAGTGTTTGTGCCAAGTTAAACCTATAGGATCTTCTTGGTTAATAGTTATTTGATCTTGCTGAAAATTCCGGAAACTTTCTGTTCACGAAAACAATTGTTAAAAATCACCAGAACGGGATAAAATACGGATTCAAATTGCAGTAGATCAATAAACAAATTTTCTAGGTTGTCCTATTTTGGTAGATTTTTATGAGTTCCAGAAGTTTGCGTTAGATACAGATTACTACAGACTGTTCTGTTTTTGACAGATTCTGTTTTTCGTGTGTTGTTTGCTTATTTTGATGAATCTATGGCTAATGATAGAGTTTATGAACCATAGAGAAGTTGGAATACAGTAGGTTTAAAAACAATATAAATAAATATTGAGTTCATTACAGTACCTTGAAGTGGTGTTTTGTTTTCTTTCGCTAACGGAGCTCATGAGATTTTCTGTTGAGTTTTGTGTTGTGAAGTTTTCAAGTTTTGAGTAAAGATTTGATGGATCATGGAACAAGGAGTGGAAAGAAACTAAGCTTGGGGATGCCCAAGGCACCCCAAGGTAAATCCAAGGACACCAAAAAGCCAAAGCTTGGGGATACACCGGAAGGCATCCCCTCTTTTGTCTTCGTCCATCAGTAACTTTACTTGGAGCTATATTTTTATTCACCACATGATATGTGTTTTGCTTGGAGCGTTGTCGGTGTCAAAACCGGCGGATCTCGGGTAGGGGGTCCCGAACTGTGCGTCTAGGCGGATGGTAACAGGAGACAAGGGACACGATGTTTTTACCCAGGTTCGGGCCCTCTCGATGGAGGTAATACCCTACTCCTGCTTGATTAATATTGATGATATGGGTAGTACAAGAGTAGATCTACCACGAGATCAAGGAGGCTAAACCCTAGAAGCTAGCCTATGGTATGATTGTTGTTCGTCCTATGGAGTAAAACCCTCCGGTTTATATAGACACCGGATAGGTTAGGGTTACACAGATTCAGTTACAATGGTAGGAGATCTACATATCCGTATCGCCAAGCTTGCCTTCCACGCCAAGGAAAGTCCCATCCGGACACGGGACGAAGTCTTCAATCTTGTATCTTCATAGTCCAGGAGTCCGGCCAACGGTGAGAGTTCGGCTATCCGGACACCCCCTAATCCGGGACTCCCTCAAGCGTATTGTATGATTTAAGTCTTTGTGTTTTAGTTCACCACAATCATCCTTGCTGTACACACCTTTTTGGAGAGACACACATTAGTCGGAATTTATTAGAATACTCTTTGTGCTTCACTTATATCTTTTGAGCTATATAGTATTTGCTCTAGTGCTTCACTTATATCTTTTAGAGCACGGCGGTGGTTCTATTTTTATAGAAATATTTGTTCTCTCATGCTTCACTTATATTATTTGAGAGTCCTTTAGAACAGCATGGTAGTTTGCTTTGGTTATAAAATTTGTCCTAATATGATAGGCATCCAAGATTAGTATAAAAAAACTTTCATATAAGTGCGTTGAATACTAAGAAAAGTTTGATACTTGATGATTGTTTTGAGATATGGATATAGTGATATTGAAGTTGTGCTAGTTGAGTAGTTGTGAATTTGAGAAATACTTGTGTTGAAGTTTGCAAGTCCCGTAGCATGCACGTATGGTAAACGTTGTGTAACAAATTTGAAACATGAGGTGTTCTTTGATTGTCATCCTTATGAGTGGCGATCGGGGATGCGATGGTCTTTTCCTACCAATCTATCCCCTAGGAGCATGCGGCGTAGTGCTTGGTTTTGATGACTTGTAGATTTTTTCAATAATTATGTGAGTTCTTTATGACTAATGTTGAGTCCATGGATTATACGCACCCTCAACCTTCCATCATTGCTAGCCTCTTCGGTACCGTGCATTGCCCTTTCTCACCTTGAGAGTTGGTGCAAACTACGCCGGTGCATCCAAACCCCGTGATACGATACGCTCTATCACACATAAACCTCCTTATATATTCCTCAAAACAGCCACCATACCTACCTATTATGGCATTTCCATAGCCATTCCGAGATATATTGCCATGCAACTTTCCACCGTTCCTTTTATTATGACACGCATTATCATTGTCATATTGCCTTGCATGATCATGTAGTTTACATCGTATTTGTGGCAAAGCCACCATGCATATTTTTTATACATGTCACTCATGAGTCATTGTCCATCCCGGTACACCGCCGGAGGCATTCATATAGAGTCGTGTTTTGTTCTAGTATCAAGTTGTAATCATTGAGTTGTAAATGAATAGAAGTGTGATGATCATCATTAGTAGAGCATTGTCCCAAAAAAGAGAGAAAGGCCAAATAAAAAAAGGAAGGCCCAAAAAAATATTAAAAGGGGCAATGTTACTATCCTTTCTTTCCACACTTGTGAGTAGCACCATGATCTTTATGCTAGAGAGTCTCTTGTTTTGTCACTTTCATATACTAGTGGGAATTTTTCATTATAGAACTTGGCTTGTATATTCCAACAATGGGCTTCCTCAAATGCCCTAGGTCTTCGTGAGCAAGCAAGTTGGATGCACACCCACTTAGTTTCTTTTGTTGAGCTTTCATATATTTATAGCTCTAGTGCATCCGTTGCATGGCAATCCCTACTCCTTGAATTGACATCGATGGATGGGCATCTCCCTAGCCTGTTGATTAGCCGCGTCATTGTGAGACTTTCTCCTTTTTTGTCTTCTCCACACAACCCCCATCATTATATTCTATTCCACCCATAGTGCTATATCCATGGCTCACGCTCATGTATTGCGTGAAAGTTGAAAAAAGTTTGAGATTACTAAAGTATGAAACAATTGCTTGGCTTGTCATCGGGGTTGTGCAAGATGAGAGCATTCTTGTGTGATGAAAATGAAGCATGACCAAACTATATGATTTTGTAGGGATGAACTTTCTTTGCCCATGTTATTTTGAGAAGACATAATTGCTTAGTTAGTATGCTTGAAGTATTATTATTTTTATGTCAATATTAAACTTTGATCTTGAATCTTTCGGATCTGAACATTCATGCCACAATAAAGAAAATTACATTGAAGAAAATGCTAGGTAGCATTCCACATCAAAAATTTTGTTTTTATCATTTACCTACTCGAGGACGAGAAGGAATTAAGCTTGGGGATGCTTGATACGTCTCCAATGTATCTATAATTTTTGATTGCTCCATGCTATTATATATTCTGTTTTGGATGTTTAATGGGCTTTATAATACACTTTTATATTATTTTTGGGACTAACCTATTAACCCAAGGCCCAGTGCAAATTGCCGTGAGATCCCATCTTTGAGCCTTTTTCGGCGCTCCGCCGGAGGGGGCATCGATCATGGAGGGCTTCTACATCAACACCATAGCCTCTTCGATGATGTGTGAGTAGTTTACCACAGACCTTCTGGTCCATAGTTATTAGCTAGATGGCTTCTTCTCTCTCTTTGGATCTCAATACAAAGTTCTCGATCTTCTTGGAGATCTATTTAATGTAAATCTTTTTGCGGTGTGTTTGTCGAGATCCGATGAGTTGTGGGTTTATGATCAAGATTATCTATGAACAATATTTGAATCTCCTCTGAATTCTTTTATGTATGATTTTTTTATCTTTGCAAGTCTCTTCGAATTATCAGTTTGGTTTGGCCTACTAGTTTGATCTTTCTTGCAATGGGAGAAGTGTTTAGCTTTGGGTTGAATCTTGCGTTGCTCGATCCCAGTAACAGAAGGGGAAACGACACGTATTGTATTGTTGCCATTGAGGATAAAAAGATGGGGTTTATATCATATTTCTTGAGTTTATCCCTCTACATCATGTCATCTTGCCTAATGCGTTACTCTGTTCTTATGAACTTAATACTCTAGATGCATGCTGGATAGCGGTCGATGTGTGGAGTAATAGTAGTAGATGCAGGCAGGAGTCGGTCTACTTGTCACGGACGTGATGCCTATATACATCAACATGCCTAGATATTCGCATAACTATGATCAATTCTATCAATTGCTCGACAGTAATTTTTTCACCCACCGTAGTACTTATGCTATCTTGAGAGAAGCCACTAGTGAAACCTATGGCCCCCGGGTCTATTCTCCATCATATAAGTTTACATCTATTTTATTTTATGTACTTTACTTTTAATCTTTATCATAAAAATACCAAAAATATTATCTTATCATCTCTATCAGATCTCACTTTTGCAAGTGGCCGTGAAGGGATTGACAACCCCTTTATCGTGTTGGTTGCATTGTTCTTATTTGTTTGTGTACGTATGAGGGACTTGCGTGTGGCCTCCTACTGGATTGATACCTTGGTTCTCAAAAACTGAGGGAAATACTTACGCTACTTTGCTGCATCACCTTTTCCTCTTCAAGGGAAAAAACAACGCAGTGCTCAAGAGGTAGCACGGGCATCAATGAGGTAGTAGGCATTGCAGTCACAGAGGGCTTTGCTGAGGATGAAGGGGCCCTCCCATGGGGAGGCCAACTTGTGCTGGCCGGCTTGCTTCTGGACAAGCCGGAGGATGAGGTCTCCTTTGCGGAACATGAGGGGCTTGATCTTCTTGCTGTGGTAGTGCCTCAGACCTTGCTGATAAATTGCGGATCGGCTAAGGGCCAAAAGGCGTGCTTCTTCGAGTAAGTCGACGCTGTCTTCACGGGCTTCCTTGGCTTGGGCTTCAGTGTACATCATGATTCGTGGTGAGTCGAACTCGATGTCGGTCGGGATGATGGCTTCTGCTCTATAGACGAGGAAGAACGGGGTGAACCTGGTCGACCGGTTTGGCGTTGTGTGGAGACTCCAGAGGACGGCCGACAGCTCGTCAAGCTAACGAATGAGGGGCTCGACGAGCCGCGGCTTGATGCCGGACAGGATGAGGCCATTGGCCCGCTCGACCTGGTCGTTGGACTGAGGATGAGCCACGGAGGCCAAGTCGAGGCGGATGCTGGAGACGGAGCAGTATTGCACCAAAGCGCCCTTGGCAAAGTTGGTGCCGTTGTCCGTGATGATGTTGTGCGGGACGCTGTAGTGCACCGCGATGTCTTTGATGAACCGGACTGCTGTTGGCCCATCCAGTTTCTTGATCGGCCGCGCCTCGATCCACTTGGTAAACTTGTCGACCACCACCAGCAAATGCGTCATGCCGCATCGAGCGGTCTTGAAGGGTCCCACCATGTCGAGTCCCCAGACCGTGAAGGGCCAGGTGATCGGGATGGTTTGCAGGGCTGAAGCCGGCTGGTGGCTGCGCTTGCTAAAGCGTTGGCATCCCTCACACTTGAGGACGAGTGACTCGGTGTCTTTGCGGGCCGTGGGCCAATAGAAACCATGGCGGAAGGCCTTGTCTACCGGGACCTGGAGGCAGCATGGTGCCCGCACTTGCCATGGTGTGTGTCGAGGAGGATCTCTATGCCCTTGTTCTGCTCGACGCAGCGCTAGAACACGCCCGTTGCGCTGCGCTTGACAAGCTCGTTGTTGACGATGTTGTAGGCGGACGCCCGGTGTTGCACTTGCCGGGCCTCGGTATCGTCCATGGGGAGCACTCCATTATCCAGGAACGCTAAGATCGCCTGGGCCCATGACGGAGCCGTCACCATGGTGAAGACGGCCACCAAGATAGGTTCTAGGGCGGCAACCCTCGAGCCGGAGGCGGCAGCTGTCGGTGTCAAAACCGGCGGATCTCGGGTAGGGGGTCCCGAACTGTGTGTCTAGGATCGATGGTAATAGGAGACGGGGGACACGATGTTTACCCAGATTCAGGCCCTCTCTATGGGGGTAATACCCTACTTCCTGCTTGATTGATCTTGATGAATATGAGTGTTACAAGAGTTGATCTACCTCGAGATCGTAATCGCTAAACCCTAGAAGTCTAGCCTGCATGACTAGGGTAATGAGTATATCCTTTCCAGACTACACCCTCCGGTTTATATAGACACCGGGGGAATCTAGGGTTACATAGAGTCGGTTACATAGGAAGGAATCTTCATAGTTGATCGCCAAGCTTGCCTTCCACGCCATGGGGAGTCCAACCCGGACACGGGTAGATTCTTCGGCCTTCATGTCTTCACAGCCCACCAGTCCGGCCCATGGATAACAAGCCGGACGCCCGAGGACCCCTTGGTCCAGGACTCCCTCATTAGCCCCTGAACCTGGCTTCAATGACGAGGAGTCCGGCGCGCAAGATTGTCTTCGGCATTGCAAGGCGGGTTCCCATTTCGGAACCCCAAAATAGTCTTCAGATGTAATGATTGTATCCGGACCTGTATACACAATTGTAGAGGATATAATATTTCACGAGTCCAATCCGTTGACAACTTTTCGGTTATATGACATCACGCCTGCTCGGTCATTATTTTCGAACCGTTTTCTAGCCCGTCACCCCACGTCTCGAGACGTGGTTTTATTGTCTTATCCAAGCGGGGATCGTGTCTCCCCTTTTTTATGGGATTCTTGTCAACCCGGACGTGGGTAACCCAACCATCATTTCGGTACAACTCCTTGGGAATAGGCAAGTCTCGAGGCCTAGGAGGAGACGTTTGATATTCGTAGCCTTTATATAGGGGTACAAACCCGTCTTTTTCTTTCACGCTTGCTTCCTCCTTAGCCCTTACTCCCCCGAGTTCCAACACCCAGGTTTCAGTTGCCATAAACCCCAATCATGTCCGGATCCAGCCGTCAAGGCCGGTGGGTAGCTTCTTCTGTCATGGAGGGAGATATTGCAAAGCTTCGGGCGGCGAGGTATCTGACCGCAGAAATCCATCATCGGCTTCCTGCCGAGGGGCAGGTTATTCCCACCCCCAGATCCGGCGAGAGGGTCGTGTTCGTGTCCCACTTCCTCCGCGGGTTAGGGTTTGCACTTAACCCCTTTGTCAGAGGGCTCATGTTCTATTATAGGCTAGATTTCCACGATCTGGCCCCAGACTCTATTCTTCTTATCTCGGCATTTATCGTCATGTGCGAAGCCTTCCTCCGAACTCCTCCGCACTTCGGCTTGTGGCTCAAGACCTTCGATGTGAAGCCGCAAGTGATAGAGGGGAGCAAGATGAGTGCGGCGGTGCTATAGTGAGCAAGATTGCAAGCGCTGTTTGGCCGAAAGGATCCTTCGCCAAATCTTCTGATTTATGGCAGCAGGGATGGTTCTAAATCACCGAGCCCCGCGGCTCCAAATGGGCAGCTGCGCCTTCATTTCGACCCAGCCCCCCAATTCAGCTTGCATCGTGGATTAATAAGGGGTTGGACTGGGGATCAACGGATGAGGTGCGAACTCTACAAAGTTGCATCCGAAGCCTCATTGAGAGGGACATCAATATCGTCAACGTTGTTCAAGTAATGCTAGTTCGTCGGACCCTGCCATGCCAGCGATGACCTCTCCGCCTGTGGGAGTTCAATCCAGAAGGGCCGCGGACTCTTCAGCACTTCTTCGGCGCCACGCACGAAGGAATGTGGAGATTATTTTTCGGGAAACGAAGGCAATGGCCGGACACCAACGAAGATGTCGGCTTGGACTGTAATCATCTGGATACCCCGGTAAGTACCCGTTTGCCGAATACCTCATAATCAGATACCAAGTGGCCAGATACTGACCGAATCATTCTTTTTCGGGGCTGGATAAAGAAGGTGGGACAGATTAGGTGTCCGGCTCCCCTTCCCGAAGACTCAGCTAATCCTGTGCTAACAAAGATGCTGGCCTCGGCACCATATCAGGCGCCGGCAAGGGAGGGCAAAGTGGAGAGCAAAAAGACCCGGGATGACCTTTGTTCCGGAAGTAAGTCGGATACTGAGTCCGGAGAAATCGACCTTTCCTCGCCTGAAGATAGAGGCGAAAGAGGAGCCAGCACCCCTTCTCCAAGTAGGAGGAAAAGGGCCGCCTACGAAGGTTGGGAGGGGCGGTCCCCCAAAAGGGGAAAGATGTCACCGTCAAGCGGCTTGGGTTTGGAAAGCGATGCCGTTGAACAGCTCCGACAAGGGGACAAGCCCTCGGCCAAAACGTAAGTGAATCTGGAATACTTTGATAGTATCCCGCTCCTTTGCCGTTACCAAAGATGTACGTAACGTGTCCGTGCATTTTTATAGGTCGGCATAGAGTGTTTTTGGGCAATCCTCTTCCTCGGGAGGTCTCCTCCCAGAGATGATGGAGAGCGAGACGCCTCCCCCAACCTCCTGACCCAATAAGGCGGGCGACTCTGAAGTGTCATAGCGGAGGGTTCTTCTTGATCAGAAAGTTACGCAGGGGATAAAAGAGGCAGTACCCGAAGGTGGATCTCCGACCGTCCGAGATTCTAGGGCTGATAGTAAAGGCCCCGGACTGTCTGGCTCGCAGCCGACGGTGATTCTGGAGACGGGTGAACAGATTCCTTCAAAGGATGGTGGTTCTCCTAGAGCAGCTTCCGGAGATCCGGAGGCTCCAGATATATTGCGGGACATGTTACGAAAAGTATTTGTCTCGGGGGAACAGCGTACCTTGATGGGTACAGTGGTTGAGAAGATTTTGTCCGCGAAGAGCGGATTGAATGAAGCCTTCATGAGCCTGCTAAAGGGTTTCGAGGTTTGTGATATAGTATTTTCAGCTATGTTTTATTTGCAAAGATTCACCTGTGTATAGGTAGTAGCCCCTGAGACTCGGGTTGGCTTCCACTGGGAAGCGAATCAGAGGATCAAAAAGGATTACTCAAGGAATGATGTGATGAACTTGGACACAGGCTGTTTCCCCCTCAGCTGCTTCCTAGACTATGGATATTGCCGAACTGCAGCGGAAGCTTGATGTAGCAGGGGATGACCTTGCGTTAATCAATATGCGTCTTGACGAGTCGCAAGGTATGTATTTGGGAAAATCCCCATACATTTTTTGTGACATAAGCATGATGCTAAAATCTGTGTGCTGTAATATGCGTTGCTGCAGATGGTGCTGCCGCCATTGAAGTTCTTCGAGCGAAGCTGGCCCGGGCCAAGGAGCAGGCCCGGTGTAGCGATGCGGCCGCCGAAAAGGCATCGGCTGAGTTAAAAGCTGAACAAGCTACACGAAGCCAAGACGAGGAGAAGATATCCATGGTGACGCTCGAACTGGAGAATGCTACTGGCCGCTGTGAATTTCTGGAGAAGGAGAATAAAGCCTTAACGGCTGAATTGGACAAGGCCTTACAAGAGGCGAGAGAAGCGCGGTCGGAATCCAGAGCGGCCCGTGAGGAGGTTCGGCAGGTGAGGGAGATTGCGGCTGGAAAGCCCTTTCTGCTGCAAACTAAGTTCGGTGACCCGAACTATGCTCAGCTTAACCAAGTGTGGAGTTCTCTGGACGAGTTCTTGGACTTGCCGAAGAGTTCTTCCGATACGGCGTAGTATTACCAGGCGCGGGATGGCTATGCAATGGAGAAGCTTTTTTGGTCGCAGTTTGGCGCATCAAAGGGCCCTCTCTTGCTCAATGAATAGTTGTCCCAATGGGCCGAACTTCATGGGATATCCGGCGCTGCCATGAAGAACGTCATAATCCGGTTGTGGCCAACCGAGCCTGTTCCGAAGAGCTATTTCGGTTTTGTGCAAAGGCTTGTTGACGCAGTGCCGCGTGTCGACGTTGTGAAGCGACCGGCGTGTATTGAGGGCACACTGATGGCTTTTGCCCGAGTCAAGATATTCTGGGGGAAGATGAAGGCCATCGATGTTGCGGCGAAGAGTCCACCCTAGGGTAAGGACCGTCCTGAACTGGAGCATAATTTTGAAGACATCCTGGAGGCCGCCCGCTTGATAGAGGGTCAGTGCTCAAAAAACATAATGTTCGAGTGAGGTGTATGAGAATTGTAAAAGACCATTTTATAGTTGATCTATCTTATGTTTTGCTTGAAAGCTTGAATTCCTCCTGTGTGGCCGATTTAATATAATCTGGAAGTTTTCCAGTCGTCGGCTTCAGCCCCCTCGTAGGAAGTACGGGGGTGTTCAGAAAAGCATTTAATCACTCTTTATCCAACGTCTTGGTCCATAAAGGAGGTGATAATGCGGCGAACCAGGCAATCGGACTATAGGGTGTTAACACTTTCACTTAGCCATAGGAGTTTTATGGTGGGACTACGACATAGCCCCTGGTATGTATGCGGCGTATGGTGCCTTACATATTTGATCTGAAAAACATCCTTCTGTGACACGGAGAATCGCTAAAGATTCCAATAAGTCGTCAAGTGGTTGACCTGCTCTCGCCGCATCATGACAGTCAGTTTTCGGCTTTCTCTTCTGAGGTACTTGACCAGATGAACCGGAAGCACAATCGCAGTAGTTCTCCCTTTACTACCCTAGCCGATAGAGCGGAACATAGTGTAGCAAGCATAGGAGCCGGGCAACCCAACTATTGACCCAAGACAAGGATTCGAAGGTGATGCATGTAAGGCCAAACTTGCGATGCTGAAGTATGCTGTAGAGTTGTTCGGGCTTTTGCTGGCAACTCATTTGTTCCCATACTGAGCCCCTGGCAGTTTATGCCAAGGTATACCTTTAGAACAACCGTAGGAAACAACGCGGATGATTAATTCGGATACTTTTTACTACGAACTGAGCGATATGCCGATGATTACTTTATATATATAAAGACCGCAACCCTGGCTATTTGACATGATTGGGGTCGCAGGCAGAGGAAGAGGCATATTACAGGCTCGAAATAAAGAGTGCGGTCTACAAAAGTTACTTTGGACCTCCTGTCGCACGTCTGCGCCACCTGTCCTCGACGAGGGGAATCCTTCATGGAGGTAGCCCCTTAGGTGAGTGTACGGATCCGAACTCCGATAGAGTCAGTTTTGGATATTTGCCGGGAATGCTTGCAGGCTTGTCCGTAGTGTGCTTCCGCCAATGCCCATGGTATCTTGAGTGCGTAGTGATGTATGCGCGGCACAAATTTTGCAGCTGTACGAGGTGGGCGGCGGAAGTCGGACTGCTATTTTCGCTCCGGGAGTAGTTGATCCTCGGGTGGAAATTGCTTCTAGCCCTCAGTATTTCGTTGGTGAACCTCTCCGTCGTCCCTGTCGCCTGGTGGCCTCTTACCTGGTGTTCGGCGTTGAGCTTACCGGCCTGTTTAAAGACCTAGCAGTTTCTGTTAGTATGGTTAGCTGGTTTATCGGGGTGGCCATGAATCTGGCAGGGTCGGTCCAATATCCTGTCTAGGTTGGATGGTTCGTCGTGATTTGCCTTGAGTGGCTTCTTCCGTTGACCGGGCTTGGGGTTGCTGAACCTGTCGTTGACCGATGTGTCGCGTGACCTTTCATTATCATTGCAACTGTTGTGTTTGCTTCGTCGTGGCTTGCTGTTGCCATCTCGGATTTCGGAAGTGCCCGGGTCGCTGGCGATGTTGCTTCTACGAGCGAGCCAGCTGTCTTCTCCCGCGCAAAAGAGGGTCATTAGAGTAGTAAGGGTTGTCATGGATTTAGGTCCTTCTTGTCCGAGGTGGCGTGCTAGCCATTCGTCCCGGACGCTGTGTCTGAAGGCCGCAAGGGCTTTCGCGTCCGGACAGTTGACAATTTGGTTCTTTTTTACTAAGAACCGAGTCCAGAGCTTCCTGGCTGACTCTCCGGGCTGCTGGACAATGTGGCTTAGGTCGTTGGCGTCTGCTGGCCGGACATACGTTCTTTGTAAGTTGTTAAGGTAGCCTTGTTCCAAGTCTTCCTAGCTGCCTATGGAATTTTCAGGCAGGCTGTTTAGCCAGCGCCGAGCTGGCCCTTCTAGATTTAGTGGGAGGTATTTGATGGCGTGGAGGTCGTCTCCACGCGCCATATGGATGTGGAGTATAAAATCTTCTATCCATACTGCGGGATCGGTTGTTCAGTCGTATGACTCAATATTGACGGGTTTGAATCCGTCAGGGAATTCATGATCCATTACTTCATCAGGAAGCAAAGGGGGTGTGCGGCGCCTCTATGTTGGGCCACATGATACGTCTCCAACGTATCTATAATTTTTGATTGCTCCATGCTATATTATATATTGTTTTGGACTATATTGGGCTTTATTTTCCACTTTTATATTATTTTTGCGACTAACCGATTAACCGGAGGCCCAACCCAGAATTGCTGTTTTTTGCCTATTTCAGTATTTCGAAGAAACAGAATATCAAACGGAGTCCAAACGGAATGAAACCTTCGGGAACGTGATTTTCTCATCAGATAAGATCCAGGAGACTTGGACCCTCGGCCAAGAAAGGAGGGAGGCGGCCACGAGGTGGGCGCCCCCTAGGCGCGCCCCCCTGCCTCGTGGCCCCCCCGAAGCTCCACCGACGTACTCCTTCCTCCTATATATACCTACGTACCCCCAACAGATCAGAGACGGAGCCAAAAACCTAGTTCCACCTCCGCAACTTCCTGTATCCACGAGATCCCATCTTGGGGCCTGTTCCGGAGCTCCGCCGGAAGGGGAATCCACCACGGAGGGCTTCTACATCATCATCATAGCCTCTCCGATGAAGTGTGAGTAGTTTACTTTAGACCTTCGGGTCCATAGTTAGTAGCTAGATGGCTTCTTCTCTCTTTTTGGATCTCAATACAATGTTCTCCCCCTCTCTCGTGGAGATCTATTCGATGTAATCTTCTTTTTGCGGTGTGTTTGTTGAGACCGATGAATTGTGGGTTTATGATCAAGATTATCTATGAGCAATATTTGAATCTTCTCTGAATTCTTTTATGTATGATTGGTTATCTTTGCAAGTCTCTTCGAATTATCCGTTTGGTTTGGCCAACTAGATTGGTAGTTCTTGCAATGGGAGAAGTGCTTAGCTTTGGGTTCAATCTTGCGGTGTCCTTACCCGATGTGATGAAAGGGTTGCAAGGCACGATTGTATTTTGCCATCGAGGATAACAAGATGGGGTATTTATCATCTGCATGAATTTATTCCTCTACATCATGTCATCTTGCTTAAGCGTTACTCTGTTTTCATTAACTTAATACTCTAGATGCATGCTGGATAGCGGTCGATGAGTGGAGTAATACTAGTAGATGCAGGCAGAGTCGGTCTACTTGTCTCGGACGTGATGCCTATATACATGATCATACCTAGATACTCTCATAACTATGCTCAATTCTCGCAATTGCTCAATGATAATTCGTTCACCCACCATAAAATACTTATGCTCTTGAGAGAAGCCACTAGTGAAATCTATGGCCCCGGGTCTATTCTCATCATATTAATTTTCCCACGCTTTATTATTGCTTTGCTTTTTACTTTGCCTTTTTTTACTTTGCATCTTTATACCAAAAATACCAAAATATTATCTATCATCTCTATCTGATCTCACTCTCGTAAGTGACCGTGAAGGGATTGACAACCCCTATTCGCGTTGGTTGCGAGGAGTTATTTCTTTGTGTGAATACGAGGGACTTGCGCGTGGCCTCCTCTTTGGATTGATACCTTGGTTCTCAAAACTGAGGGAAATACTTACGCTACTCTGCTGCATCATCCTCTCCTCTTCGGGGAAAACCAACGCAAGCTCAAGACGTAGCAAGAAGGATTTCTGGCGCCGTTGCCGGGGAGTCTATGCAAAATTCAACATACCAAGTACCCATCACAATCCCTTATCTCTCGCATTACATTATTTGCCATTTGCCTCTCGTTTTCCTCTCCCCCACTTCACCCTTGCCGTTTTATTTGCCCTCTCTTTTCCATTTGCCTTTTTCTCGTCTGCTTGTTTGCTCGTGTGTTGGATTGCTTGCATGTCACTATGGCTCAAGATAATACCAAATTGTGTGACTTTACCAATACCAACAATAATGATTTCCTTAGCACTCCGATTGCTCCTCTTGCCAATACTGAATCTTGTGAAATCAATGATGCTTTATTGAATCTCGTTATGAAAGATCAACTCGTCGGCTTCCTAGTGAAGATGCCGCTACTCATCTAAATAGCGTCGTAGATTTGTGTGATATGCAACAGAAGAAAGATGTTGACAATGATGTTGTTAAATTGAAGCTATTTCCTTTTTCGCTTAGAGATCGTGCTAAAGCTTGGTTTTCATCTTTGCCTAAAAATAGTATTGATCCTTGGAACAAGTGCAAAGATGCTTTTATCTCTAAGTATTTTCCTCCCGCTAAGATCATCTCTCTTAGGAACGATATTATGAATTTTAAGCAACTCGATCATGAACATGTTGCACAAGCTTGGGAGAGAATGAAATTAATGATACGTAATTTCCCTACTCATGGTTTAAATTTGTGGATGATTATACAAAATTTCTATGCCGGATTGAATTTTGCTTCTAGAAACCTTTTAGATTCGGCCGCGGGAGGCACTTTTATGGAAATCACTTTAGGAGATGCTACTAAACTCCTAGATAATATTATAGTTAATTTTGGTAACAACGCATATAGGGGGAATTTTAATCCTAGGCCCTATCCTAGTAATCCTTCTAATAATTATGGAAATTCCTACAACAACTCTTATGGAAATTTTAATAAGAGGCCCTCTGAATTTGAGAATAGTGTTAACGAGTTTATGAATTCACAAAAGAATTTTAATTCTTTGCTTGAAGAGAAATTACTTAGAGTTGATGAATTGGCTAGGAACATTGATAGAATTTCTCTTGATGTTGATTCTTTAAAGCTTAGATCTAGTCCTCCTAAGCATGATATCAATCAGGCTCTCAAAGCCATGAGAATTTCCATTGATGAGTGCAAGGAAAGAACCGCTAGAATGCGTGCTATGAAAGATGCCTTTATTAAAGCGTGTTCTTCCAATTCCCATGAAAATCAAGATGAAGATCTAAGAGTTATTGATGTGTCCCCTATTAAATCTTTGTTTTGCAATATGAATCTTGATGAAACTGAATATGATCCACCCTTACCTAGACGGCGTTCAAAAATTCAGAGTATTTGGATCTTGATGATGAAATTGATAAAAGTGGGATTGAAAAGAATAAAACCCTAGATGTTGCTAAACCCACTATTTTGGAATTCAAGTTATTTAATTATGAAAGTTGCTCTTTAATTGATTGTATTTTCTTGTTGCAATCCGTGCTAAATTCTCCGCATGCTTATAGTCAAAATAAAGCTTTTACCAAACATATCATTGATGCCTTGATGCAATCTTATGAGGAAAAACTTGATTCGGAAGTCTCCATCCCTAGAAAACTTTATGATGAGTGGGAACCAACTATCAAAATTAAGATTAAGGATCATGAATTTTATGCTTTATGTGATTTGGGTGCTAGTGTTTCCACTATTCCCAAAACTTTGTGTGATTTGCTAGATTTCCGTAATTTTGATGATTGCTCTCTAAACTTGCACCTTGCGGATTCCACTATTAAGAAACCTATGGGAAGAATAAATTATGTTATTATTGTTGCAAATTGTAATTATGTGCCCGTAGACTTTATCGTTCTTGATATAGATTGCAATCCTTCATGTCCTATTATTCTTGGTAGACATTTCCTTAGAACGATTGGTGCAATTATTGATATGAAGGAAGGGAATATTAGATTCCAATTTACATTAAAGAAAGGCATGAAACACTTCCCTAGAAAGAAAATAAAATTACCACATGAATCTATCATGAGAGCCACTTATGGATTGCCTACCAAAGATGACAATACCTAGATCTATCCTTACTTTTATGCCTAGCTAGGGGCATTAAACAATAGCGCTTGTTGGGAGGCAACCCAATTTTATTTTTAGTTTTTTGTTTTTGTTTCTGTTTAGTAATAAATAATCCATATACCTTCTGTTTGGATGTGATTTTATTAGTGTTTGTGCCAAGTTAAACCTATAGGATCTTCTTGGATAATAGTTATTTGATCTTGCTGTAATTTCCAGAAACTTTTGGTTCACGAAAACAATTTTTAAAAATCACCAGAACGTGATAAAATAGTCATTCCAATTGCTTATGATCAATAAACAAATTTCCTAGGTCTTCCTATTTTGGCTGAATGTTTTGAGTTCCAGAAGTTTGCGTTAGTTACAGATTACTACAGACTGTTCTGTTTTTGACAGATTCTGTTTTTCGTGTGTTGTTTGCTTATTTTGATGAATCTATGGCTAGTAAAATAGTTTATAATCCATAGAGAAGTTGGAATACAGTAGGTTTAACACCAATAAAAATAAAGAATGAGTTCTTTACAGTACCTTGAAGTGGTCTTTTGTTTTCTTTCGCTAACGGAGCTTACGAGATTTCTGTTGAGTTTTGTGTTGTGAAGTTTTCAAGTTTTAGGTGAATTTTTTTGATGGATTATGGAACAAGGAGTGGCAAGAGCCTAAGCTTGGGGATGCCCATGGCACCCCCAAGATAATCCAAGGACACCAGAAAGTCAAAGCTTGGGGATGCCCCGGAAGGCATCCCCTCTTTCATCAACTTCCATCGGTAACTTTACTTGGAGCTATATTTTTATTCACTACATGATATGTGTTTTGCTTGGAGCGTATTGTATTATTTGAGTATTTTCTTGTTAGTTTATCACAATCATCCTTGCTGTACACACCTTTTGAGAGAGCCATACATGAACTGGAATTTGTTAGAATACTCTATGTGCTTCACTTATATCTTTTGAGCTTCATAGTTTTGCTCTATGTGCTTCACTTATATATTTTGAGCTTTATAGTTTTGCTCTAGTACTTAACTTATATCTTTTAGAGCATGATGGTGGATTCGTTTTAAAGAAACTATTGATCTCTCATGCTTCACTTAGATTATTTTGAGAGTCTTAAATAGCATGGTAATTTGCTTAAAATAATAATATGCTTGGTATTCAAGATTTGTAAAACTTTATTTTGAGTGTGTTTAATACTAACAAAAGTTTGATGCTTGATAATTGCTTTGAGATATGAAGGTGGTAATATTAGAGTCATGCTAGTTGAGTAGTTGTGAATTTGAGAAATACTTGTGTTAAAGTTTGTGATTCCCGTAGCATGCACGTATGGTGAACCGTTATGTGATGAAGTCGGAGCATGATTTATTTATTGATTGTCTTCCTTATGAGTGGCAGTCGGGGACGAGCGATGGTCTTTTCCTACCAATCTATCCCCCTAGGAGAATGTGCGTAATACTTTGCTTTGATAACTTGTAGATTTTTGCAAAAAGTATATGAGTTCTTTATGACTAATGTTGAGTCCATGGATTATACGCAATTTTCTCACCCTTCCACCATTGCTAGCCTCTCTAATACCGCACACTTTTCGCCGGTATCATACACCCACCATAACCTTCCTCGAAACAGCCACCATACCTACTTATCATGGCATTTCCATAGCCATTCCGAGATATATTGCCATGCAACTTTCCACCGTTCCGTTTATTATGACACGCTCCATTATTGTCATATTGGTTAGCATGATCATGTAGTTGACATCGTATTTGTGGCAAAGCCACCATTCATAATTCTTTCATACATTTCACTTATGAATCATTGCATATCCCGGTACACCGCCGGAGGCATTCATATAGAGACATATTTTGTTCTAAGTATCGAGTTGTAATCATTGAGTTGTAAGAAAAAATAAAAGTGTGATGATCATCATTTTTAGAGCATTGTCCCAAGTGAGGAAAGGATGATGGAGACTATGATTCCCCCATAAGTCAGGATGAGACTCCGGACGAAAAATAAAAAAAAGAGGCCATAAAAAAAGAAAAGGCCCAAATAAAAAAATGAGAGAAAAAGAGAGAAGGGACAATGTTACTATACTTTTACCACACTTGTGCTTCAAAGTAGCACCATGATCTTCACAATAGAGAGTCTCTCGTTTTGTCACTTTCATTTACTAGTGGGAATTTTTCATTATAGAACTTGGCTTGTATATTCCAATGATGGGCTTCCTCAAATTGCCCTAGGTCTTCGTGAGCAAGCGAGTTGGATGCACACCCAATTAGTTTCATTTGTTGAGCTTTCATATACTTATAGCTCTAGTGCATCCGTTGCATGGCAATCCCTACTCACTCACATTGATATCTATTGATGGGCATCTCCATAGCACGTTGATACGCCTAGTTGATGTGAGACTATCTTCCCTCTTTTTGTCTTCTCCACTACCACCATTCTATTCCACATATAATGCTATATCCATGGCTCACGCTCATGTATTGCGTGAAGATTGAAATAGTTTTGAGAATGTCAAAAGTAACAATTGCTTGGCTTGTCATCGGGGTTGTGCATGATTTAAATATTTTATGTGGTGAAGATAGTGCATAGCCAGACTATATTATTTTTTAGGGATAACTTTCTTTGGCCATGTTATTTTGAGAAGACATAATTGCTTTGTCAGTATGCTTGAAGTATTATTATTTTTATGTCAATATGAACTTTTGTCTTGAATCTTTCGGATCTGAATATTCATACCACAATTAAGAAGAATTACATTGAAATTATGCCAAGTAGCACTCCGCATCAAAAATTCTCTTTTTATCATTTACCTACTCGAGGACGAGCATGAATTAAGCTTGGGGATGCTTGATACGTCTCCAACGTATCTATAATTTCTGATTGCTCCATGCTATATTATCTATTGTTTTGGACTATATTGGGCTTTATTTTCCACTTTTATATTATTTTTGGGACTAACCTATTAACCGGAGGCCCAGCCCAGAATTGCTGTTTTTTTGCCTATTTCAGTATTTCAAAGAAACGGAATATCAAACGGAGTCCAAACGGAATGAAACCTTCGGGAATGTGATTTTCTCATCAGATAAGATCCCGGAGACTTGGACCCTCGGCCAAGAAAGGAGGGAGGCGGCCACGAGGGTGGAGGGCGCGCCCCCCCTAGGGCGCGCCCCCTGCCTCGTGGGCCCCCCGAAGCTCCACCGACATACTCCTTCCTCCTAAATATACCTATGTACCCCCAACAGATCAGAGACGGAGCCAGAAACCTAATTCCACCGCCGCAACTTCCTGTATCCATGTGATCCCATCTTCGGGCCTGTTCCGGAGCTTCGCCGGAAGGGGAATCCACCACGGAGGGCTTCTACATCATCATCATAGCCTCTCCGATGAAGTGTGAGTAGTTTACTTCAGACTTTCGGGTCCATAGTTAGTAGATAGATGGCTTCTTCTCTCTTTTTGGATCTCAATACAATGTTTTCCCCCTCTCTCGTGGAGATCTATTCGATGTAATCTTCTTTTTACGGTGTGTTTGTTGAGACTGATGAATTGTGGGTTTATGATCAAGATTTTCTATGAGCAATATTTGAATCTTCTCTGAATTATTTTATGTATGATTGGTTATCTTTGCAAGTCTCTTCGAATTATCCATTTGGTTTGGCCAACTAGATTGGTAGTTCTTGCAATGGGAGAAGTGCTTAGCTTTGGGTTCAATCTTGCGGTGTCCTTACCCAAAGGATGAAAGGGTTGCAAGGCACGTATTGTATTGTTGCCATCGAGGATAACAAGATGGGGTATTTATCATATTGCATGAATTTATTCCTCTACATCATGTCATCTTGCTTAAGGCGTTACTCTGTTTTCATTAACTTAATACTCTAGATGCATGCTGGATAGCGGTCGATGAGTGGAGTAATAGTAGTAGATGCAGGCAGGAGTCGGTCTACTTGTCTAGGACGTGATGCCTGTATACATGATCATACCTAGATACTCTCATAACTCTGCTCAGTTCTGTCAATTGCTCAACAGTAATTCGTTCACCCACCGTAAAATACTTATGCTCTTGAGAGAAGCCACTAGTGAAATCTATGGCCCCCGGGTCTATTCTCATCATATTAATCTTCCTATGCTTTATTATTGCTTTGCTTTTTTTACTTTGCCTTTTATTTTACTTTGCATATTTATACCAAAAATATTATCTATCATCTCTATCAGATCTCACTCTAGTAGGTGACCGCGAAGGGATTGACAACCCCTATTCGCGTTGGTTGCGAGGAGTTATTTGCTTTGTGTAGGTACGAGGGACTTGCGCGTGGCCTCCTACTGGATTGATACCTTGGTTCTCAAAAACTGAGGGAAATACTTACGCTACTCTGCTGCATCATCCTCTCCTCTTCGGGGAAAACCAACACAAGCTCAAGACGTAGCACCACACTGCGACGTAATTCCGAAGGAGCCCATTTGTGGGTTTCATCTCGGGCGTGGCTAGGTTTGTCACGTCCGAATAGGTAGCCATCGTCGCGTGTCGAGGCATGCCCTCGCGATCCGTAGATCGATCTTGCGTGTACTGCTCTACTGTCCAAGTCCCGTCGGAGGTCGTTTGTACAACCATGAGCTGTGTTTTTCCTGCCTTTACGGCGAGGTGGGGTGGTCTGGTGTTCTGCTTGAGTTGCCTCTTTATCCGGACAGAGTTGTTGACGACGTGCCGCATTGTGTGATGATGGTACGGGCTCCAACGCCTCATCATCGAACTGAGGTAGCAATCGACGCTTCGGGTAGCTTTTGGCTGGGCCACCAAGGCAGTATTCTTCGACGGCCAGGACTTCGGTCCTTCTATCGTTGAGTAGGTCTTGGTCATCTTGAAGCTGCTGCTGCTTCTTTTTCAGGCTCCTTGCAGTGGCTATTAGCCTGCGCTTGAAGCGCTCCTGCTCGAGGGGTTCTTCGGGTACGATGAAGTCTTCGTCGCCGAGGCTTACCTCATCTTCGGAGAACGGAAGGTAGTTGTCGTCCTCCCAATTGTCGCTGGGCAGGGCTTGTTCATTGGGGCTGGCTTGCCCGTTTTCTTCTTCCTCCTGTTCGGATCTTGCTCCAACAGGGTCTTCATTGTTTTCAGCGTCATCCCGATTACTATTTTCCCTAGTGCCAGCGTTGCTACGATGTGACTTAGAGCGACGTTTAGGGCGCCAGTACTTAGACTGTCTCTCGGGAGGTTTGTTCTCAACTGGATCTTCTTTGTCATCATCGCTGGCTTTTTTAGGTCTATCAACCACGTGCACGTCGTACGAAGAGGTGGCCGTCCCACGCCCCGTGAATGGTGGGTCTTGGCCTTGCTCCTTGTCAGCATCGTCGTCTATACCATCGATGTCCTTGGAGCCATAGTCAAGCGTGTTGGTTAAGTCATCAACAGTGGCTATGAAGTGGGTGGCGGGTGGGAAGCAAAATTCTCCGTCGTCGGACCCTAGATCGAACCGTACATAGTTCGGCTGTGAGTCCCCCGCCAAAGACATGTTTTTTAATGAGTTTGGCACGTGCCCAGGGCGAGTGTTGGAAGATGTCTGCGGCGTCGAATTCGAAAATCGATAACTGACCCAGTTCGGTGTCCGCAGGCGTACGTATTTCGGAACTTATAGCCGGAGACGAGTCAGGAGTTCCGTTGATGCAAATATTGCAAGGTGTCGAGTCTGTGTGCGGCTCCAATGCTGCAGACTCTGTGGCCACGGATGGCGCAATCTACTCCGGATTTAAGGCCATTGCAGCAACAGGAACCATCTCCTGGATGTGATCAGATGACAGATTTAAGTCATGTTCATCGAAGCGAGGGGGAGCGATCGTTGCGGTATCGAATCCATTGAAGATCAAGTCTCCACGGATATCCTCAACATAGTCCAAGCTTCCAAATCTGAACTGGTGGCCATGGGCGTAGCTATCAATCTTCTCTAGATGGCCAAGCGAGTTGGCCCGCAGTACGAAGCCGCCGAATACGAAAATCTATCCGGGGAGAAAGGTTTCTCCTTGGACAGCGTCACTATAGATGATCGAAGGGGCCGTCGAACCTTTCGTCGACGACACAGTGGAACTCTCAATGAAAGCACCAATGTCGGTGTCAAAACCGGCGGATCTCGGGTAGGGGGTCCCGAACTGTGCGTCTAGGATCGATGGTAACAGGAGACGGGGGACACGATGTTTACCCAGGTTTGGGCCCTCTCTATGGAGGTAATACCCTACTTCCTGCTTGATTGATCTTGATGAATATGAGTGTTACAAGAGTTAATCTACCTCAAGATCATAATGGATAAACCCTAGAAGTCTAGCCTGTATGACTATGGTAATGAGTATATCCTTCCGTACTACACCCTCCGGTTTATATAGACACCGGGGGAATCTAGGGTTACATAGAGTCGGTTACATAGGAAGGAATCTTCATAGTTGATCACCAAGCTTGCCTTCCACGCCAAGGGGAGTCCAACCCAGACACGGGTAGAGTCTTCAGCCTTCATGTCTTCGCAGCCCACCAGTCCAGTCCATGGATAACAGTTCGGACGCCCGTGGACCCCTTAGTCCAGGACTCCCTCAGCAGCCCCCTGGATGGGATGGAGGTGGCCGAATCAAGCACGGCCGCCCCCGGGCCTAGATCGGAAGTCCTTGGGTTGGGTTCCGCAACCCTCGGGACCGGGTCCGGGATGACGATGGCCGGGTCGAGCACGGCAGCCCCCGGGCCAGGATCAGCAGTCCCCGGGACTGGGTTGGAGACGGCAGCCCCCGGGTCCGAGTTGGGGAGGGGCATTGCAGGGTCGTCCGGGAGGAAGATGGACTCGGAATCCGGGGACGGCTTGCGCAAGTGCTCGAGGGAGACGCCGGAGGGTATGGCCTGCCGGGATGAGCCAATCTTGGCTAGCGTGTCGACGGCTTCATTTTCTGCGCGCGGGACATGGAGGAACTCGCAGCCGTCGAAAATGCTGGAAAACTGCTGGACCAGGAAACGATAGCTGGCCATGTTGGCGTCCCGGGTGTCCCACTCGTCGGAACACTGTTGCACCACCAGGCCCGAATCGCCGTAGCACAGAATGCGCTGGATGCCGAGTTCCTTGGCAAGCCGGAGGCCATGCGCAAGGGCTTCGTACTCGACAACGTTGTTGGAGGCGGCGAAGTGATCTGGAGCGCGTACCGAAGTTGGTCGCCCTTCGGGGAAGACAGCACGATGCCGGCTCCCAAGCCGGAGCGCATCTTGGAGCCGTCGAAGTGCATGCGCCAATGTGTAGAATCCGGCGACGGCGGTAGGTACTGGGTCTCCATCCAGTTGACGAGGAAGATGGCCAGGGCTTCGGACTTGATCATGGTGCAGGGCTTGTAGAGGATGGTGTGGCCAGCCAGCTCGATGGCCTGATAACCCACAAGTATAGGGGATCGCAACAGTTTTCGAGGGTAGAGTATTCAACCCAAATTTATTGATTCGACACAAGGGGAGCCAAAGAATATTCTCAAGTATTAGCAACTGAGTTGTCAATTCAACCACACCTGGAAACTTAGTATCTGCAACAAAGTGTTTAGTAGCAAAGTAATATGATATTGGTGGTAACGGTAACAAAAGTAAAGACAGCAAAAATAATGTTTTTGGTATTTTTGTAGTGATTGTAATAGTAGCAACGGAAAAGTAAATAAGCGAGAACCAGTATATGGAAAACTCGTAGGCACCGGATTAGTGATGGATAATTATGCCGGATGCGGTTCGTCATGTAACAGTCATAACATAGGGTGACACAGAACTAGCTCCAATTCATCAATGTAATGTAGGCATGTATTCCGAATATAGTCATACGTGCTTATGGAAAAGAACTTGCATGGACATCTTTCGTCCTACCCTCCCGTGGCAGCGGGGTCCTATTGGAAACTAAGGGATATTAAGACCTCCTTTTAATAGAGAACTCGAACAAAGCATTAGCACATAGTGAATACATGAACTCCTCAAACTATGGTCATCACCGGGAGTGGTCCCTATTATTGTCACTTCGGGGTTGCCAGATCATAACACATAGTAGGTGACTATAGACTTGCAAGATAGGATCAAGAACACACATATATTCATGAAAAAATAATAGGTTCAAATCTGAAATCATGGCACTCGGGCCCTAGTGACAAGCATTAAGCATAGCAAAGTCATAACAACATCAATCTCAGAACATAATGCATACTAGGGATCAAACCCTAACAAAGCTAACTCGATTACATGATAAATCTCATCCAACCCATCACCGTCCAGCAAGCCTACGATGGAATTACTCACGCACGACGGTGAGCATCATGAAATTGGTGATGGAGGATGGTTGATGATGACGACAGCGACGAATCCCCCTCTCCAGAGCCCCGAACGGACTCCAGATCAGCCCTCCCGAGAGAGACTAGGGCTTGGTGGCGGCTCCGTATCGTAAAACATGATGATTTCTTCTCTCTGATTTTTTTCTCCCCGAAAGCCAATAAATAGAGTTGGAGTTGGCATCGGAGGGTGTCCAGGGGGCCCACGAGGTAGAGGGCGCGCCCAGGAGGGGGGCACGCCCCCCACCCTTGTGGACAGGGTGTGGTCCCCCTGGTCTTCATCTTTGGCGAGGATTTTTTATTATTTATTCTAAGATATTCCATGGAGTTTCAGGTCATTCCGAGAACTTTTGTTATCTGCACATAAAACAACATCATGGCAATTCTGCTGAAAACAACGTCAGTCCGGGTTAGTTCCATTCAAATCATACAAGTTAGAGTCCAAAACAAGGGCAAAAGTGTTTGGAAAAGTAGATACGACGGAGACGTATCAACTCCCCCAAGCTTAAACCCTTGCTTGTCCTCAAGCAATTCAGTTGACAAACTGAAAGAGAAAAAGAAAAACTTTTACAAACTCTGTTTGCTCTTGTTGTTGTACCTATGTCAAGCCAGCATTCAGGTTTTCAGCAAAGATCATAACTAACCACATTTGCAATAATTCTCAGGTCTCATGTTTACTCATATCAATAACATAATCAGCTAGCAAGCCATAATAATAAATCTCGGATGGCAACACTTTCTCAAAACAATCATAATATGATATAACAAGATGGTATCTCGCTAGCCCTTTCTGAGACCGCAAAACATAAATGCAGAGCACCTTCAAAGATCAAGGACTGACTAGACATTGTAATTCATGGTAAAAGAGATCCAATCATAGTCATACCCGATGTAAATTAACAGTAATGAATGCAAATGACAGTTGTGCTCTCCAGCTAGTGCTTTTAATACGAGGGTGATGACTCAACATAAAAGTAAATAGATAGGCCCTTCGCAGAGGGGAGCAGGGATTTGTAGAGGTGCCAGAGCTCGGTTTTGAAATAGAGATAAATTATATTTTGAGCGGCATACTTTCATTGTCAACATAACAACTAAGAGATGACGATATCTTCCATGCTAAACAAATTATAGGCGGTTCCCAAACAGAATGGTAAAGTTTATACTCCCCTCCTCCACAAGCATCAATCCATGGCTTGCTCGAAACAACGAGTGCCTCCAACATTCAACGGGTCCCAGGGGGAGTTTTGTTTGCAATTATTTTGATTTAGTTTGCATAAAGCATGGGACTGGGCATCCCGGTGACCAGCCATTTTCTCGTGAGTGAGGAGCGGAGTCCACTCCTCATGAGAATAACCCGCCTAGCATGGAAGATAAGGGCAGCCCTAGTTGATATATGAGCTACTCGAGCATGCAAAACAGAATGTTTATTTGAAGGTTTAGATTTTGGCACATACAAATTTACTTGGAACGGCAGGTAGATACCGCACATAGGAAGGTATAGTGGACTCATATGGAATAACTTTGGGGTTTAAGGAATCGGATGCACAAGCAGTATTCCGCTTAGTACAAGTGAAGGCTAGCAAAAGGCGGAAGCGACCAACTAGAGAGCGACAACAGTCATGAACATGCATTAAAATTAATAAACATTGAATACAAGCATGAGTAGGATATAATCCACCATGAACATAAATATCATGAAGGCTATGTTGATTTGTTTCAACTACATGCGTGAACATGTGCCAAGTCAAGTCACTTAAATCATTCAAAAGAGGATACCACCCCATCATACCACATCACAACCATTTTAATAGCATGTTGGCACGGAAGGTAAACCATTATAACTCATAGCTAATCAAGCATGGCACGAGCAACTATGATCTCTAATTGTCATTGGAAACATGTTTATTCATAATAAGCTGAATCAAGAACGATGAACTCATCATATTTACAAAAACAAAAGAGGTCGAGTTCATACCAGCTTTTCCCATCTCAGTCAGTCCATCATATATCATCATAATTGCCTTTCACTTGCATGACCGAACGGTGTGAATAATAATAAGAGTGCACGTGCATTGGACTAAGCTGGAATCTGCGAGCATTCAATAAACAGGAGAAGACAAGGCAATATGGGCTCTTGGTTAAATCAATAATGATGCATGTAAGAGCCACTTCAACAATCTAATCATGGTCTTCTCCTACTGACCCCCAAAGAAAAGAAAAGAAATGAAAACTATTTACACGGGAAAGTTCCCAACAAGCAAAAGAAGAACGGGAAATATTTTTGGGTTTTCTTTTTAATTATTACTACTACAGCAGAAAAAATAAACTACTACTAATTTTTTTGGTTTTATTAAGGTTTATTAAACACACAAGAAGAAAGCAGGAAAAAGAAAATAAACTAGCATGGATATTACAGTGAAAGAGTATGAGCACCGACATCTAGCAATGAGTGTGTGTGAACATGAATGTAATGTCGGTGGGAAATCGTACTCCCCAAGCTTAGGCTTTTGGCCTAAGTTGGTCTATTGCCGAGGATAGCTGGCGGATACCCGTAGGTGTAGCTGGGTCGCATCTTGCGAAGAAGAATAGTTGGGATCATACTGTGATGAAGAGGACTCTAACTGCCACTGGCTGGCAACCACCTCTGGATCCCAAGAATAAACAGACTGTCGTGGAGGCTCATCTTGTGGCTCCGGTTCCGGGGCTGGTGCAGGATTCTGATAGGCTTGAACGGCCACCCACAGAACGATGTAAGGACCTGCAGACAAGTTAAACAAAGAGGGAGTAGGCAAAGTAATAGTCTCAGGGTGATGTTTATCAAAGTGCAATTTATATTTAAGCTCCCCTTCCTTGCCCTTAACAAGAAAGTCATGCTCTAGCTTACTCTTATAATCTAAATAAGCACGGGGAAATGATGTTTCTTCTTTCTCCGAATGCCTAATAGGTATTTCAAAATATTCAGCTAGGCGTGAAGCATAAATGCCTCCAAAGATGGGGCCCTTAGTACGGTTTAGACTTAACCGTCCAGCAACAATTCCACCCATACTAATAGAGTTATTGTGGTATAAACCATGGAACAAAATAACAATATCAGGAACACTAAGGTTTCCACAGTTCCCGCGACCTATCAAGCAACGACTAGCAAATATGGCAAAGTAGCGTAAAACAGGAAAATGTATGCTAGTAATTCTTGCATCAGAAACCTTCCTGGTTTCTCCCACAGTGATAGTGATAATAAAATCTTCCACTTCATTACAGTGTGGTTCATCTAATGTGCCCTCAAAGGGTATTTTGCAAACCTCGCAAAATTCAGCTAATGGCATCTCCTTAACAACGTCATATAAATGAAACTCTACGGTTGGAGGTGATTTCTTAGGGAAAAAGTAGAAGTTTTGCACAAAAGTATTTGTGAGTAAGAGATACTGATGACGTTGGTCGCGGAGGAAGTCAGTGAGGCCAGCATTCTCAATCAATAGATAGAAATCTTCATAAATCCCGGCTCTCCTCAAGAAGTCATCGGAAGGCCATTCACACGGCCGGACCTCCGTGGTGCGAGGCAAATTATATTTGGGCTTCTGCTCTTCTTCCTTTTGTTTTTCCTTCGAGCTTCGGCTCGACGAGCCCCTCAAAAGTCTCTTCATTATTTTCTGAAATAATCTGAAATTTTTAGTAACTTCAAACAAAAGTGAACCAACTTCAATAAAACTGATAGCAACTACTCCTACAAGTGCCTAGAACCTATATCAAGCATTAGAACTACTTGGAACCATATAAATTTGACATGCAAGCTCAAGAACATGGTCACCTATGCAGCACAAATTTGCAAAGAATAAAGCACTAGAACAAAAACTAATTGGACCAATGGAGGAGTCACATACCAAGGAACAATCTCCCCAAGCAGTTTTGCGAGAGGTGCTTTGAGCAAGGAGATCGAAAATCACAGCAAAAGTGGCTGGAACTCGTGCTTGAGTTGGTTTTTCGGGTTTGTGTGAGACAGAGGAAGAAGATGGGTGTAGGGATAAGTGGAGGAGGGCCACCGTGGGCCCACGAGGTGGGCGCGCGCCAGGGGTAGGCACGCCCTCCACCCTCATGGCAGTGGCAGCTCCCCATGTAATTTTGCATAGTAAATCCTCAAATATTCCCGAAAAAAATCATATTAAATTGGCATGGCATTCTGAGGACTTTTATTTTCGGGATATTTTTATATTGCACGAATAAATCAGGAAACAGACAAAAAAAAATACTATTTTACTTTATTTCTACTAAATAACAGAAAGTATAAAGAGGGTACAGAAGATTGTGCTTCTAGTTTCATCCGTCTCATGCTCATCAAAAGGAATCCACTAACAAGGTTGATCAGGTCTTGTTAACAAACTCATTCCGACTGGCATGGAACCGGAGAAATTTCGAATAACACTAAGTTACCTCAACGGGGATATGGACATCCCCAATAATAAGTATATCATATTTCTTCTTGACAGTAGGGAGAGGAAATTCAAAACCTCCAAATATAATCGATGGAATTTTTCCAATAGAGTTGATACTATGAACTTGAGGTTGTTTCCTCGGAAAGTGTATCGTGTGCTCATTACCATTAACATGAAAAGTGACATTGCCTTTGTTGCAATCAATAACAGCCCCTTCAGTATTAAGGAAAGGTCTTCCAAGAATAATAGACATACTATCATCCTCGGGAATATCAAATATAACAAAGTCTGTTAAAATAGTAACGTTTGCAACCACAACAGGCACATCCTCACAAATACCGACAGGTGTAGCAGTTGATTTATTAGCCATTTGCAAAGATATTTCAGTAGGTGTCAACTTATTCAAGTCAAGTCTACGATATAAAGAGAGAGGCATAACACTAACACCGGCTCCGAGATCACATAAAGCAGTTTTAACATAATTTCATTTAATGGAGCATGGTATAGTAGGTACTCCTGGATCTCCAAGTTTCTTTGGTATTCCACCCTTAAAGGTATAATTAGCAAGCATGGTGGAAATTTCAGCTTCCGGTATCTTTCATTTATTTGTAACAATATCTTTCATATATTTAGCATAAGGATTCATTTTGAGCATATCAGTCAATCGCATACGCAAAAAGATGGGTCTAATCATTTCAGCAAAGCGCTCAAAATCCTCATCATCCTTTTTCTTGGATGGTTTCGGAGGAAAAGGCATGGGTTTCTGAACCCATGGTTCCCTTTCTTTACCATGTTTCCTAGCAACGAAGTCTCTTTTATCATAACGTTGATTCTTTGATTGTGGGTTATCAAGATCAACAGCAGGTTCAACTTCTACATCATTATCATTACTAGGTTGAGCATCATCATGAACATCATCATTAACATTTTCACTAGGTTCATGTTCATTACCAGATTGTGTTTCAAACATCGGACATAGAGATATCACTTGGATTCTCGGTGGTTCAGCAATAGGTTCACTAGAAGTTTGCAAAGTCCTATCATTTTTCTTTTCTTCCTTTTAGAAAAACTAGGTGCATCAATATTATTTCTCGAGAATCTTGCTCGATTCTCTTAGGGTGGCCTTCAGGATACAAAGGTTCTGAGTCATTCTACCAGTTCTAGTAGCCACTCTAACAGCATAATCATTTTCTTACTATTCATTTCATCAAGCACTTCTTTCTGAGCTTTAAGTACTTGTTCTACTTGAGTGGTAACCATAGAAGCATGTTTGCTAACAAGTTTAAGTTCACCTCTAATATTAGCCATATAATCACCCAAGCGTTTAATCATAAAGGTATTTTGTTTTAATTGTCTACCAAAATAAGCATTAAAGTCATCTTGCTTAAACATAAAGTTATCAAACTCATCCAAGCACTGACTAGCAATTTTAGTAGGAGGGACTTCAGCTTTATCATATCTATAGAGAGAATTTACCTTTACTACCTGTGTCGGGTTATCAAGACCATGAGTTTCTTCAATAGTTAATGGATTAAGATCATAAGTTTCTTCAACATGCGGTAAATTAAGACCATGTATTTCTTCAATAGGAGGTAAATTCTTAACATCTTAAGCTTTAATACCTTTTTCTTTCATAGATTTCTTTGCCTCTTGCATATCTTCAGGACTGAGAAATAGAACACCTCTTTTCTTCGGAGTTGGTTTAGGAATAGGCTCAGTAATTGGCTCAGGAGCTGGCTCAGGAAGTGTCCAATTATTTTCATTTGCCAACATATTATTCAATAGAATTTTAGCTTCATCCGGTGTTCTTTCCCTGAAAAGAAAACCAGCACAACTATCCAGGTAATCTCTGGAAGCATCGGTTAGTCCATTATTAAAGATACCAAGTATTTCAGGTTTCTTAAGAGGATGATCAGGCAAAGCATTAAGTAACTTGAGAAGCCTCCCCCAAGCTTGTGGGAGACTCTCTTCTTTAATTTGCACAAAGTTGTATATTTCCCTCAAAGCAGCTTGTTTCTTATGAGCAGGGAAATATTTAGCAGAGAAATAATAAATCATATCCTAGGGACTACGCACACAACCAGGATCAAGAGAATTAAACCATATCTTAGCATCACCCTTTAATGAGAACGGAAATATTTTGAGTATATAAAAGTAGCGCGATCTCTCATCATTAGTAAACAGGGCAGCTATATCATTTAACTTAGTAAGATGTGCCACAACAGTTTCAGATTCATAACTATAAAAAGGATCAGATTTAACCAAAGTAATTATATCTGGATCAACAGAAAATTCATAATCCTTATCAGGAACACAAATAGGTGAAGTAGCAAAAGCAGGATCAGGTTTCATTCTGTCTCTAAGAGATTCTTTACTCCATTTAACTAGCAGCCTCTTAAGTTCATACCTATCCTGGCAAGCAAAAATAGCTGAAGAAGATTCCATATCAAAAAGGTAACCCTCAGGAATAGCAGGCATATCTTCATCATCACTTTCATCAATATTATCAGTTTCAATAGTTTCTCTCTCTCTAGACCTAGAAATTTGTTCATCTAGAAATTCACCGAGGGGCACAGTAGTATCAAGCATAGAAGTAGTTTCATAATAAGTATCATGCATAGCAGAAGTGGCATCATCAATAACATGCGACATATCGGAACAAATAGCAGAAGCAGGTTTAGGTGTCGCTAGCTTACTCATAACAGAAGGTGAATCAAGTGCGAGCTAGATGGCAGTTCCTTACCTCCCTCGTAGTTGAGGGATAAATTGTTGTCTTAGCGTCTTTCAAGTTCTTCATAGTGTCCAGCAGATATAAATCCCAAGTGACTCAAAGAATAGAGCTATGCTCCCGGCAACGGCGCGCTGAGAAAAAGGTCTTGATAACCCACAAGTATAGGGGATCACAACAGTTTTCGAGGGTAGAGTATTCAACCCAAATTTATTGATTCGACACAAGGGGAGCCAAAGAATATTCTCAAGTATTAGCAGCTGAGTTGTCAATTCAACCACACCGAAACTTAGTATCCGCAACAAAGTGTTTAGTAGCAAAGTAATATGATAGTGGTGGTAACGGTAACAAAAGTAAAGACAGCAAAAATAATGTTTTGGTATTTTGTAGTGATTGTAATAGTAGCAACGGAAAAGTAAATAAGCGAGAACCAAGATATGGAAAACTCGAGGCACCGGATTAGTGATGGATAATTATGCGGATGCGGTTCGTCATGTAATGATCATAACATAGGGTGACACGAACTAGCTCCAATTCATCAATGTAATGTAGGCATGTATTCGAATATAGTCATACGTGCTTATGGAAAAGAACTTGCATGACATCTTTTGTCCTACCCTCCCGTGGCAGCGGGTCCTATTAGAAACTAAGGGATATTAAGGCCTCCTTTTAATAGAGAACCGAACAAAGCATTAGCACATAGTGAATACATGAACTCCTCAAACTATGGTCATCACCGGAGTGGTCCCGATTATTGTCACTTGGGTTGCGGATCATAACACATAGTAGGTGACTATAGACTTGCAAGATAGGATCAAGAACACACATATATTCATGAAAACATAATAGGTTCAGATCTGAAATCATGGCACTCGGGCCCTAGTGACAAGCATTAAGCATAGAAAGTCATAGCAACATCAATCTTAGAACATAATGGATACTAGGGATCAAACCCTAACAAAGCTAACTCGATTACATGATAAATCTCATCCAACCCATCACCGTCCAGCAAGCCTAGGATGGAATTACTCACACACGGCGGTGAGCATCATGAAATTGGTGATGGAGGATGGTTGATGATGACGGCGGCGACGAATCCCCCTCTCCGGAGCCCCGAACGGACTCTAGATCAGCCCTCCCGAGAGAGATTAGGGCTTGGCAGCGGCTCCGTATCGTAAAACGCGATGATTTCTTCTCTCTGATTTTTTTCTCCCAAAGCCAATAAATAGAGTTGGAGTTGGCGTCGGAGGGTGTCAGGGGCCCACGAGGTGGGGCGCGCCAGAGGGGGGCGCCCCACCTCGTGGACAGGGTGTGGGCCCCCTAGTCTTCATATTTGGCGAGGATTTTTTATTATTTATTCTAAGATATTTCGTGGAGTTTCAGGTCAATCCGAGAACTTTTGTTTTCTGCACATAAAACAATCATGGTAATTCTGCTGAAAACAGCGTCAGTCCGGGTTAGTTCCATTCAAATCATACAAGTTAGAGTCCAAAACAAGGGCAAAAGTGTTTGGAAAAGTAGATACGACGGAGACGTATCATGGCCCACATGGCAACCCGGCCAGAGGCATCCTGGCAGACCATAATCTCGCCAATGGGGGCCATGCTGACCACGGTAACGTGCTCTTGGAGTACTGCTTCAGCTTCTTGGCGGTAAAGTACACGCCGTAACACATATTCTGGTAGTGCGGGTAGTTCTGCTTGGAGGTGGAAAGTGATGTCTGCTAGGACTACGTCGGTATTTCCCCAAAGAGGAAGGGATGATGTAGCACAGCAGCGGTAGGTATTTCCCTCAGTGATGAAACCAAGGTTATCGAACCAGTAGGAGAACCAAGCAACACAACATAAACAACACCTACACAGAAATAACTACTACTCGCAACCCGACGTGTAAAAGGGGTTGTCAAACCCTTTCGGGTAGCGGCGCCCCCAAGATGGGCAAATGAACGTGAATAAAATTGTAGTGCATTGATAGATCGAACGCCAAATAAAATAAATAAGAATAAAATGCAGCAAGGTGTTTTTGTATTTTTGGTTTAATAGATCTGAAAATAAAAGCAAAGGAAAATTATATCGCAAAGGCAAATAATATGAGAAAGAGACCCGGGGGCCGTAGGTTTCACTAGTGGCTTCTCTCGAGAAAAATAGCAAACGGTGGGTAAACAAATTACTGTTGGGCAATTGATACAACTTCAAATAATCATGACGATATCTAGGCAATGATCATTATATAGGCATCACATCCAAGATTATTAGACCGACTCCTGCCACCATCTACTACTATTACTCCACACATCGACCGCTATCCAGCATGCATCTAGTGTATTAAGTTCATGGAGAAACAGAGCAATACAATAAGAATGATGACATGATGTAGAGAAGATCTATCTGTGTAGAGATATACCCCATTGTTTTATCATTAGTAGCAACGATACATACGTATCGGTTCCCCTTCTGTCACTGGGATCAAGCACCGTAAGATCGAACCCACGACAAAGCACCTCTTCCCATTGCAAGATAAATAGATCAAGTTGGCCAATCAAAACCCAAATATTGGAGAAGAAATACAAGGCTATAAGTAATCATGCATATAAGAGATCAAAGAAACTCAAATAACTTTCATGGATATAAAAAGATAGATCTGATCATAAACTCAAACTTCATCTGATCCCAACAAACACAGCGCAAAAAGAGTTACATCATATCGATCTCCAAGAGACCATTGTATTGAGAATTCAGCGAGAGAGAGGAAGCCATCTAGCTACTAACTACAGTCCCGAAGGTCTACAAAGAACTACTCACGCATCATCAGAGAGGCACCAATGGAAGTGGTGAACCCCTCCGTGATGGTGTCTAGATTGGTTCTGGTGGTTCTGGACTCTTCGGCGGCTGGAATTGATTTTCGTCGACTCCCCTAGGGTTTCTGGAATATTGAGGTATTTATAGAGAAAAGAGGCGGTCCAGGGGACCCGAGGTGGGTGACGGTGTCCTGGACAAGGGGAGACTCACCACGTCATCTCCCGATCAGTGGGATTGGGCCGAGGACCCCCTTGGCCGTTTACTCATGGGCCAGTTCGGACATCCGATGACATATATGAGGAAAATTCCACAAGACTTGGTGATCAAGACAAGGACTCCTCTCCACTGGCGTATTCGACTAGGACTCTTATTATCCTAGGCCTCTGGTACATTATATAAGCCGAGGCCAGGCTAGTCGATAGAACATTATGACATTACTCATCATACCCTTTGGTCTTAGACCACAACATATGATCCTGTGGTAGATCAACTCTTGTAACCCTATATTCATCAAGATCAATCAAGCAAGAAGTAGGGTATTACCTCGATAGAGAGGGCCCGAACCTGGGTAAAACATCGTGTCCTCCGTCTCCTGTTACCCATCGATCCATGACACACAGCTTGGGAAGCCCTAACCGAGATCTACCGGTTTTGACATCGACAATGGTGCTTTCATTGAGAGTTTCGTTGTGTGGTCGGCAAAAGGATCAATGTCTCGTCTGCAGATCAGCTGCGACGTCGGTGTCTTCATCGCCGCCTCGACTGGTCACCTTGGCTTGACCGAGGATTGTGCCCTACCTTCAATCATCATGTTCGGACGAGGGCCTTCATCAATATCAACTCCAATCTCTATCAATGTCATGGAGGAATCATCCATGAAGCTCGGGGGCTCAACGTCAATATTGCCCTCGGGCGACCGTGTTGTTTTTCCAAACAGCGAACTTGTATCCGCTACCACCACCTCCTCAAGCATCGCTTTGACGATTCCTTAGGTGGAATTGTGCGGAATAGAGTCTACAACAACACTGTAAAATTTCGTCGCGTTCCGCTAGAGCAATCTCCGCCGATCTCCGATATACCAGAGCCCCGTCGAATCTGGACGGGAATCTGGACGAGTTTGGAGCGTGGTGTCCAGCACCTAGATCGGACGTCCTTTGGAAGATTCAACCGTTGATTGGCTGTGGAATTCCTATATCTACCACCTCTCAAAATTTCAGCTCGATCCGACCGTCCAAACTCCGGGAACCTTCTGATTAGTGCATCACTTTTCAGATCTGTTTTCTGCGCGAGAACGAATCCGACCCGAGTTCATTTTTTTATGAACGGGATTACGGACATCCTTTTTGAAGGAAGTTTTGTATGGGGTATTGTGTTTTGTTCCCAAACACATCCCACTATTTTTTTTCCAATATGATCTTCACCATCGCGCCGGTGTCAAACCAGCCGACAACCTTGCTCCACGGTTGCCGACCTGTGCTAGACACGTCGTCGCTTTGTTGAGCTGAGCTCAACTTCTTTGGATCATCATCTCGGCAAGCCGAACAAGAGTTCGGCATCACGAAGGATAAATCATCACCATCCTCCCGCCCCACGGATTACACGGAGCGCTCACATCGGCATCGCCGCACGGTCACTTCATCAAGCCGGCACTGACCATGTCACGAGTTATGACCTGCATCGGCATGGCCACACCATTGCTTCTTCGAGCTGATGTCCATAATGCCGAACTACTTCAACACCTTGGCTGACCTGGCAGCTGCAACGTCTCCTTACCGACCTGCTCTGTCACCTCGTCTGGACCGGGGGCTTCGCCATTCCTTCATCAACCTACTCCGGAGACTTCGGCGTCGTTAGCCGACCAACTTTGTCACGATAGCTGGACCGGGGGCTTTGCCACGGTGAGCCAACCTTTACCAGCATCGCCATGCCGTTGCTTCACCGCCCATCAAGCAATGGGTGTGCGGATCGAGTCATAATTTTGGGAGTCACTTTTCTTCAGACTGCTACAACAAATAAACCAGGCGCTATTAATCCTAGCATTTTTTGCTTGTTTGGGTTTATTTTTCCCAAGGAATTATTACTCTGTTTTGTTCCATCATCTATGCACTGGTCTATCAAATGGTGGCCGCATTAACGACGGTCGCGTGGTGTGTCGGTGTCAAAACCGGCGGATCTCGGGTAGGGGGTCCCGAACTGTGCGTCTAAGGCGGATGGTAACAGGAGGCAGGGGACACGATGTTTATCCAGGTTCGGGCCCTCTCGATGGAGGTAATACCCTACTTCCTGCTTGATTGATCTTGATGATATGAGTACTACAAGAGTTGATCTACCACGAGATCGTAGAGGCTAAACCCTAGAAGCTAGCCTATGGTATGATTGTTGTTGTCCTACGGACTAAACCCTCCGGTTTATATAGACACCGGAGAGGGCTAGGGTTACAGAGTCGAGTTACAAGGAGGAGATCCACATATCCAGTCGCCAAGCTTGCCTTCCACGCCAAGGAGAGTCCCATCCGGACACGGGACGAAGTCTTCAATCTTGTATCTTCATAGTCCGACAGTCCGGCCAAAGGATATAGTCCGACTGTCCGGAGACCCCCTAATCCAGAACTCACTCAGTAGCCCCTGAACCAGGCTTCAATGACGATGAGTCCGGCGCGCAGATTGTCTTCATCATTGCAAGGCGGGTTCCTCCTCCGAATAATCCATAGAAGATTTTGAACACAAGGATAGTGTCCGGCTCTGTAAAATAAATTCCATATGCCACCGTAGAGAGAATAATATTTCCACACATCTAATCTGCCGACCGTTTTGCATAATGTGACGTATTGCCGTGGTCTGGCTATGACGAACCGTCTTTCTCAACGAGCCTGCCACTGCATGTTTTGCAAGGCGATTTTATTGGCATGTCTTGTCGAAGCAGAGATCGTGTCCCCCTTATTACGGGATTCTCATCAATACGGATATGGGTAACCCAATCGTGCCCATCGGTATGACTCCTCGATTAGGCAAGTCCCAAACGGCCACGGGGTGGATGCTTGATATTCATCTCCTTTGTAAAGATGCCAAGGCTTGTCCTTTTTTTTCTCGCGCTCAATCGAATCCTTCCCCCCACCTCGAGTTCCAACGCCCAAGGTTCAGGTCTGGTGCTTCGGACCTTCAACCATGTCCGGATCCAACCTTCAAGGTTGGTGGATGCCTTCTTCTGTCATAGAGGAAGATATCAAGAAGCTAAGAGAGGCCAGTTATTTGACCGGCGAAATCTCGCACAGGTTGCCCGCTCGAGGGCAGGCCATCCCCACTCCCGAACCCGGCGAGAGCATTGTAGTCATCTCTCACTTCCTACGAGGGCTAGACTTTGCTCTAGATCCCTTTGTAAGGGGGCTCATGTTCTATTACGGGCTGGAATTCCATGACCTGACCCCGGATTGTATCCTTCACATCTTGTCATTCATCCTCGTGTGCGAAGCCTTCCTCCGCATTACCCCACACTTTGGCCTGTGGCTCAAAACTTTCAATGTGGAGCCGAAGATGATTGAGGGGCGACACGCAGAGTGCGGAGGTGTCGTAATAAGCCAAGGCGTCCATGTTCCATGGCCAAAGGGTTCCTTCTCGGAGGTGTCCAGTTTATGGCAACGGGAGTGGTTTTATATCACATCTCCCCGGGGCACCAAGTGGGTGGCCGCCCCTGCCTTTCGCTCGGGCCCCCCACCGCAACTGTCGTCATGGATTAACAAGGGGCTGGACTGGGGGCCAGTAAATGATGTGTCGATATTGCAGAGTCGGATCCGAGATCTCCTCGAGAGAGATGTCGGCCTGGTCACGGTAATGCAAGTCATGCTAGTTCGTCGGGTCCTTCCTTGCAAACGTCGACCCCTCCGAATGTGGGAGTTCAACTCGGAAGGACCGCGAGCTATTCAGCACTTCTTCGGCATGACGCTCGAAGATATGTACAAATTGTTCTTCGGACCACAAGTAAGGTGCCCGGACCTCACCGAGGATGTGGGTCTGAGCTGCAATCGCCCAGACACCCAAGTAAGTAATCCCATGGCCGAATACGCTGTCTTTTTATTTATCACAACATCATTCTGAAAAGTCGCTCTTTGACCAGGACTGGGTAACAAAGGCGAAGATGATCAGGTGTTCGGCTCCCCTTCCCGAAGGCTCAGCGGATCCAGTTCTAGCCAGAATGCTCGAGCCGGCGCCTTATCAGGCGCCCTCAGGGGAGGATGAAGGGGGGAATAAAGAGGCTGAAAGCGGGCCTCACTCGTTATTCATCCAAGCCGGGGGAATTAATACCTCCGCTAAGGAGGACAACCGGGGAGAAGGATCTGAAATTACCCCTCCCCAAGGAAGGAAGAGGACCACCTCTGAGAACCCGGAAACAAAGGCTTCCAAGCAGGGGAAGAAATCTTCGCCAGAGGGTCCTGCCTCGGAGGGTACCCTTGCTGCACAGTGTCCGCAAGGGGATCAGCCTCCCACCGAGCTGTAAGTAAACAAAAAGTGCTAAATAGTAAAAATATCCTGTTTTACCTCTGCGGACAATAACCGAAACATATATCTTGTAGTTTGGATTGTAGCCCTTCTCGACAGAGTTCGTCTTCAGGGGATCTTCTTCCGGAGATGATGGAGAGCGAAACACCTCCCCATGCCATGCCGCCTCATGAGGCGGGCGACGCTAAAGTGTCGTCGCGAAGGGCTTCTCCTGATCCGCCAAGGCCAGAGGGTAATCCCTCGGACGCCTGAAGCCCTCAGCATTCGACTCCTAAGGAGAGCAACTGAAAGAGTCCGGAACCGTCCGGTGTGCGATTGGACGCACTGAAGGATCTTCTGGAGCAAATGGCTATCTCGGAGGCGCATTATACGCTAATGGGTACGGTGATTCAGAGGATTTCATCCGTCGAAAGCGGGTTCCAAGAAGCATTTATGAGTCTGCTGAAAGGCTTTGAGGTACGTGAATCAGTACCGCACACGTTAGGTGTGCCCTATGCAGATAGTAGCCCCTGAGACTCTGGTTGCTGTCGAGAACGACGGCAAACAGAGGATCATAGTCCCAGGTAATAATCAGTCCGCCTTCATGTGCAGATGGCTGAAGGTCCGGTGGCTAGCCGGACTGGTGAGTTTGCTGAGCTGAAGCGGCAACTTGATGCGGCAGATGCCGACATCGTGCTTGTCAACAAGCGGCTGGACGAGGCACAGGGTATGTGATTTCTCCGGTGATCAACACATAGTAAGAGGAGCACAATGCCAGTATCTTTAATATGTTGTGACTGCAGATGGAGCTGCCGCCGTGGAGACCCTTCGGGCGGAACTTTCTCGAGCCAAAGAACAAGCCAGGAATAGTGATGCGGCCACTCTAAAGGCGGCCAAAGAGCTGAGAGCCGAATAGGCTTCCCATTGCCAGAGCAAGGAAAAGATGGCCAAGATGGCCGTTGAGTTGAAAGATGCCGCCGACCTTACTAGCTTCTTGAAAAAGAAAACCGACTGAAGGTGACAGACCAAGAGAAGGCCATGGTAGCAGCCAAGGAAGCCCGCTCTAAAATCAGAGCGGTGAAGGAGGAGTTGCGTCAAGCTGGAGATATCGCGGCTGGGAAGCCCTTTTTGTTGCGGACGAAGTTCGGAGATCTGAAGTATGCCCACCGACTATGGAGTTCTGCAGACGCATACGTGGATCTGGCAGCCAGTGCTGCTGATGCGGCCGAATACTTCAAGGATCAAAAAGATCGTGAAGTGGAAAAGCTATTCTGGTCGCAGTTTGATGATCCGGTGCGTCCGCTGCTGTTGAATGAGCGAATGACCGAGTGGGCCGAGCTCCATAGGTTGTCTGGGCTTGCCATGGGGTCTGTTGTGGATCATCTGTGGCCAAGAGGGCCACGGCCGAATAGTTATTTTTGTTTGGTGCAACGGTTCCTTGGTGCTGTGCCGCACATCGACGCTATGAAGAGGTCAGCGTGCATAGAGGGTGCGCGGATGGCACTTGCCCGTGTCAAGACATACTGGGCAGACATGGAGGCCACCGCTATTGCAACCCAGGGTTCGGCCGTGGGCTGAGTGGTTGCCGAGCACTACTTTGAAGAAGTCCTTGAAGGCGCTCGGTCAATAGAAGCCCAGTGCTCGAAGAATATTATGTTCTAGTGACATGTATTCCCATTGTAAAAACAATGTTTTATTGAATTATAAAGGCTGTGTTTATACTTTTGCCTGAAAGTATTATGATGCCTCCTGTGCGGCCGTTTATGTATATATGTATATAACCTGAAAGTTTGCAGTCGTCGTCTTCAGCCCCCACGCATATAATGCGGGGGTGTTCGCAAAAAACGTGTATTCACACTTGATCCAATGTCTTGGTCCATTAAGGAGGTGGTAGCGCAGCGAACAAGGCAATCGGACTATATTGCTTTAACACTTTCACTTAGCCATAGGAGTTTGACGGTGTGACTACTATATAGCCCCTGGTACCTCCACGCTCATTCGAATGCGGGGCGCGTACGTACATGACCGGGAAACGGCCCTTCGTTAATGCGGAGGAACCCGAATATTCGGCAAGTCATCGAGTGGTTGACCAGTCTCGCGCTTTATCATGACAATCAGTTTTTGGCTTTCTCTACTGAGGTGCTCATCCGGATGAACCAGGGCACAATCGCAGTAGTTCTCCCGGTGCCTCCTTAGCCGATGGAGCGGAACGTAAGGTAGAAAAACACGGGAGCCGGGCAAACCCAACATTTGACCAAATACATGATTCGGAGCTGATGCATATAAGGCCAAACTCGCGACGCCGAACACTCCCTAAGGTATTCGGTGTTTATAACATATGCGGGGCTGAACAGTGCCCTTCATAATGAACCCTGAGTGTCCAGGTACGTGCAATGCTCTGAGTGGCGAAATGCCAATAACGTCAGCATCCTTCTCGGTTATACCAAGTATCCGGAGGATGTAACAACAAGAGATAGTAAAAAAGGTTTACGCAGGGTCTTAATCTAAAAAGAAACCTTGGGGCGGGTCCCTGCTGCACGTCTGTGCATGTGTCTCTGTTGTGCCGTATCCTGGACGGGTGTAGCACGATCGTCATCTGTAAAAGATAAGAACTTAGGTGAAAGTTGTCGTGCCCAAAAAATTGGTTATTCTCAATAAACCATTAAAATTTAAGATAAGTCAACTTGAGCTGAACTAGCCCTGATTACACGCGGGAAGCCCCTGGTACCATCTATGGGGGTATAACCATCAAACCAACCTTGGATTAATCCAAGCTGTTATAGCTAGTAATGCGCCGGACTCGTCTAACCGTGTCCGCGGTCTTGACGACCGATCCTTTATTCTGGTTGGAGGGGCCATTTAGTGTTCGGCTGTTAAAGCCGCCGCACATTCTTCCGCTTGTACGGAGCGTGCAATGTTTCCACTAATGGTGATGACGCCACGTGGACCGAGCATCTTAAGCTTGAGAGAAGCATAATGCGGTATTGCATTAAAACGAGCGAAGGCCGCTCTTCCGAGTAGTGCCTGATAGCCAGTTCGGAATGGAGCGATGTCAAAGGTTAACCTTTCGCTTCGGAAGTTGTCGGGAAAACCAAATACAACTTATAGTGATAGAGAGCCCGTGCAGCGGGCCTCTGGGCCAGGTATTACTCCCTTGAAGGTAGTATTACTGTGGCTGATTTTTGTCGGGTCTATCCCCATTTTGCGGACTGTGTCCTGATATATCAGATTTAGACTACTGCCGCCGTCCATAAGGACTCGTGTGAGATGGTATCCATTTATTATCGGGTCTAGCACCAAGGCAGCCAGTCCATCGTGCCGGATGCTTTTCGGGTGATCCCTGCGGTCAAAAGTGATCGGGCAGGCCAACCAGGGGTTGAACTTAGGGGTGACGGGCTCTACGACGTGTGTGTCTCAAAGTGCGTGCTTGCTTCTCCTCTTCGTCACGTGAATCATGTTTACTGTTTTAACCTCTGGTGGGAATTTTTTCTGTCCCCTGATGTCTACTACACAACCTTCTTCTTGTAGACGTTGTTGGGCCTGCAAGTGCACAGGTTTGTAGGACAGTAGCAAATTTCCCTCAAGTGGATGACCTAAGGTTTATCAATCCGTGGTAGGCATAGGATGAAGATGGTCTCTCTCAAGCAACCCTGCAACAAAATGGCAAAGAGTCTCTTGTGTCCCCAACACACCCAATACAATGGTAAATTGTATAGGTGCACTAGTTCGGCGAAGAGATGGTGATACAAGTGCAATATGGATAGTAGATAAAGGTATTTGTAATCTGAAAATATAAAAACAGCAAGGTAACAAGTGATAAACGTGAGCGTAAACGGTATTGCAATGATAGGAATCAAGGCCTAGGGTTCATACTTTCACTAGTGCAAGTTCTCTCAACAATAATAACATAGTTTGATCATATAACAATCCCTCAACATGCAACAAAGAGTCACTCCAAAGCCACTAATAGCGGAGAACAAACGTAGAGACTATGGTAGGGTATGAAACCACCTCAAAGCTATTCTTTCGGATCAATCTATAAAAGAGTCCGTACTAGAATAACACCTTAAGACACAAATCAACCAAAACCCTAATGTCACCTAGATACTCCGTTGTCACCTCAAGTATCCGTGGGCATGATTATACGATATGCATCACACAATCTCAAATTCATCCAACCAACACAAAGTACTTCAAAGAGTGCCCCAAAGTTTCTACCAGAGAGTCAAGAACGTGTGCCAACCCCTATGCATAGGTTCATGGGCGGAACCCGCAATTTGGTCACCAAAACATATATCAAGTGGCACATGATATCCCATTGTCATCACGGATAAGCACAGCAAGACATACATCAAGTGTTCTCATAAAAGACTCAATCCGATAAGATAACTTCAAAGGGGAAACTCAATTCATCACAAGAGAGTAGAGGGGGAGAAGAAACATAAGATCCAACTACAATAGCAAAGCTCAGGATACATCAAGATCGTGCCATAGAGGGAACACGAGAGAGAACACGAGAGAGAGAGATCAAACACATAGCTACTGGTACATACACTCAGCCCCGAGGGTGAACTACTCCCTCCTCGTCATGGATAGCGTCGGGATGATGAAGATGGCCACGGTGATGGGTTCCCCCCCGCAGGTGCCGGAACAGGCTCCCGAGAGGTTTTTGGTGGCTACAGAGGCTTGCGGCGGCGGAACTCCCGATCTATCTTCTGTTCTGGAAGTTTTAGGGTACGTAGGAATATATGGGTGAAAGGAGTACGTCGGTGGTGCTACGGGGGCCCCACAAGGCAGGGGGCGCGCCCTAGGGGGGTGGGCGCGCCCCCACCCTCGTGAGCACCTCCCGTATCTTCTGACGTGGGGTCCAAGTCCATCAGGTGGGTTTCCTTCCAAAAAATAACTTCTCTAGTTGATTTCGTTCCGTTTTGACTCCGTCTGATATTCCTTTTCCTCGAAACACTAAAATGGGCATAAAACAGCAAATCTGGGTTGGGCCTCCGGTTAATAGGTTAGTCCGAAAAATAATATAAAAGTGGATAATAAAGCCCAATATTTCCTAAAACAGTAGATAATATAGCATGGAGCAATCAAAAATTATAGATACGTTGGAGACGTATCAAGCATCCCCAAGCTTAATTCCTACTCGTCCTCGAGTAGGTAAATGATAAAAAAGATAATTTTTGATGCGGAGTGCTACTTGGCATAATTTCAATGTAATTCTTCTTAATTGTGATGTGAATATTCAGATCCATAAGATTCAAGACAAAAGTTCATATTGACATAAAAATAATAATACTTCAAGCATACTAACTAAGCAATTATGTCTTCTCAAAATAGCATGGCAAAAGAAAGTTCATCCCTACAAAATCATATAGTTAGGCTATGCTTCATTTTCGTCACAGAAAGATGCTCCCAACTTCTATACCCCGGATGACAAGCCAAGCAATTGTTTAATACTTAAATAATCTCAAACTTTTTCAACCTTCACGCAATACATAAGCGTGAGCCATGGATATAGCACTATGGGTGGAATAGAATATGATGATGGGGATTGTGTGGAGAAGACAAAAAAAGAGAAAATCTCACATTGACGAGGATAATCAACGGGCTATGGAAATGCCCATAAATTGATGTCAACATGAGGAGTAGGGATTGCCATGCAACGGATGCACTAGAGCTATGAATGCTCAACAAAAGAAAACTAGTGGGTGTGCATCCAACTTGCTTGCTCACGAAGACCTAGGGCATTTTGAGGAAGCCCATCGTAGGAATATACAAGCCAAGTTCTATAATGAAAAATTCCCACTAGTATAAAAGGACAACTTATGAGACTCACTATATGAAAAACATGGTGCTACTTTGAAGCACAATATATGAGACTCACTACATGAAAAACATGGTGCTACTTTGAAGCACAATATATGAGACTCACTACATGAAGAACATGGTGCTACTTTGAAGCACAAGTGTGGAAAAAAGGATAGTAGCATTGCCCCTTTTTATTTTATTTTATTTTATTTTTTTGGGCCTTCTTTTTTTCTTTGGCCTTTCTCTTTTTTTTGGGGGGGGGGGAACAATGCTCTATTGAATGATGATCATCACACTTCTATTTATTTACAACTCAATGATTACAACTCGAAACTAGAACAAGATATGACTCTATATGAATGCCTCCGGCGGTGTACCGGGATGGTGCAATGATCAAAAGTGACATGTATGAAAATTATGCATGGTGGCTTTGCCACAAATACGATGTCAATTACATGATCATGCAATGGAAATATGACAAAAGTAAAGTATGTCATGATGATGATGAACGGAACGGTGGAAAGTTGCATGGCAATATATCTCGGAATGGCTATGGAATGCCATAATAGGTAGGTATGGTGGCTGTTTTGAGGAAGATATAAGGAGGTTTATGTGTGATAGAGCGTATCATATCACGGGGTTTGGATGCACCGTGAAGTTTGCACCAACTCTCAAGGTGAGAAAGGGCAATGCACGGCATCAAGAGGCTAGCAATGGCGGAAAGGTAAAAGTGCGTATAATCCATGGACTCAACATTAGTCAAAAGAACTCATATACTTATTGCAAAAATTTAGAATTCATCAAAAATCAGTACTACGTCCATGCTCCTAGGGGGATAGATTGGTAGGAAAAGACAATCGCTCGTCCCCGACCACCACTCATAAGGATGCACAAGCCAGGTACACTTCATGTTTCAAATTTGTTACACAACTTTAACCATACGCGCATGCTACGGGATTTGCAAACTTCAACTCAAGCATTTCTCAAATTCACAACTACTCAACTAGCCCGACTTTGATATTATCACCTCCATATTTCAAAACAATTATCAAGCATCAAACTTTTCTTAGTATTCAACTCACTCATAAGAATTCTTACAAATCTTGTATGCTTAGCATATTATGATTATTTAAGCAAATTACCATGCTATTTAAGACTCTCAAAATAATATAAGTGAAGCATGAGAGTTCATCTATTTCTTCAAAATAAAACTACCACCATGCTCTAAAAGATATAAGTGAAGCACTAGAGCAAACGACAAACTACTCCAAAAGATATAAGTGAAGATCAATGAGTAGACGGATAATTGTGCAACTATGTGTAGAATCTCTAACATTAAATAATTTAAGATCTTGGTATTGTATTCAAACAGCAAGCAAAACAAAATAAAATTACAATGCAAGGATAGCACAACTCATGTGAAGAAGCAAAAACTTAGGCTCAACCGATACTAACCGATAGTTGTTGAAGAAGAAAGGTGGGATGCCTACCAGGGCATCCCCAAGCTTAGATTCTTGAGACTTCTTGAAATATTTTCTTGGGGTGCCTTGGGCATTCCCAAGCTTGAACTTTTGTGTCTCCTTAATTCCTCTCATATCATGGTTTCCTAAATCTCGAAAGTTTCCTCCACATCGAACTCAACAAGAACTCGTGAGATAAGTTAGTATAAACCAATGCAAAACCTTATCATATTCTACTGTAACAAATCACTAACATTATTATTCAACATTGCATACTAAATGCCTCTGCATATTTAATACTCCTATCCTTAAATAGAATCATTAAACAAGCAAACATATGCAAACAATGCAAACATAACAGCAATCTGCCAAAACAGTACAGTCTGTAAAGAATGCAAGAGTATCAATACTTCCCTGACTCCAAAAATTATGAACTAAAATTCCCACTGTAATAAATTTATCAGAGCTCAATATGAAAAATTATTCAACATTATACCACTCCCTGACTTTTCTAGGGAATTTTTGCAACAACGGTAAACTTTCTGTTTTCAGACAGCAACATGTATAGTAGCAAAATAAGCATGACAAAGGCTATCCTTGACTTTTTTATTGAAACTAAAGATGCAAAACATTATTATAATTAACATAAAGCAAATCTAAACGAAAATAAAATGACGCTCCAAGCAAAACACATATCATGTGGTGAATAAAAATATAGCTCCAAGTAAAATTACCGATGAACGAAGACGAAAGAGGGGATGCCTTCCGGGGCATCCCCAAGCTTAGGCTCTTGGTTGTCCTTGAATATTACATTGGGGTGTCTTGGTCATCCCCAAGATTAGGCTCTTTCCACTCCTTATTCCATAGTCCATCGAATCTTTACCCAAAACTTGAAAACTTCACAACATAAAACTTAACAGAAAACTCGTGAGCTCCGTTAGCGAAAGAAAACAAAACACCACTTCATGGTACTATAATGAACTCATTCTTTATTAATATTGGTGTTAAACCTACTGTATTCCAACTTCTATATGGATTATAAACTATTTTACTAGCCATAGATTCATCAAAATAAGCAAACAACACAATGAAAACAGAATCTGTCAAAAACAGAACAGTCTGTAGTAATCTGTAGCTAACGCAAACTTATGAACTCCAAAAATTCTAAAATAAATTGGTGGACCTGAGGAATATGTCTAGTTATCATCTTCAAAAATAATCAACTAAATAGCACTCTCCAGTATAAAGTTATAGCTAATCTCGTGAGCGCTAAAGTTTCTATTTTTTACAGCATGATCATAAAGACTTCACCCAAGTCTTCCCAAAGGTTCTACTTGGCACAAACACTAATTAAAACACAAAACCACATCTAAACAGAAGCTATATGTATTATTTATTACTAAACATAACCAAAAATCAAGAAACTAAAATAAAATTGGGTTGCCTCCCAACAAGCGCTATCGTTTAACGCCCCTAGCTAGGCATGATGATTCCAATGATGCTCACAAAAGACATAAGAATTGAAACATAAAGAGAGCATCATGAAGAATATGACTAGCACATTTAAGTCTAACCCACTTCCTATGCATTGGGATTTTGTGAGAAAACAACTTATGGGAACAATAATCAACTAGCATAGGAGGGTAACACAAGCATAGCTTCAAGATTTTCAACACATAGAGAGGAAACTTGACATTATTGCAACTCCTACAAGCATATGTTCCTCCCTCATAATAATTTTCAGTAGCATCATGAATGAATTAAACAATATAACCAACACCTAAAGCATTCTTTTCATGATCTACTTGCATAGAAATTTTACTACTCTCCACATAAGCAAATTTATTCTCATCCACAATAGTGGGAGCAAACTCAACAAAATAACTATCATGTGATTGAAAGTTAAGATCAAGATGACAATTTGCAAGGTTATCATTATTCTTTAAAGCATATGTGTCATCACAATAATCGTCATAGATAGGAGGCATGCTTTCATCATAGTAAATTTGCTCATCAAAGCTTGGGGGACAAAAAATATCATCTTCATCAAACATAGCTTCCCCAAGCTTGTGGCTTTGAATATCATTAGCATCATGGATATTCAAGGAATTTATAGTAACAACATTGAAATCATGCTCATCATTCACATATTTTATGCCAAGCATTCTATGTAATTCTTCTTCTAGCACTTGAGCACAATTTTCCTTTCCATCATTTTCACGAAAGATATTAAAAAGATGAAGCGTATGAGACAAACTCAATTCCATTTTTTTGTAGTTTTCTTTTATAAACTAGATTAGTGCTAAAACAAGAAAAATAAAGATTCGATTGCAAGATCTAAAGATATACCTTCACTTACCTAGCCTCCCCAGCAACGGCGCCAGAAAAGAGCTTGATGTCTAGTACACAACCTTCTTCTTGTAGACGTTGTTGGGCCTGCAAGTGCACAGATTTGTAGGACAGTAGCAAATTTCCCTCAAGTGGATGGCCTAAGGTTTATCAATCCGTGGGAGGCGTAGGATGAAGATGGTCTCTCTCAAGCAACCCTGCAACCAGATAGCAAAGAGTCTCTTGTGTCCCCAACACACCCAATACAATGGTAAATTGTATAGGTGCACTAGTTCGGCGAAGAGATGGTGATACAAGTGCAATATGGATAGTAGATAAAGGTATTTGTAATCTGAAAATATAAAAACAGCAAGGTAACAAGTGATAAACATGAGCGTAAACGGTATTGCAATGATAGGAATCAAGGCCTAGGGTTCATACTTTCACTAGTGCAAGTTCTCTCAACAATAATAACATAGTTTGATCATATAACAATCCCTCAACATGCAACAAAGAGTCACTCCAAAGACACTAATAGCGGAGAACAAACATAGAGATTATGGTAGGGTACGAAACCACGTCAAAGCTATTCTTTCGGATCAATCTATAAAAGAGTTCGTACTAGAATAACACCTTAAGACACAAATCAACCAAAACCCTAATGTCACCTAGATACTCCATTGTCACCTCAAGTATCCGTGGGCATGATTATACGATATGCATCACACAATCTCAGATTCATCCAACCAACACAAAGTACTTCAAAGAGTGCCCCAAAGTTTCTACTGGAGAGTCAAGAACGTGTGCCAACCCCTATGCATAGGTTCATGGGCGGAACCCGCAAGTTGGTCACCGAAACATACATCAAGTGGGACATGATATCCCATTGTCACCACGGATAAGCACGACAAGACATACATCAAGTGTTCTCATAAAACACTCAATCCGATAAGATAACTTCAAAGGGGAAACTCAATTCATCACAAGAGAGTAGAGGGGGAGAAGAAACATAAGATCCAACTACAATAGCAAAGCTCGGGATACATCAAGATCGTGCCATAGAGGGAACACGAGAAAGAGAGATCAAACACATAGCTACTGGTACATAACCTCAGCCCCGAGGGTGAACTACTCACTCCTCGTCATGGATAGCGCCGGGATGATGAAGATGGCCACCGGTGATGGGTTCCCCCCCGTGGTGCCGAACAGGCTCCCGAGAGGTTTTCGGTGGCTACAGAGGCTTGCGGCGGCAGAACTCCCGATCTATCTTCTGTTCGGAAGTTTTAGGCACGAGGTATATATGGGTGAAAGGAGTACGTCGGTGGAGCTACGGGGCCCCACGAGGCAGGGGGCGCCCTATGGGGGTGGCGCGCCCACCCTCGTGAGCACCTCCGTATCTTCCGACGTGGGGTCCAAGTCCATCGGTGGGTTTCCTTCCAAAAATAACTTCTCCAGTTGATTTCGTTCCGCTTTGACTCCGTCGATATTCCTTTTCCTCGAAACACTGAAATGGGCATAAAACAACAAATTGGGCTGGGCCTCCGGTTAATAGGTTAGTCCCAAAAATAATATAAAAGTGGATAATAAAGCCCAATATTGCCTAAAACAGTAGATAATATAGCATGGAGCAATCAAAAATTATAGATACGTTGGAGATGTATAATCCCCCAGTGCCTTGCTGGCGAAGCTCGTCCTCGTCTTCGCTTGGTGTATCTCTCCCCTTGTGTTCGGCGTTTAGCTTACCGGCCTGCTTGAAGACCCAGCATTCTCTGTGGGTGTGATTTGCAGGTTTATCGGAGGTGCCGTGAATCTGACATAGTTTGTCTAGAATCTTGTTTAGGCCGGACAGTCCATCTCTGCTGCCTTTAGAAGGCTTTTTCTGTTGATCTGGTCGAGGGCCCCTGAATCCGGCGTTTACCGCGTATTATCTGAGCTGTCTTCTGTATTTCGACGCTTGCTTTTACTGCGGCGTCGTTTTCCGTTGCCATCCCTGACTTCGGATGTGCTTGGGTCGCTGGTGCTACTGCGGGCTAACCAGCTATCTTCGCCCGCGCAAAAGCGGGTCATGAGGCTTGTCAGGGCTGCCATTGTTCTCGGCTTCTCTTGGCCGAGGTGTCTGGCGAGCCATTCGTCTTGGACTTTGTGCTTGAAACCTGCTAAGGCTTCGGCATCCGGGCAGTCGACGATTTGGTTCTTCTTAGTGAGAAACCTGTTCCAAAGCTTTCGGGCCGACTCTCCGGGCTGTTGAATTATATGACTTAAATCGTCCCTTGAAAGTTAGCCCGAAAGGCATTCTCGAGCTCCTCCCAACTTCCAATTGAGTTTTCCGGGAGGCTTTTTAGCCAGTGCCGAGCTGGTCCTTTAAGCTTGAGGGGCAAGTACTTGATGGCGTGGAGATTGTCTCCGCGAGCCATTTGGATATGGAGGATAAAGTCCTCAATCCAGACCCGATGGTCTGTGGTTCCGTCGTATGCTTCTATGTTCACTGGTTTGAATCCTTCTGGAAATTCATGGTCCAGCACCTCATCGGTGAAGCCTAGGGGGTGTGTAGCACCTCTGTATTTAGATGTATCATGGCGTTTGGACGATTGTAGTATTCGGTTTTGATTTTTGTGTCGTAGCGCGCTTCCTAGATCCATATATGGACCTGGTCATATTGGATTTTTGTCGCAAGTCCTCACGTAGATCGTGTGTTGACTTATGTGCGGCCTTGTTAGCCGCTCTATCACGGCCATGGGGTGGTTAATCCGACCGGTTGGCCGTTTTATTTTCCAGATGTGTGGGCTCTAAGGCCTCGTCGTCGAATTCGGGCAATAGTTTACGCTTTGGATAGCTCTTTGTGTGGTAACTTCCACCATACTTTTCTTCGTTGTCGAGCACTTTGTTCCATCTTCTGTTGAGCGTATTTTGTGCAGCCTTAAGCCTTTGCTTCTGCTTCTTCAGACTCCTCGCTGTGGCAATAAGCCTTCTACGGAGGTTCTCTTGTTCCAAGTGCCTTTCTGAGATGATGTGCACATCTTTGTCCGGACTGTTTTCCTCCTCGGATGGAGGTTGGTGAGCTTTGTCCTCGGCGTCGCCGTGTTCGGACATCGGATCCGTACTATGTTCGCCGTTTGCAGCTTCATCGTGTTCTGCCGCTAGGTCAGTGTGGTCGTCGTTTACTCTGGAGTCGACCGAGGTGTTATTTTCTCTTTCGCTGTTATCGCAGCTTTTGACGAGGCGGGATTTAGAGCGGCGCCTGCGTCGATGCTTTGTTTGCTTCTCAATGGAGTTGTTCTTCGCTGCTTCTTTCCGTTCCTTGTCATTGTTTTCTTTGGGTGTATCCACCATGTATATGTCATGTGATGAAGTGGCGGTCCAGCGCCCTGTGGGCGGTGGTTCCTATTTGTCTCCTGCATCGTCGTCCATACCATCGATGTCTTCGGAGTCAAAGTCGAACATGTTGGTTGAATCATCGACAGTGGCTACTAAGTGGGTGGTGGGTGGGCAGCGAATTTCTTCATCGTCCGCATACCATTCTAGCCGGACATAGTTCGGCCAAGGTTCCCCTGACAAGGAGAGGGAGCTTAACGAATTTAGTACGTCGCCGAAAGGCGAGTGCTGGAAGATATCCGCGGAGGTAAACTCCATGATCGGTGCCCAATCGGATTCGATAGGCGCGGACGCAGGCGGCTCGGAGTCCGTGGCCGGGGACGAATCCAGTGGTGCGGTATCACGGTTCTCATGAGGGGTGAAGTCAGTATCTGGCTCTATCGCCACTAAGAGTGCGGCCTCCGTGGCGGGGTCTATCCACCCGTCCTCGGATGGCGCAATTTGCTCTGGATTGAAGACTAGAGTTATTGCCGGTGTGATCTCCCGAACACTGTCCGACGACAGAGCTAAATCATGCTCGTCGTGATCATGCGGCGCACCTGGCATGGGCTTAAATCCGTCGAAGATCAAGTCCCCGTGGATGTCGGCAGTGTAGTTCAAATTTCCGAACCTGGCCTGGTGGCCATGGGTGTAGCTTTCGATCTGCTCTATGGACAAGCGAGTTAGCCCGCAGTGCGAAGCCGCCGAATACGAAGATCTGTCCGGGGAGGAAGACCTCACCCTAGACCGCATCGTTACTGATGATCGAAGGAACCATCAAGACTTACGGTGATGGCATAGTGGAACTCTCAATGAAAGCACCGATGTCGGTGTCAAAACCGGCGGATCTCAGGTAGGGGGTCCCGAACTGTGCGTCTAAGGCGGATGGTAACAGGAGGCAGGGGACACGACGTTTCCCAGGTTCGGGCCCTCTCGATGGAGATAATACCCTACTTCCTTCTTGATTGATCTTGATGATATGAGTATTACAAGAGTTGATCTACCGCGAGATCGTAGAGGCTAAACCCTAGAAGCTAGCCTATGGTATGATTGTTGTTGTCCTACGGACTAAACCCTCCGGTTTATATAGACACCGGGAGGGCTAGGGTTACATAGAGTCAGTTACAAGGGAGGAGATCTACATATCCATATCGCCAAGCTTGCCTTCCACGCCAAGGAGAGTTCCATCCGGACACGGGACGAAGTCTTCAATCTTGTATCTTCATAGTCCGACAGTCCGGCCAAAGGATATAGTCCGGCTGTCCGGAGACCCCCTAATCCAGGACTCCCTCATGGTGGTTCGGCCAGTTTCCGTACATAGTTCGGCGAATGCCGCATCTGGAACTTGGACCGACCTATGCATTCAGGCTTTGCCACGCCTTTGTCGCATCACGCCGACACCCTGCATCGACATTGACTTCAGCACCAGACCACATATCTTTAAATAAATTATTTTGCATAAATTAATTACGCGAGGATCTTTATATATTTATATTATTATTGTTGGCCTGCACTATTTTACATGTGCAGGTAATGGACTTTGACTATGTCACGTGGTCTCTTCGGCAAGCCGACGTCGTCGTCCCAATCAGCGTAAATCGGCTCGCATGATCACCTTGATGGTCGTGTTGCCATACCGATGTGTTCGGTTGCCTCAGGGACTTCGGCATCGCCGAGAGAGCTCTACCTCATCGAGTGTTCGGCGCATTGGCCATATTTCTTTTAGGGTTTTTTACATCTGTGCCCCTGGTTCCTTAGCTCTACTCATTCATCCCGCGCTCTTAACTTTTGCTCAATTTTCCCCACTCCCTTGCAAGAAACCCTCGTAACTGGGCACAACGGATGTTGCCGTCGGGTCAAAGGATTGACCGTTAACTCTGACTAGTGGGGCCACGCTGGACTGTGCCGCGTTGGGTGGTGTCGCTGTTCGACCATTGGGCTGTGGTTTCGTTGGGCCGTCCCTTGCATTAAACGTCTGCGCACGCCACCAGGATAGAAGCCTTCTATGCACGCACCCAGCAAACCCTGCATGCATGCGTCGATCGAGCCTGCATGCGCCGATGCCAATATGTAGCTTAAATAGCCATAGTGCTACGTGTTATTTGGTCGTGGCAATAACAGGGTCAAATGTGAAGTTAATAGCCCGTTTTCAAACCCACCGCAGCATCGGGAGTGTACACGCGTGGGAATCGGTGGTTTGAAAAGAAGAAGAAAAAGAAGCTAATTGCACGTGTGGGAATCCGTGGTCATACCCTATATTATATGAACAAAAGGAGGCAATTTTTGAAGAGCTTGTGGCCATTTTGAATGATAAAAATAAATTTGGCCCTTCAAAATTTGGTCATTTTGCATGCTAAAAAGAGATAGAGGGCTTGTGGCCATTATACAAATGCAAAATGACCCATTTTTTGATAGTTTGTGGCCATTTTACATGATAAAAATAAATTTAGCACTTATAAATTTGGTCATTTTATATTTGTATAGAAGAAAAATAACGATGCAAAAAACAGAGAAAACGATGCAAAAATACAGAGCCAGCATGTTCACAAAAAACAGAGCAAACGATGCAAAAAAACGACGCAATTCGACGGCCCAGAGCTTGGTTTCCTTTTGGGCCCAATAACAACGTTTTTTTTTTCACAAAGTCAGTGGTGGGTGAGCAGCCGAGCACAACCAATAGGGATCGCCTCTGACGAATCGCCCCACGATCCAACGATGCGGATCCGTCCTTGTGATCCAATGGTGCGGAGCCTGCACACAGCCAGCCCACCTAGTTCTTTCTAGAAGGCCAGATCTAAGGGTTGTGGCTTAGCGCGAGGGTATGATCGGACGACTGACGTTGGGAGCTAGGGTTAGGCGAAACCCCGCGGGGTTTAGAGGGGTTTAGACCTGGTCAACGGGGTTTCGAAGGCTTTGACTGAGCATAACTAATTTTAAAAAATTGAAAAAATATGAAACCTTCGCCGTCCGTCGTTTTATAAGACAAACTAACGAGGAAAAATACTAAACTTGGTCTATGGTCATTTTCATGAAAAAACCCTATCTGGCGCGATCCAGGTCAAATGGGCACCATTAGTTTAAAAAAAATAAAAAATATATAAAACATGCGCACAATGTTGTCTTATGTGACATGTTACCAACCAAAAATCAGAAACTTGCTCTATGGTCATTTTCATTAGAAAACCTTCACACATATGAGCTATCATGTACATGATTTCATAGAGTTCAAGGAGAGGAGGTGGTGTTACCTTCTGTTTTTGAAAATTTTAAAAAAATTAAAAAAATCAAAAAATAGTGAGACTTCGAATCTACACTATGGAAAGTGAATATGTGTTAATAAAAAAATATTTGGCTCATTTAGAGTAGGTTAAAAAAAACTTGATTACAAATTTGCGCCCCAAATGCGTCGGCGCGGATGTCGAACGGACGCCACCCGCGCCTTCTCGCTGTCCGCCGCGTCCCCACCTGGCGGCCGCCCACTCGCGGTCAGCTTAATTTATGACCACGGGCCCAGGCGTCAATGACGGGGGTCGCCCTTTTTAGGTCGACCGTGCGGCGGGGCCATCCTCATCCAAACTCGCCATCCCCATCTAGGCAAGCTCGCTCCCCCGTCGCCGGCAAACCCTAACAAAAACCCTAGCCAACCCTAACCAAATGGGGCTCTTCTCCGGCGCCGGCAGCAGCAAGTCCAAGGGCAAGGCCCCCGCCGTCCCTTTCCCCTCTTAGTTCGTACCGCCGGCGCCGGCTCACCGTCAGAGGGTGCGAGTGAGCGTGCCAAGGCACCAGGCAGAGTGGCACTGGCAGCACCGTGTCCCTCTACCGTACCCTGACATCACCCTGCCGCATGACTGGCATCTGGATCCAGAGATGATCCCAGTGCCAGCGGCGCCACGGTCGACTATGGAGCATGCGGAGGAGGTGCGACGCCGGCAGGCAATGCTGACGCCGAAGCAGCGCCGCGGCGCCACCTACGCCACTAACTCGCCTAACTGGGCAAGGTGGTTCGCCTTCGAGCACGAGGAGGCGAGGCGACGCGGCATGCGGGAGGTCGACCACAGCGTATCGCCGCCCCCGCTCGTCGTCCGGGAGGAAGACCAGGCGGCGGAGGCTGCCTACTAGGCGGCCCTTGAGGCAGTCTACCGCGAGATCAAAGAGGACGAGCATCACAGGGTGGAGGCGGTGGAGGAAGAGGAGGCTCGCTACGAGGTGGCCATGGCGCAGGCCCTCGCCCTCTCCACGGCCGGCGATTGCGTCGTGCCGCCGGTGGCCCCGCCGTCCCCTCCCGACGGCTCGTCAAGGCCGACCCGGAGCCACAGCTGGAGCCCGAGCCGGAGCCCATCGCGTGCTTCTCCTGGACGGGAGTGGTGCGCGAGTGGGTGTCCGCGCCACCGGTTTGGATGGGGGCGACCCCGGAGCAGGAGACGGAGTACCTCGAGATGTGGCGCCAGCGACGGCTCGCCGAGGAGCGCCGTCGCGGCGAGTACGAGGAGATGCTCGAGCACGACCTCGAGGAGGAGGCGCGCGAGGCTGAGGAGGAGGCGCGCCAAGCCGCGGCTGCACAGGCGGCCGCACAGCCCCCCGCGCCGGCACTGCCCCGCCGGAACAGCTGCACGCGGCCGACATCGCCGCTGCCTGAAACACGGCGTTCCCCTGGGACGGCCCTGCACCGACTCTCATCGACCTCACCCACCCCGAGGACGACGACGACGACGCCTAAGGCGCGCTGGGCAGCGCGCCGCCTCGTAGTTAGGTTGTTTTTAATTTATTTTAATACTAATGTGGACGCGTGGACTCTCGCCGACCTTCCTAAGGCCGGCTTTAATGTTTAATTAAGTTGTTTTTATTTTAAATATCCATGCACTGTTTTTCTTGTCGGCGCCGTTAAAATGGGTCGGGCCAGCGTTGGGCGCACGAGCCGATCCAAACGCGTTGGGCGCAGTGAGGGGATTTGGGGAAAATGGTAGGGGCGATGGAGGTGGTTTCCCTCTTTATATGATGTGCTACCCCACGACCGTGGTCTTGCATGCGCCCACGTATACGCGGCCCCACTCGTCAGCTAACAGTCAAAGCCTTTGACCCGACAGCAACGTCTGTTGTACCCAGTTATGAGGGTTTCTGGGAAGGGAGTGGGAAAAAGTGAGCAAAAGTTAACAGAGTGGGGATGAATGAGTAGAGCTAAGGAACCAGGGGCACAGAAATAAAAATCCCTTTCTTCTATTACTCACTTTGCATAAATTATTCATAATGCAACAATTTTTTAATTTATTACTATCACTATTATCTCCGGTTTGCACTATTTTTTGTGCACATGTAAATGATTCGGGTCGGGCAATGTTTTCACCTCGGCGTACTAACATACCACGTCACCTCAATTGGACGGGGGGCTTCATCAACACTTCATTAACCCAAGCCGGGGGCTTCGGCGTCACTCTGCCGGCCTGCATTGGCCGTGCTATGTCACCACTTCGGAGTGCCGAGCTCTTCGCTCCGCCACCTCGGGACCGGCTTGGGGGATGGAACCTTGTCCCGCATCAAGCTCGGACCACGTCATCAATGCCGAACACATTAACCAGCTAAGTCGCTTTTCAGTTTTAAATTTTGTTCGGTTCAACCAAGCATTATACTTTTTTGGCAAAAAGTTGTTTGTGAACAAATTCCTTGTCAAAACTTTGTTTGTGACACACAAATTCAAATACCCCGTTTGCTTTGGGGCTTCCTTTATGAAGCCTTTCCTCTTGCATACGATTATACTTGTATGGCTTCATTCCTTGTTCGTGTATTACGCCACCATATGCACCATGTTGACTTAAGTGTTCCGCAAGCTGGGTTGCCTTCTCCTGTGTTTACCCCTACGTTCCCGATTGTCCGGCTAAGGAGTAAAGGGAGCACCTCTGCGATTGTCATGATCGGGTCATCCGAGCTCAGACCTCAAACTGGGTGAAGCCAAAAGCTAGCGCTCTTATTGTTTTCAATCATGGCCGGCACACAACGGAACTCATGAGTACAAAAAATCTATTGCACAAGTCTCATAGTAACTATGAGCAACCAAAGAAAGGTATCGGTGGGGGTACTATTTTCTTCGAAGATGCTTCTTACACTTTGTAAGTAATATAGCATAAGTTCCCGAGCGCTTTTGCATTACAGCCTTATGGCCTGATTGCTGGTTATCGGAAACACCGTCGATATTCTCGACAGGTGGAGTACATAACACTTTTCGGCCCTTGACCGAAGAGGGAGAAGCCGACGGTCGGTTAAGACGCGTTTAAAGTCGGGTGAACACATATATGATATAAGTACTTCGATACATACAATCATTATACATAAAATTCTTTTACCCAAGTCACTTGGTGGCTCTTAAATTAGTATGAGCCGTTTTTGTTAGTCACTGCACAGTCTTTTTCTATCACTCCTTTTTTCGACGCGAGTGTGTGGTCAATAGCCGAGGAGCCTAATTTCTCTCTCAAAGCCGCTACAGTTTAGTTTGCTAAACTAGCCTAACAAGAAGTACTCCGCCTTTGGAATAGGAGGTTGAAGCTGTAGGCTGACCCGCTTGAAGTCTTGAGATAGGATGTGTCATCTTAAGGAACGACAGAAGCACAATTTTGTTTTAAGACCAATTTTCGGATTGGCACCGAACACTTGATCTAGTTCGGACGTCAAGTTCTTACTGAATCTTTTTGGTTTTCCAAGCCTATGGCACTTTCTATTTGTGTGTTTCCAGCATAAGTCTTGTAGTGCAACGCCGGACACCTTTAGAGATTCTGCAAAAACATTCTCGGATATTGCTATATATGCATCGGTTTTGAATTGAGTCTTTGGTCAATAGTTGGGTTGCTCTGCTCTTGTGCTTGCCTCCTATGTTCCGCTTTGTTCGGCTAGGTGCGCAAAGGGAGAACCACTGCGATTGTGCTTCCAGCTCGCATGGTTAAGCACCCCAGTGGAGACAGCCGAAAACTGACCGTCACAATAAACGTCAACTGGTCAGCGATCCAATGACTGTGTTAAATGACGGGCCATTCATAACATTGGCCGAAGTGTTTACGGCTTGACCTCGGCTATCATCGAACACTAACCAGGGGCTAGTAGCTGGCCTCCCAACTTAAAGCTCCTATGACTAAGTGAAAGTTATAAAGCCCGCATATCTGATTGCCTCGTTTCCACTAACACAACTGCCACAGGGCACCGAGACGTCGGCTAAGGGTTGTCTTGTTATTGCGGAAACACCCTGCATAGTATCTACAAAGGGGTAGAAGCCGACGATGGGCCACTTTCAACTGATAAACGGTCGCAACAAAGACAAAATAAACATATCATCAGCATTTGTATTCAGTATACAAGCACTGCCTTCCGTGATCATCGTTATAAAGCCATAAATATGCATCAATTTGACTTAAGATTTCGGCCAAGCTGGGTCGCCTGGCTCCTGTGATTACCCCTACGTTCCCGATTGTTCGGCTAGGAGGTAAAGGGAGCACCTCTCTAATTGTTACGTCTGGGTCATCCGTGTTAGTACCTCAGACTGGGGGAAGCCAAAAGCTAGCCATCTTAAAGAATATAATTGGTAGGCAACGACGGAAGTGAAATTTTTTGGTCCATTAAAAACCACAGAGATCGGGAACTTACCCCGAACTAAATCCTCAAAAAATTTCTCCCGCATCGGTCGGAGTTGAGGTTTCATGATCATGGTCGGCATGACAACTGAAAGAAAGGAACCGATAGCGGGATTATTTTCTTTGGGAGATGTTTCTTACATCAAATAGTAATATAAAATTCTCTCCGCGTACCTTTGTTTATAAAACAATATGGCCGGATTGCCTTGTTTGTCGTAAACCTCTGCCCTTGTAAAGGCTGTATAAAGTAAGACAAACACTCCCCAGCTACTGGCCGAGGAGGTTGAAGCCGATGGTCAGTCAACAAAGTTTTGTACAATGCGGATAAGAGCATTAATGACATAAAGTACTTGGATACATAGACAACCGAGCAACTTACATAAAGCTCTCCTAAATCCCAAGTGGCATCGATTTCCTATCTATTAAGCCCCTTGGGGCCAACCTTGGCGAGCCCAGCTTCCGCTGGCTCTAGCTCCTATAAGAGATCTTCATTTTCTTTTCGAGAAGTTTGTGTTAAACACAACAATTTTTTCTGTCAAACGGATATCGATCCTTAATTCGGCCACCCGTGCCCATATTAAAGCTCAGGGGCTACTAGGCTTTGCGCTCATTATTTATAAATAGTAAAGGGGCACATCGATCCCCTGATCTGGTGTTGCCACCCGACCAGTGGCTCGGGGGCTACTACATTGCCTATTCAATGCAGAAAATTCAAAGTACTTGGTGTTCGGCATAACCGAACAATGGGCAAACGCATCTTCGGACAACAATAAGTACCATATGGGACTTATCTGGCATCAAGCTGATATATCACGGCGACTTCTCGCGACCCTCTCTCGGGGGCCCGTACGCCGATCACTATTACCTCTAATATATTACACTGCGTTTATATTCTTGTGTATGCTGCCGAGCTAGGAGTTGATACTCAGGCCGATTTTACGACCTAAGTCTCAAAAGATACTAGGATCAGCGGTTTCATATTTTCCTTCAGGTGCATCTTCGATTTTAGGCCGACAGACACCTTGAGGGCTACTGGCAATACATCTCGTCAGCAAATAAATTTATACGCATCGGAAATAAAATCCGCAAACAATCAGCCCATGACCGAGGTGCTGAGCCACCTCAGAAGCAGTTCAGCATATAGCTCGGATGCAGGTGGCTGGCTCCTTAGAGGGCATGTGGCACCCCAGCTCAGAGTGACCGGTTTACCCTGCATTGCCAGCCCAGAGACCATGTCTTCTGGCAACACACAACATCTTGGTACAGAAAACAACCGCTCTATTGATGCTAGCGGATCAGAGTTTATATTACAACAGATGTCGAGGCCAAGCGGTACGCACGGTGCGGCTGAACAATATGTACATTATTTAGTGAACATAAAGGGGCCTCGATCATGACAACTACGCGGCAGCGGAACAACGTCGTAGCGGAAGCTCCATAGCACAGGGACACCGATGTGGACACGATCTAGACCCGAACAACACTCCTTTCCAACGTGACTTTCCTGAAATCTGGCATGATACGCCAGGTCAGTACATTGAATGTACTTGCAAGCTCACAACAGACATAATCATAATGACAACCAATATAATGATAATTAACCAATTAATAATAATGCAACGCTAGATGTCCAACATGACGTGACCATGCTCGAACGTCCCTTGGGACGGACTTACCAACTGTGATCATTTACGGATAACAAACAAATCACCGTCATGGTCTTGTCAAGAGTAACTCGTGATCCTTACGGCGATCACAACCACGACCAATATTTGGTCTCGAACATCTCGATGGCCTTTCCGCCATCATCAATAGTGCAAAGTTCATAACTTAGTGTGCAAATTTATTAAACGTTGACTCATGGTGGGACCTAATACGAGGCGTCCGTGACCGTGGACTCGGCTATCGATAGATTATACACTCTGTAGAGGTAGCACACTGTACCCACACCACGGAACCCATGGCCTCGCACTCCCATTCGGGTGGACCAACGGCATTCCGACGAGACCCCTCCATTGCCATGACACTCTCCCGGCCACTCCGACCCAATCCCCAACGAGCTAGTCCTGGTTGGCCCCGTGTCTACCAAAGACACAACGACCACCGTCGTGGCCAAAACGATCCCACTCGGGGACCCGGTACCATAATCTCAACAACGGGCACACAAGATTATGCACCTTGCGGGCAGGGTAAGCATGCCCATAACCTTCCCTAGTTGGAGGCACCGACCAGAGGCATGTCAATGGACCGAATCAAGGCCTTCCCACAAAGGCAAATGTGGTTGCATTGGGAAAAACTCGATTCAGCGGCACCATGACCCAGTCAACGATATATTCAAGTTGAGTTATATTCAGGTTCAACTTAAAATGAAAATGACCGGTGTCATAGCATGCCATGAAATGCAATACAACACATGCATCACATATAAACGAAAATGACTGATGTCAACCATATTCACACTAAGCATAAACATGAACAACTTATATTACTTTCCTGGTCAGGGTAACTCTCACTTTAACAAGATATTTTGTAGCAAGTCTTATTATTTTTCTCATGCAAGAAAATAATTTCGATTAATTTCTCATATGCATAGCAAAAATTAAACAATCATCACCACAAGTAAATCCTAATTTCTTTACCAACAAAGTTAGGTTCAAACATTCTGTAAATCAAGAAAAATAGCTAAACAAGCACTTAACAGAATATTAATAACAAATTTTACTATTTTATTTGTGCAAGAAAATAAATTTAAGTAATTACTCATATGCATAACAAATCATTTTATCATTACCACAAGTAGATCTTAGCTTCTTTACCAACTAAGCTAGTTTCAAACATTCTGTAAATCAAGCATAATAACTAACAAACACTTAGCAGAATATAAATAACATAATAGTTATTTAAATGCATGGATTAATCATTTCATTCAAGTAAGAAAATCATAATATTGAAATGACACCATGAAAATGTTGCTGTGGCTTGCCTTAGTGCAGATGAGGTTCACAAGCCTTCTGGTGATCCTCAAGACAAGCCTCACCCTCTGAAAATAATTTTAAATACAAGAAGAAGATATCAAGAACATTTCTGAAAATCACCAGAAAATCTAGACAACACAGGAAAATCTTATTTTTGGCGATCTGCTAGATTTCTTTGCAAAGAACACAATGCAAAAAGAATCAATTCATTTAGACTTAGGGTTGAAGTGTTATGGTTGTTTGAAGCTTTCTGTAAATTCAAATGAATTTTAATAAAAATAAAGCAAACTGGGGGGGTTGATGTCGAAGGCGTACAACCCAGGGGCGACACCACTTGTACCGCTTCACGTGCGTATAGAGTGGCTGACTAGCGGGCCCCACTAGTCAGGTGAGGAGGAGGGGGAGAAGGAAACAGAGGGGGTCGCGCCTTCGCCGGAGCTCTCGCCGGCGACGAGGGCTCCTTGGCCAAAACGAGAGGGAGGGATTTAGAGAGGGGACGGAGGCGCACCTGCCCATACCCGTAGCATAGCTAGGGGTGGTCGGACAACGTCGGAATCGACCTCGCAAGCGGAGGAAGAATGCGGTGGTCGCCGGAGATGAGGAAGACGGCGAGCAGAGGCAACTCCAGGGGCTTCAAGTGGTCGGAACAGCTTAACCGACGAGAGGCGGAGGCTCTGGATGGGTCTCCCTGGCCTGAGAGGGGCTGGAGCTACCGCGACGACCATAGGGGATTGCCGGTGAGCTCAAACTCAGGGACGGCGGCCCGCGGCCTGCCCGGCCGGGCTACGGTTGCCTACGTGCTAGAGGAGTGGGTGGGAGTTGTGGATGGTGCTCGAGGAGGCTGGGGGCGGCTCCATTTATAGGCGAGCGGAGAGGGGGGGTTCGGGCTCCGTCGGTGGACACCTGTCCACGGTGCCCGGCGACGAGCGGCATCAGTGAGAGGGGGAGAAGGCGATGCAACTCACGCGGCGACTGTTGGCGAACGGGGACGGCACAGGAGTGAGGAGAAGGCGACGAGCACAGTGCGCACCGCACTGTTGTGTTGGCCAGACAGTGCCCGTGCTCGCTACGGTGAGTTCCGGCATCCGCGAGCACCAGGGGGAGTTAATGGCGTTGAGACGAGGATGGTGGCGAAGTTTGGCACGCTCGGGCAGATGGGGGAAGCGAGCACGCGCGAACAAAGCGCTCGACGGCACCCAGAGCCCGTCGACACGCGGGCATGGCATGGTGGACACGCGTGGTCACCACGCGAACTCTTCCCTCAGGCCAGCCTACGTCCAAAAATCATGTATGGCTTGTTGTTCGCGGTGGTTTTGAAGTTTACCACGCTTTGGTTTGGATTCAAAAGAGAGGAGTTTTACAAGCCAAGTAAGTTTCGATCAAGAACTTTGAGAGGTTACTGAGGTCAAATGGCTGGGAGTTGGGGCTGTGCTTTGGAGGTTAGCCATGATCTACTAAGGTGAAGATGCACAAGAAAATCCAGGCACAATGGAGCAAGTAAAATGGTAGTTGTTGTAGAAACCACCATTTCTGTCCAGAACAGAAAATATTTTCTGTAGCAAAAATATTCCAAAAATTGATGAAATATTTTTGCTCAGGAAGGTGCCCTAGAGTTCAAAGAATATTTGTGAATTATCTTAGATTTTTCTGGGCCATAAAAATTGGGGTTGCTTTGGAGCATATTGAACTAGCTACGGTTTTTTAGAGGAAAATGAATATTGTTCATTTAAGAAAAATATTCCAAAGATTATTTTGGGGGTGGATCGGAAGGGAAATGATGATTAGGGAGGGAAATCAAGCACTTGGGTGAAAGCCAAGGATACCCAAGTGTTTAAGTCCATATGAAAAGATTCGGAATTTCCAAATTTCAGAATAACTCCAAATGAAAATCAGGCAAGTAAGAGGGGGCAAAAACCAGGCTGTCACAAACCTCCCCCAATTAGAATGAATCTCATCCTCGAGATTCAGTTGCTTGGGAAAACCACTCTGGATAATGAGCCCTTAGGAATTCTTCCCGCTCCCAAGTTGATTCTGATTCTGTGTGATGCTCCCACTGAACCTTGTAGAATTTTCTTACTTTACAGCGAGTGACCCTTTTCATCTGATCCATAATTCTAAACGGTCTTTCTTCATAGGTCAAATCATTTGCCAATTCTACCTCAGCCATATCTGTCCTTTTCTCAGGCGGGGATATGCAACATCTTAATTGTGAAACATGAAACACGTTATGCATGTCTGCCAATTCAGCGGGTAGTTCCAACTGATATGCAACAGTACCCACTCGGGACATAACCGGGAATGGACCAATAAATCTGGGTGCCAATTTTCCACGGGTCTGGAATCTCTTGACGCCTTTCATAGGAGTGACTCGGAGGTATACGTGTTCTCCGGGTTAAAAATTGATCTTTCGGTGCTTTGCATCATAATAACTTTTCTGTCGAGATTTGGCCAATTGCAATCTGTCTCTGATTTCCTTAACTTGTTTCTCAGCTTCCATCATGAGATCTATTATGAAGATACGGCTATCTCCAGTTTGAGACCAATTTAAAGGAGTGTGGCACTTACGGCCATACAGATCTTCATACGGTGACATCTTTAGACTGATCTGGAAGCTGTTGTTATAAGAAAACTCGGCATATGGCAAGCAGTCTTCCCATTTAGGTCCTTGGGCTAAAGCACAGGCTCACAACATATCTTCGAGTATTTGATTTACCCGCTCTGTCTGTCCATCTGTCTGAGGATGATAAGCAGTACTATATTTCAGCGCTGTCCCCAAGGCTTGATGGAGACGTGACCAAAAAGCGGAGGTAAACAGGGAACCTCGGTCAGAAGTGATGGTTCGGGGTACTCCATGCAGACTGACTATTCTGGATACATACAGCTATGCAAGTTGATCCACTCGGTATCTGGTGCTGATCGGAATGAAGTGAGCAACCTTGGTTAAGGTGTCCACTATGACCCAAATTGCATCATTGCCTCGCTGAGTCTTAGGCAGTCCTGTAATGAAATCCATACAAACGTCATCCCATTTCCATTGCGAAACTGGCAGCGGTTGGAGAAGTCCGGCTGGCTTCTGATGTTCTGCCTTCACCTTGTTGCATATGTCGCAACAGGCCACAAAATAGGCAATGTCTTTCTTCATTCCATCCCACCAGAATATTTGTCTAAGGTCTTCATACATTTTTGTACCTCCCGGGTGAATGGAATATGAGGATTCGTGTGCTTCCGACAAGATTTTCTGCTTTAAGTTAGGCTGATTGGGTACACAAATCCTTCCACGGAATTGGACGGTGCCGAATTTGTCCATGGAGAAATCTGGGGTCTGCTCTGCCATCGGGTTCTTGGCACGTTTTTGCAGCTTGATGTCTGCTGACTGGGCCTTGCGGTTCTCTTCCTCAAGTGTGGGGGTAACTTCCAAAATATTAGCGAGGCCAGCATCCACTATGACCAGGTTGAGCTGAGTGATCTCCTCTTGGATTTCGGGAGGCAAGGATTTCAATATGACATTTAAGCTGACAGGCTTTCGACTGAGTGCATTGGCAACCACGTTGGCCTTACCTGGGTGGTAATTTATTCCAAGACCATAATCCTTGACCAACTCTAGCCATCTTCGTTGATGGAGATTTAAATCTGGCTGAGTAAATATGTATTTAAGACTTTTGTGATCGGTAAAAATTTGGCACCTTTTTCCAATGAGGTATTGTCTCCAAATTTTTAGCGCATGAACCACCGCAGCCAATTCCAAATCATGAGTAGGATAATTTCCTCGGGGTCAGAGCTGTCGCGATGCATATGCTACTACCTTGCTGTCTTGCATAAGTACGCAACCAAGGCCTTGCCTGGAGGCGTCACAATACACATCAAAACTGTGATAAATGTCTGGAAGAGTCAATGCAGGTGTGGTTGTCAGTCGTATCTTTAGCTCATTGAAAATTTTCTCACAGTCCTCCGTCCATTCAAACTTCTTATCCTTTTTGAGCAGCTCCGTCATGGGTTTAGCAATCTTGGAAAACCCTTCAATGAAACGACGGTAATATCTAGCTAATCCGAGAAAACTCCGGGTCTGTGTCACGTTCGTGGGTGGCAACCAATTGAGCACATCCTTTACTTTGCTCGGGTCCACGGCTATACCTTCAGGGATAGTACATGTCCGAGAAACCCAACTTGCTTGAGCCAAAATTCGCATTTACTGAATTTGGCGTATAGCTGATGGTCGCAGAGTCGTTGTAGCTCTGCTCGGAGGTGATCCTTGTGCTCCTCTTCACCCTTGGAGTAAATGAGGATGTCATTGATAAAGACTACCACGAATTTGTCGAGGAAGTCCATGAATACTTTGTTCATCATATGCATGAAGAAATCAGGGGCATTGGTGAGACCAAAGGACAACACTGTATATTCATAAAGACCATACCGAGTAGTGAATGCGGTCTTAGGAATATCTTTCTTTTTAATCTTGAGCTGATGATATCCGGTCCGTAAATCGATCTTAGAGAATACTTTAGCCCCACTGAGCTGATCAAACAGATCATCAATCCTTGGCAGCGGATATTTATTTTTGATGGTGACCTCATTCAGCTGGCGGTAACCTACGCACATGCGGAGGCTGCCATCCTTTTTGTCCACGAAAATAGCAGGTGATCCCCATGGTGCAGAGCTGGGACGAATATATCCATTCTGGAGCAGTTCATCAAGTTGTTTCTTTAGCTCCACTAATTTTGATGAGGGCATCCGGTAATACTTCTTGTATAACGGTGCAGTTCCGGGCACAAGATCTATTGAAAATTCCAGCTCTCGATCTCGTGGCATGCCTGGAAGTTCTTCTGGAAATACATCTGGGTACTCGCTGACCACGGGAATTAATTCCAACTCAGCCACAACGGTGAAAACCAATTCTTGCTTGGGTATATTCTTGCGAGCATAGAATTTGGCAATCTGCCAATTCAGACTGGTCAAAGTGACTTCTCGGGTTGCGCAGTTTATGCAAACTTGATATTGGGTCAACCAATTCATACCCAATATAATATCCAACTTTGCAGACTCAATAATTATCGAGAGGTTGGAAAGTAGACTCCGCTGATATTGATTTCAGATCACGCAGCATCAGATTGCTCTTGAGTAAAGATCTCGGGGTTTGTACCAGCATATTTTTTCCCAAAAGCGAACAAGGAAATTTGTTTTGGGCAGCAAAACTCCGAGAAATAAAAGAATGGGAAGCCCCAGAGTCAAATAAAATTACGGCAGGTATGTCATTAACAGAAAACATACCAATGACGACTTCGGGGTTCTATTGGGCTTCATCGGCTGAGAGATGATGCACGTGCCCAGTAAAGTTTTGCTGGGTCGGGCATGACTCTAAAAAGTTGACATGTGGCCTGAATAGGGCATTCGCCTTGTTGTTCTTGGGGCACTGTCTGGCATAATGCCCATCCTGCCCACAACTGAAGCAAGAATTATTGCGCTGACGCTCCTAATGCATTGGGTTGGTCACGCCATTCTTGACTTGAGTGGTGGTCTTGTTAACATTCTGTTGCCAATTTGGCTTGTATTCCATCTGAGTCTGCTGCCAGGTACGAGCCTTTTGCACTGGTTGCCCATCCTTCTTTGGCTCAAACTTGTGCTTGTGGTCGTTTTTAACAGGACTATTATCTGATATAAGCTTCTCCTCCTGTTCAGCAATGAAAGACTTGTTCACCAGAGTTTGGAAATCTGGGAAATCAAACATACTGAGAGTACACCGGAGTTGCGGATTTAAGCCTCCAAGAAATCTGTCAATCTTCCTTTCTTCGGTGGCCACGTCATAAAGGGAGTAACGGGCCAGATGATTTATTTTTTTGCAAATATTCACCCACCGACTGACCTCCTTGGATGAGTGCAAGAAATTCACGCTGCTTAGTCTTCATAACTCCAGTAGGGATATGATATTTCGGAACTGATCCTTAAATTTTTCCCACGTGATTTCTTCATCAACAGGCCACATGGCTTTTGCATTTTCCCACCATATGGCAGCAGCGCCTTCAAGGTAATGAGTTGCAAATGGAACTTTATCATTTTCTTCAGTACGAGCAATCTCAAGCTTTTTCTCCATGGTACGCAACCAATCGTCTACATCCAATGGGTCAACAATCTGACTGAAACTGGGTGGCTTGGTCCTTTGAAAATCTGACAGCTTTGAGTAATGACCGTTCTGATTTCCATTCTGTCCAACCATAGCTTTCACACTTCTTAATATTTCAATCAAATCATTGTTCCATCTTTCCTCAAACATACGCATAATTTTCTCGGTGGAGGGCGGATTTGGCGCTGGAGGCGGTGGCTGAACGTACGGCTCGGGAGAATGTCCTGCCTGTCAAGCGGAACGACGAACAGGAGTTCCCTCACAAACGTTGCTATTTCTGCCTCCCCGTGTCATCCTATTGTGGACCTTTTCCAAGACAACACAATCGAGATGAGAAACATCCAAGAACAAATTTGGGGAAAAAGCCAGCAACAAATCCCAGAAGAAAACAAAAGAGCAAAGAAAATACGGCGAATAAAGTCTCAACATAATTATACATAGACTCATACATGAAAGATAAACAACATGCCAGGTTCAACTAATCTCATACATGCAACAAAACATCATGACTCATACGACTACATCCGTACATCATCCGGACGACTGCGAATACTCAGAGGTACTACTGCTCTGCTGGTGCTGCGGTGTCGGGGAAATCGATCCACGAACACCTATGGGACCGGCGGACCGAGCCCTTTCGTTCGGGCGGGGGGCGGAGATCGCACGAAGAGCGGATCGAGGCGGCACACGAAAGCAGTTTACCCAGCTTCGAGCTCTCCGGAGAGATAACACCCTACCGCTGCATGTCCGAGTGTATTGAGTTCTTGCTCGGGAGCGCTGAGTGCTACAAAGACAAACTAACCGCTAACGAGACCGAAGCGTGAGTGTTTTTTCTGCCTCGAACCTCCTCTACGCTATGCATGGGCCTCCTTTTATATGCAAAGGGTCTCCGGCAGGTGGCAACGAGACAAGGGTAAAATGGAAAAGGAATTGCGGTTGGTACAACCACCGCACAAGGTATCATACCTAACCTCGACGGCAGGGGACAAAGCATTAAATGCCCGCTCACGCCGCCCAAATAGTGCAAAAAGGACTGTCAGGACGCCACCGCTGCCATGATGGCAATCTTGTCATTGCTTGCCACATCACAAGACCGCCGTCAAGACAGCTTTCTTGCCACGCTGCTACCGAAAGGTCCTGTGGCACACGCTGGTGGATGTGCCGGAGCGCTGGTACAGAGTGGTAGTTTGCCGCTGCAAGCGCTTTGCCGCGGTCGCCGTCTTGTCGCGTCCGAAGCTTGTCGCCGCTGGCCTCGCCGGACGCTGCGGCGCGTCGCGGCAAGTTCCTCGAGATGCCTTGTTACCTTCCGGCAAGCTCCTCTTGCCGGGCCTTGTCTCCTTGGCTTGAATACTTTGTTCTTGAATGGCTCCAAAGGAACCACGGAGGACCTTGGCGGTCACCCGCAAGCCTTTCCGCTGGTGTTGCAACTGCCTGCGCACAAGTTCGGGATACTAGGGTACCCCTACCTAGTACACCGGCCAGAGCCCTCGGCCTGGGCCACACGGTGCCGAAGCGCTGTTGGGCCGTGCCCAAACAGGCACGGGCACGCGCGCCCGGGTTACACCAAGATCTCACTCAGATCCACCGCGCCCTCCTCGAACGGCACGCGCCGAATGCGCGCCGTGGGAGAGATCGGTGGTTTCTTTATTCGAAAGACGAACGCCTGCCCCTCCCTCTTTATAAGGGGGAAACAGGGGCAGTTCGCCCATCTCGCCGATTGCTATTCCAATCTCGAAAACATCCGCCGCTCCACCCTTCTTTCCAAAGATGAAAGAGAGCAGCGCTCCGCCCCCCATCGCCACCGGCACCATCGACGCCATCGATCTCTCTCACCACCTCCGCCATGGCTCTCAAAGCCGGAAGGTTGTGAAGTCGGCAAGCGCAGCGGCTCACGGCGCCAAGCGAAGGAGCGGCAACCTTCCCCTCAGCTCGCCGCCAAGGATCCGAGGGAGTATTACTACCTCTTCGGTCGATGGAGACGCGAGCGATCCGCAAGACGAAGGTATTCCCACTGCCGCTGAACCGGGCTCAATGGATATCCTTCTTCGCTAGTTTCCATCGCGGCTCGCCCGCCTTTCTCCGAAGTTTTTCTATGACATTATGAACACCTACGGTTCCGCCTCCTTGACTTCACCCCCAACGCCGTTTCGATTCATGGCAGTTTTCGACATCTCGCGAAAACTTTGTCGGAGTCTATCCAAATGTAGCTCTTTTTCGCCACTTCTTTATGCCCCGAGTTGAGAGAGGGAGCCTTTATCCGGCGGAATCGCCTCGGATCTCGAGATCCGCAAGAAGGAAGCTTATCTCGAGGAGAGCTCCGCAGCAAGTGGGATGAATGGAGAGCGATCGGTGTTGGATTGTCGAGGAGAACCCGCAGCCATTTACCGCCCAAGCTAAGTCCCAAAGAGCGCTGCAACGATTGGAGCAACGTGGGCCCGGAAGACGATAGGCTGAAGATTGCCGCCACCCGGATCCTACGCCTCGTGCTTGTCGGGCTCATCAGGCGCCTGGCGCAGATTTTCTTCGCCGCTTCATCGCCCGCAGGAGAGGAGGAGACCCACCGGGAGTTCCGTAACGCGGCGGATATCATGAGGCTGCGCCTGGCCTCAACTTCAACTTCACTGTCCCTGGAATTGACGCGATGCTCCCGGAACTGTTCAGCATGATCCTCAACATCCCGGCGTTCAGGTTGCCGAGGGGTGTCGCTCACAGGTAACAACTCCTCGCCGACCGCATCCGCGTAATGATGCCGCCAGCGATTCGCATGGAATTGTCCCAACTTGGCAAGAGCCCGCAGATGACATCATGCAGGAGTTCTTGACGGCTTGGTAGAAATGCCGGTCCGCCCGGCGAATGTAAGAGCCTTACTGCGACACCACCGGCGCGAGATACAGCCAGACGCCACTAGGCCGGAAGAGGCGGCGTAAGGCTGCCGGGCGAAGTTTGATTCACCGTGGAGGAGGCAGAGGCAGAGGCGGCAAGCCTTGCCGAGCGAGAGGAGCTTTGCCGAGGGAGAGCTTGTCGGCCTCAAGCTGAGTCGAGCGAGCCCACCGAGGGCGCGAGCGACTCGCTGAAGATCGACCTCCTCTTCTCACCTTCGACAGCCGCCGCAGCGAAGCCCCCAGCTCCACCAAGAAGGCATCTCGCAAGGCCGGGAAGTAGCGGGCGGCAGACGGGTCAACAGCCGCCAAGAGCGCGACGCGCCCACCGCGGGCAAGCACTGCTGCTGGAGCACTCACGCCGCTAAGGTAATCGGAGCGGGCCTCCCGACCACCGCTTCGCTTCCCGCCAAGCGGCTAAGGGAACCTACTCCGCCTTTGTCGCGCCAGCAGGTGGGCCGGACTTCACCTCTCCGCGCCAGCTCCGACGAGGAAGAGGAAGAGTAAGATTCTTTGTCTGTACTTGTAGTTCTTCAATTCTTGCTGTTTTGTCTTGTATCTGATTTGCTTTACTCCAACCCATTCCTTTTCGTGACTCGCCCAGAGCGCGAAGAGAACCAAGGTCCCGTGATTGTCATCGAGGACGAACCCACCGCGACAGCAGGGGTGTGTCCGAGACCACCTTGCCGACCCGCAACTATCCTCAGTAGCTCCTCAACAAGAGCCCCCAAACAGTAAGTATATGGTTTACTTCCTCGCTGTTAGGCGCTGTGGGTGCTCTTTTCTTTGCCGACATCCGACTATTGGTTTATGAGGAGCAGAGCAGTCTCACCAGAGTGCCCGAAGCCGCCTCCCGAGATGCCATCTGGTTCGACTACACCGCCAAGGAGGATTCCCGCAAGGGAGAATTCTCCCAAGGGACAGTTCCCGCAAGGACAAGACCAACGACTTCCGTGGCGGAGACCACGACTATAGATCCTAGTACTGTAATCCTCCTGCTTGAAAACTTCCCTTGGGTTCTTCTTCTTCTGATTTTCTTTTTGAATATTTGCTTGACTTTTCTTCCTTTTCCGTCGCCAGTCCATCTCGCCACGGAGCCGATGGAAACCGAGGTCGCCGGGCGAGGAGAACGCGACGCAATACCGACGACGCCGCTGCCACCAAGAAGAAGCCGACACCGATGATCCCGCGCCGGAGAGGCCGCCAAGGCTGCCACCGCAGAAGCCGGGCGAGGGGTCCGCGATCGACCGACGGCCCCGAGGCCGCAGGAGCGCCAGCGCCACGCCGACCGCCGATCCTCCGCCGCTGCAGCGCCAGTTCAAGAGCCCCAGCCCGGCGCCTATTTGAAGGTCGGTGATGGCATCTTCATCAAGCTCCTCGGGCGCCGAGCTCTGTAGCGCCGATCAAGGAGAAATCTTTGATGAAGAGTTGCTCGCTCATTGGCCGACGCTGGTCGACGCTACCGAAAGCAGCAGCAAGCGGCGAGCCCGAGGAGGAGCAGCCATGAAGCTGTTGTCGCCTACCGCTACCGACAGCCAAGCTGGTATCCCGAGAAGCGCTTGTCGCAAGGCGGAGTGGACATCGAGAAGCACGCGGAGGAGCTCCGGCCTCAACCAGGAAGCTCTCCGTCCTCGGCAGAGGAGCGGAGCAACTCGCAGAGGAGCGCAAAGCCTTCCTCCTCGAGAAGGCAAGTTGAAGAGCAACAGCCGCTTGTCTGCCGAGAAGCTATCTCGCAAGAAGGCGAGTTGGCGCAGCGGAAGGTTAACCTTGATAGCCACGAGGAGGAGCTTACGCCATGAGCAAACATTTGGCGGGCTCTCAAGGAAGCAGAGGATGCTGCCGCAGCTGCCGAGGCCGCCAAGAAGGAGCCGGAGATGAAGGTGGCGAGCTGGAAGCCAATCTCAAGGTGAGCGGCGAGGAGCTTGCTGCGCCAAGCGTGAGCGAGAAGGACGCCTACACCCTTGGCGAGCTGCAGGTCGCCTCGCCGAGAGGAGCAAGGAGCTTAGCGCCGCCAAGGACTCCAACGCAGATCTTGAGTTGAAGCTGACTACTTTGACCAACATACGCGGACGGCGCCAGGAGCAGGAGGTGGCCTTGAAGGAGAAGATCAAGGCCGACGAGGCGCCAGCAAGTGCCGCCGCCGCCTGTAACACTTTTAGGGAGAATGTGGAGCACCGGACCGAGGGTCTCGTGGATGTTGCCGCAGCCATCGACAGGAGTCGGGCGCAGCCTGGGATGGAGGATCTCGGTATTCTCCGATGAGCACCTCCAACCCAGCGCCAAGCTCAGCTTGTTCTTCAAAGGCGGGCGACGGCCCTCCAATGACTCCGGAGAAGATCCCAAAGCAGCTGGTCGACGAGTCGCACACGATCTGCGTGGGAGCTCTTCAAAGGTGCCGGTGAAGGTGGCCTTCCGCAACCCAGGCCTCAACCTCACCAACGCCCTCAGACCTTGCCGGATGATGCTGATCTCGAAGCGCTAAGACCCTTGTCGCACCCATTGTGGACAAGGTGAGCGGATCAAGAGGGTTGAGGGCGATCGCGAGATTAGGCCGCCTGCTTTTTCTTTTTCTTGTCGCTGCTGGTCATGTTATGAGAACAATCTGTTAGAGCTGCGACAAGCTATCTTGTAATATGACTCTATTTCAGGTAGCGATTGCTATGTTATTTCCTTTACTTGATTCCTTCCTTTGTATGTTTTTGCCCTACGCTTTTAGGGAACTTGTCGGCGCAGGCACCCTAGCCGCGAGCGCTGAGTGCGGGACGTCAGCAGCCTGCTGGCGGTGCCGCTACCGACAAGAAACCTTGTCGCAACTAGTCGCAGCTCACTTAAGTTGTTGAGCGGACTCGAAACAAAGTAAGGGCTTAACTAGCTACGAGTTGGTTCCTCCGCAAGCACAGGTTTTCCATACAAAGCACGGTCGCTCGAGGAAGATAACTTAAAATTTTAAAACTGATTGCTCAAACTTTAGCAACTTAGCTTTTCTCGTCGCTTGCTTCCCGGTAAGACTAAACTTCCTCGAATGACGCTGGTCCACACCATTATCTTCTCCTTTCCCCGCAAACTTGTGGGCGAGGGAACCTTCCTTTCTTTGAGAAAGAGAAAGAAGAGAAAATAAAGATATGGAGCCTTATGGCTCGTTATTGCTTACCGGGGTAGGCGCTGCACAAAGTGTCAGATAACACATGCACAATAAAAAGTAGAAAGCATGAATTGACAAGATGTGCGGAGCACATGAGCTTTACTTATGCACGGGTCCGCGCCTCGCTTCGCATAAAGGATTACATGCAACATCGGCAAGACTTGGTTAAAGGTGGTTGCCGAACAGGTTCCAAGAACCGCGCTTCTACGGGTAAAACTTACGAAGATGCTCAATGTTCCAGGAGTTGCTCACCGAATGCCATCTTCGGTCTCAAGGCGACAACGCCAGCCTAGTGACTCGCTTCACCCGTAAGGGCCTTCCCACTTCAAGGCCAACTTGTTGGAATTCTTGGCGGACTGAACGCGCCAAGAACAAGGTCGCTTTCCTCGAGACTTCGCATTAACTTTGCGGGTTATGGTCGCGCGCAAAGCTTGCCGGTATCGAGCAGCTCGCACAGCCGCCTCAAGACGGTCCTCCTCAAGGAGCAAGCGTCATCTTGTCGCAATCGCTCTTGCTCAAGCTCATCATAAGCGAGCACTCGAGGTGACCCAGATACGAAGTTCCGTGGGGAGAACTGCTCTGCTCCATAGACTAGAGCGAAGGTGTCCGCCGCTGGCTCGATTTGGCGCCGCCCCGACGACCAAAGAACCACCGCAGCCTCAATCCAGCTTCTTTCCGCACTTGCGCAGCCCGTCGAAAGTCCCGGTCTTGAGCCCGCAGAAGACTTCAAAGATTCGCCTCTCCGCTGACCGCTATTTCTGATGAGCAATGAAGTTAAGCAGACCTTGGCGCCAAGATCTTGGACGATCGCATGAAGGTGCGGTCGGAATTGCGTGTCGTTGTCGGTGATGATCCCGTTAGGGATCCCGGCGGCAAACAATCGACCAAGAACTTGATCGCCGACCGTGCTGTCACCTTCCTCACTACTTCCACTTTCGCCACTTTGTGAACTTGCCGATCGCAACGCATAAGTACTCAAAGCCCCGACAACTCGGGAAAGGGGCCGAGGATGTCGAGCCCCTGCATCAAAAATGGCCGTGGATAAAGGGATCGCTCGAGAGCTTGAGCTGGCGGGTGTATCTCGCTGGAATGGAACCGCACGCTTCACACTTGGTTACTTGTGTAGTTGCATCCGGAGGGCTGTTGGCCAAAAGAAACCTTGCCGAACGCTTTGCGGTAAGTGTTTTGCGCCAATGTGGTGACCACATATGCCTCCATGTATCTCCGCCAACAGCTTTTGTCCGCCTTCCCGTGAATACACTTCAATTTCACGCCGTTGAGTCTTCTTCAGACAAAGGTGTTGTCGATAAACCGGTACATACTTGACCGCCGGATTACTCTTTCCGCTTCTTCTTGCTCTTCGAAGTTCTCCGTTCAAGGAAATGGACAATCTGCTGTACCATGCCGGAGCTTGCGGCTCGACAACAAGGACTAAAGGCACATCCGCTGCTGCGGAACATCCGCTTCACGGTGAGAACTCGCGGCTCACCGAGCTTGACGCCCTCGCAAGCTTGCCGAGCAAAACTTGTCGGGAGCGCCTCGCTTCAATGGAACAAACCCTAGGGCTTGCCGGAGCAGATCGCTTCCTCAAAGACCCTTGGTGTTGATCTTGAGGACCTTCTTGGCGGCGGCTTCGGGAGCTCGCCGAAAATAGTCACCGAAATCAACTTCCTCTTCTTGCTATGTCCAGCTTGATGGCGCTATGACGGTTGAGTCAGTTTGAGCACAAAGATCCCTGGTTCCATTGTAACTTAAGTAAGGGCGCGACTTCGACAAAGCCATCGGCAATGTCGCTCGAGCTCTTGGAACATGTTCCATCCGAGGCCGCCAAAGTGCTCTTCTAGCTTTCTCATCATCAACGAAGCTTCCATCAACGGACTCGATAATTTTGTTCACTTGGCGGACGACAAGTCGTGAGTCACCCCGATAATGAGCTTCTTGATCCCAAGGTCTGCTGCGATCTCGAGACCGCAAGCAAACCTTCATACTCTGCGGTATTGTTCGCTGCTTGCTCCTTGGGAAAGTGTATCCGACTACGACTTGAGGTGTTTCTCCGTGGTGCAACAAGTAGCACGCCTGACCGGGCGCCTTTGCAGCGAGAAGGCACCATCAAAGTACATCAGCCACTTTGCTTGCTTCCTTGACGGGATGCTCGCTTCGAATTTCTTCATCTTGTGTTGGCGCCCATTCTGCTATGAACTCCGCCAATGCTCGCTTTGATAGTTGAAGTGCTCTCAAACTTGAGGCCAAAGCTTGACAGTTCCAAAGGCCCACCGACAATCCCGCCTGTTGCTTCCGGATTTTGCAAGATCCTCTTCGCCGGAAAACGAGTGACGACTATGATCTCATGTGCTTGGAAGTAATGGCGAGCTTTTCGAGGTTATGAGAAGGCCGAAGCAATTTCTGCACACCAGAGTACCTTGACCTAGCCCCCGCAGAAGGGAACCGACAAAGTAAACTGGGCACTACACCATTCTTTTCAGATCTTTCACGCTACCAAGCAGATCCATCTTTGTCGGGACCAGAGCTTGCGTGTGAAGTCCTCGCTTGTCGCTGGATGCATCCGCCGTGGTTGCCGGCTCATCATCCGCCTCCTCTCCGCTACTAACGCAGCACTAACCACTTGATTGGTTGCCGCTATATATAGCAGCAACTTCTCTTGTGGCTTAGGTGCACAAGTGTTGGAGTGGAGGACAGTATCTCTTTAAGTCCTGCAGGCAGCCTCCGCTCTCGAGTCCATTTCATTGACCTGCCTTTTTCAATATTTTGAAAATGGCGGCGCCAGCAGACCTAGAGATAAACCTGCCGAGAGCAGCTACGCAACCGCAAGTCTTCGTGACATCCTTGACGCGCTTTGGTGCTTCAATCTGCTCAATGGCCTTGATCTTGTCGGGATTGGCTTCAATTCCTCGCCGAGAGATGAAGAACCCGAGAAGCTTGCCGGAGGGGACTCCAAACACACACTTCTCGGGTTGAGCTTGAGGTTGATCTTGCGAGATTTGCAAAGGTTTCGCTCTAAATCTTGAATCGAGTCGCCTTTGTCCTTGTTTCTGACCACTATGTCATCCATGTAGGCTTCCACATTTTCGTATTTGCGGCTCAAAAGCGCCATGGACTACCCTTGCAAATGTTGAACCAGCATTCTTTAAACCGAAAGGCATCCGTACGAAAAAGATGTGCCACATGGGGTGATGAATGCGGTCTTCTCCTCATCCTCTTCTCGCCATGAAGATCTGATGGTATCTCGAGTATGCATCAAGAAATGAAAGCAAGTCACATCCGCCGTGGAGTCAATAACTGGTCGATGCGCCGCAAGGAAATGGGTCTTTGGGACAAGCTTTATTGACATCGTAAAGTCGATACAAAGCCTCCATTTCCGCTTGCCTTTGGCGCACGACTACAGGGTTGGCCAACCACGAGGATGGAGCACCTCCGACAAGGCCGCTGCTTCCAATTTCTTGATTTCTTCGCGATGAATTTTGGCGCCCAACGCTCGCATCCCGACTTTCGCTGACGGGCCGCGATGAGGACAGACGGCAAGATGGTGCTCGATTACTCCTGGAACACCGGGATGTCGACGGTTGCCACGCAAATACGCCGACGTTACCGCAGAGCAACGAAGCGCGCTTCCTATTTAGGGTCGAGAGTGGCATCGATGGTGAAAGTACCACCAGTGCCATCCTCCTTGGCGGACACCTTCTTGGTCTCGTGGAGCTGCCATTGTCTTCTTACACTTGCCGGTGGAGCTCGATGGAAAGGCCTCGACGGTAGCGCAGCACCAAGAGGTGCGCTTGCCGGAGTGGGCATCGTAACTCTTGCCGGACTTGGTCTTCTTCTTCGCCCCGGAGCTTCAACGGCAAGTGACTTGTAATCTGCTATGCTGCCGCTTTCGGTAGATCTTGTCGGCGCAGATAAGAGCATCCTTCTTGTCGCCAGGATGAGATGACACTTATCGGGCCTAGCATCTTCAAAGATGTTGTATGCATAGTGAGAGGCTGCCATGAATTTGGCGAAAGTGCCGGACGGCCGAGTATCCCATTGTAAGGCAATGGAAAGTCAGAACGCCAAAAGTGACCTCTCATCCTGAAGTTCAACTCACGCCAAATGTCACCGGCAACGTGATCTTTCCTTCGCTTGCTCCTTCCCGGATTGATTCTTGAATGTGCCGGTCTCTTCGAGCTCGCCATCGTGATCCGAGTTTCGGAGTACCGCGGAGGAGATCAGGTTCAAGCCGCCCCACTGGCCAACTAGCATCTTAGTGACCTTGAGGTTGCGGATAGTTGGTGAAACCAACATCGGCAAGCACCGACCGCAGTTATGCGATCAGGGTGGTCCTCAATATCAAAGATGATAGGCGGTTGGACCATTTTAGAGGCTTGCGGACTCGACGGGTGGTTCTCGCCGCATTGACTTCCCGCACTCCATCGCTTGAGCTGGCGTGTGAAGTATGCGAGAAGCACCGCCACAACGCACAAGACCTCCGCGGGCTTTCTCGAACTCCTGCTCATCGGTCTCGCCATCATCCATATCTTCATCGCTGCCGCTATCTTCATCCTCGTCGCGCCGCTGGGAGGTCTGTCTCCTTGCCGCTGCTTGGCCTTGCTGCAAGGCCCTCCTCGCCGGGCGCTTTTTGCCGGCTCCTCCAAAGACCTTCCCCGGCCTTCTCCTTGTCGCGCCGCTCAGATTCAGCCTTTGTTGCTCGACAAGCTGCTCGACCTTCTTGCAGCCTCGAGGTCATGGCCCTTGGTGCGGTGGATCTTGCAAGATCGCTTGTTGTTGCCGCCCCGCTTGTCGGCGACCGCCACAACCGGTAGTTGGTGCTCATGCAATCTCCTCACCGAGCTACCAGCTTTGGCTTTCTTGGCGCCACCTCCGCTGCCGGACTGCTCAACGACTAGCACATCTTTGCCTTTCTTCTTCCCTGTTGTTCCGCCGCCGGTTTTTCTTTGCCGGGCAGCCTCCTCACTATCGATCCTCCCGCTTCAGATTCTCTCCGGGAGTTTCTCCTTCCTCAAAGACGCGCACACTTGTCGGCCAGGCATATAGCTCACCGACGCCTCGATCTTGCACATCGCCATCTCCTCCCGCATCTCGCGGTTTCGCACGCTCGATGGAACGCGCTGATTATCGCGGCAGGTGGACATCTGGGATGTTGTGCCAGACGCTGCTGAATCTCTCGAATGTACTTTGCGTAGGGCTCTCCTTCCTTCCGGGCGCAGTGATGAAGGTCGCCTTCTTGGCCATGAGGCTTGTGGTCACCAGAAGGCGCCGACAAACTGATGGCATAGGTCTGCCCAGAGGATATGGAGTTGTCCGCAAGTGCATGAGCCAGATCTCGACATTGGGCTTGAGCACCGCCGGGAAGTAGTTGGCCAGATCTTGTCGCCCCGCCCCGCAGCTTGCACCGCGATGGTGTAGATGCTTAGGAACTCCGACGATGCGACTTGCCGCCGCATTTCTCTCGCACGCCCTGCTTGAAATTTTTTGTGCGGGCCACTAGACTTGCCGCAGCTCACGAGTGAACGCAGGGCAACCTACCGCGTAACGGCAAGTCGCCCGTTCCCCGGTGCATGCATGTCGACAGAGGGCCCAGCGACGCTGGTCCGATTGACGCCGCGCTTTCTTCGGGCGCCGGCGCGAAGTTCGAGCGCCTTCTTGTTGTCGCTCGTGAAGAATTTGGCGCTGATCGCGACGAGCTCGTGGATCCGATGATGCGTGGAGTCGCTGCCGAGGTGGATCCCGCGAGTCGGCGATCTTGGCCTTCGGGTGGAGAGTGCATGGTGGTTGCACCCCACCGTTTGCCGCCATCGCTCGCAGGCTCGGTAGTCCTGCCGCCGCAGCGATGTACTCGGCGTCATGGAGTGTCGCCATATGGCCGATGAGACTCGAATGGTGGCCTCCATTCATCGATCTTGTCCGCCGTTGAGGGTAATCCAGAGCAGCTGAGCTCGCGCCAAAGCTTCTGGCTGGAGTGGTGGGCGGTAGTGGCGAACGGCGAGGAGCGGATATGCTCGACTTCTAACTATGTTAGAAGGAGCAGATCCCGCCCAGCGCATCGTTCTCCGCTTTCGTACAAAGATGTTGGCGCGCATGCTGGTCTTGAGCACCCCGAGATCCACCAGCTCGATCTTGGCCCAACGAACGATGGCATCGCGAGATGGGCGCGGTGCATGTACGGACGCCGAGGTCCGCGCAGCCTTGTCCTTGACCCGCAGCACCGCGGCTCCTCGTCGATGCTCGCTTCTTCCGCCAAGGCCTACCCCACCACCCGCTTGTTCCGTGGTGGTGGATCCGACGGACGGAACAGTGCGGCCGCCTTCTTCTTCGTGGCGCTGTCGATGAAGAAGATGAAGATCTAGCTCGTGAACGCCGGATCAGGTTCACACAACCTCGACGCCTTTACCGGGCGCGCCAAAGATGTCGGGAAACTGATCCATTAACACCTATGGGACCGGCGGACCGAGCCCCTTTCGTTCAAGCGGGGGGAGATCGCACGAAGAGCGGATCGAGGCGGTTAACACGAAAGCAGTTTACCCAGCCGGAGCTCTCCTGAGAGATAACACTCCTACCGCTGCATGTCCGAGTGTATTGAGTTCTTGCTCGGGAGCACCGAAAGCTACAAAGACATACCTAACCGCTAACGAGACCGAGCGTGAGTGTTTTTCTCGCTCGAATCTCCTCCACGCTATGCATGGGCCTCCTTTTTATATGCTAAAGGGGTCTCCGACAGGTGGCAACGAGACAAGGGTAAAATGGAAAAGGAATTGCGTTGGTACAACCACCGCACAAAGGTATCATACCTAACCCTCGACGGCAGGGACAAAGCATTAAATGCCCGCTCACGCCGCCCAAATAGTGCAAAAAGGGACCGCTGTGGACGCCACCGCTTGCCACGATGGCAATCTTGTCGCTGCCACATCACAAGACCGCTGGCGCATACCTCTGTAATGCGCTACCGAAAGGTCCTGTGGCTACACGCTGGTGGATGTGTCGGAGCGGTACAGAGTGTAGTTTGTCACCGCAAGCGCCTTTGCCGCGGTCGTTGTCTTGTCGCATCCGGAAGCTTGTCGCCGCTGGCTCGCCGGACGCGTGCGCTGTCAGCGCAAGTTCCTCGAGATGCCTTTGTTGGCCTTTCCCGCAAGCTCCTCTTGCCGGGCCTTGTCTCCTTGGCTTGAATACTTTGTTCTTGAATGGCTCCAAAGGAACCACGGAGGACCTTGGCGGTCACCCGCAAGCCTTGCCGCTGGGTGCTGCAATCGCCGCGCATGTTCGGGATAATAGGGTACCCTTACTCTAGTACACCGACATGCGGTGTCCTCCCCTGAAGCGGACTCGGATCCTGAACTGATGAGGTTAATGGAAACCTCCGGGTTAAAGGTAACACGACGGCGCTGCCTCGAGGGCTCTCCCTCAGGGGCATGGGTAGGATGAAGCATCGGGGCTACAGGAGTAGTGAGAAGTGAAACCCACTCGACAGGAGCACTGAGAGAATTCACGGCCGAGACACCCATGCTACTCGGAGGAGTAACCGGCGAAATAGGGGAACTAGAAATGATCGAATATATGGAGTAAATCCCAGCAAGATGGAGCAAAGGCAGATCTAGTAGAGACTAAAGCAGCAAGCTAAAGCAAAGACGTGGCACGGGTCAGCCTCTCGAGCCAGCTCATGGATCAAGATAGCTAGCGGTGACATATCGAGCAAGGTGGCTAGCAACACTATCGCACTTCCGGATCAATGATAGGGAAATGTATACCACCATTGTCGCGTAGAAGGATAGTAGTAGAAACCTGGTTGTTGTGCATTCGACCTCGTTGTAGCGAAGCTCGACAAGGACCTCAATGCGCAAACCGACAGCTCGAGAAGCTGTGAGAGGTGTAACCGCCCCAGATGTACGAGTGTAAGAGCCGGAATCGAATCGGTGCGCAGAGTAACCACCGCGGATACTCATACACCGAAGTCTCGCTAGACGCCCCTGCACACACGATAGACCGGGTCGCTCGAGAGGGTACACCGACGCCACACGCTATGGCGGAGGTGCGGTGACGTAAAGCGGCATCGGCTGCAACTGGCACGGATACGGCACCAGAGCCATCTACACTCACAACCATTAGCAGGTTAGCATAAAAAAATAAACCAAATGCGTGCAATGCAACAACCTGCTATAACTGCTACCAGCACTCAAACTTACTCGTGTCTAGCGCCCGCTAACACGTCCGAGTCTAGCGTGGCCTACAACAAGCGGCTCGATACCAAGCATTGTGGCACCCCCGCTCAGAGCGGCCGGTTTACATCAGATTGCCAGCCCGTAGACCATGTCTTCGCAACACACAACATCTTAGTATAGAAAACAACCGCTTATTGATGCTAGCGGATCGAGTTTATATTACAACACATGTCAAGGCCAAGCGGCACACACGCGCAAAGTGCTGCACAATATGCACATTATTTAGTGAACATGAAGGGGCCTCGATCATGACAACTACGCGGCAGCGGAACAACGTCGTAGCGGAAGCTCCATAGCACAGGGACACTAATGTGGACACGATCTAGACCCGGACAACACTCCTTTCCAACGAGATTTTCTCGAAACCGCATGATACGCCGTGTCAAGACATTGAATGTACTTGCATTCTCGCAATGTATATAATCATAATGACAACCAATATCATGATAATTAACTAATTAATAATAATGCAACACCATATCTCCAACATGTTGTGATCATGCTCGAACGTCCCTCGTGACGGACTTACCAACCGTGATCATTTATGGATCACAAACAAATCACCATCATGGTCTTGTCAAGAGTAACTCGTGATCCTTACGGCGATCGCAACCACGACCAATATTTGGTCTCGAACATATCGATGGCCTTTTCGCCATCATCAACAGTGCAAAGTTCATAACTTAGTGTGCAAATTGATTAAACGTTGACTCATGGTGGGACCTACTACGAGGCGTCCGTGACCATGGACTCGGCTATCGAGCAGATTATACACTGTGAGAGGTAGCACACTGTACCCACACCACGGAACCCATGGCCTCGCACTCCCATTCGGGTGGACCAACGGCATTCTGACGAAATCCATCCATTGCCATGACACTCTCCCGGCCACTCCGACCCAATCCCCAACGAGCTAGTCCTGGGTGGCCCCGTGTCTACCAAAGACACAACGACCACCGTCGTGGCCAAAACGATCCCACTCGGGGACCCGGTATTATAATCTCAACAACGGGCACACAAGATTATGCCTGCTTACCCGGCAAGGGTAAGCATGCCCATAACCTTCCCTAGTTGGAGGCACCGACAAGAGGCATGTCAATGGACCGAATCAAGGCCTTCCCACAAAGGCAAATGTGGTTGCATTGGGAAAACTCGATTCAGCAAGGCACCATGACCCACCAACTACATATTCAAGTTGAGTTATATTCAGGTTCAACTTAAAATGAAAATGACCGTGTCATAGCATGCCATGAAATGCAATACTACACATGCATCACATATTAACAAAAATGACTGATGTCAACCATATTCACACTAAGCATAAATATCAACAACTTCTATTACTTTCCTGCCTGTGGTAACTCTCACTTTAACAAGATATTTTGTAGCAAGTTTTATTATTTTTCCTCATGCAAGAAAATAATTTTCGATTAATTTCATATGCATAGCAAAAATTATACTATCATCACCACAAGCAAATCCTAATTTCTTTGCCAACAAAGTTAGGTTCAAACATTCTCAGAATCAAGCAAAATAGCTAAACAAGCACTTAACAGTAATATTAATAACAAATTTTACTATTTTATTTCAGGCAAGAAAATAACTTGAAGTAATTACTATATGCATAACTATCGTGTAGGAACAACACCTATGGGATCACAAGAATCCTTTACTACGGTTGCGGGGGGCTGTGGTCGTGAGAAGAGCGGATCAAACAGATAGCATACGGTCTCTTTATCTGTGTTCGGGCCGCGAGGATGCGAAACCCTACTCCTGCTTTGGTGGTTTGTTTATCCGGGTGTTCTTGAACTAGCAATGGGCGTGAGGAGCTCCAAAGTCGTAATCCTCCTCCCCGGTCGCCTTGGGCCTCCTTTTATAGGGAAAGGGTTGCCACAAAGGCACACAGGAGGTGGAAAGGGTACAGTTGATGCGTAGTCTATCCTCGTGATTACATGACAAGGCGCTTTAAATGCGCCTGCTTAGGTGTCCTTGCTTTATCGGGGACGGGAGTGCCCTCTTCATCCGTCGCCGCCTCCTCTCGTGGTTGACACGCCGCCTGGCCAGCGGTCAAGGAAGCCATGTAGGCAGCAGCAGCCGAGGTGGCGCAATGGTGGGTCTCCACGAAGATCTGGCTGTCACACGCAGTGCCTCGCCCAACTGGTTGGGTCGGCAGCTACATGCGAACGGGCGGTGAAGGTTTGACCGTGTGGGCCTGATGGTGGCTCCCACGGGTGTCCTTGGCAAGGGTTTTGTTGAGAGCCCGGCAAGGGTCTTGCCGTGGCGCCTGTTGGCCATCCCCGGCAAGGCTCTTGCCGGGGCCTTGTGGTCCTCCTTGGCTGGGATCCCGCCAAGGGTCGCCATCTTCTATAGTGTGTGTATCTAATCTTGAATGTCTTCACAAAGATCTACATGCCACCACGGGATGTGTCTCCCTCAACCTTGCCCCATGGGGGGCAAGTGGACTCTAGGGTGATTCGGCGTAGGTGTGGGACGAGCTGCCATGGCAAGGGTCTTGCCGGGTTTGTTAAACCGGCCCGGGCAAGGGTCTTGCTTGGGAGTCCGCTTCATTCCCCTTTGCTCTTGTGGTCTTGGTCTTAGCGCTGCTCGTCCTTTCGAAGCTGCCTTACCTTGGCTCACTCTCCTTGCCTTGCTTCAAGGCGGTGGTGCCCGCGCTCAGACTGCCCTGCAGAAGTTATAGGGGTACAAAAGTGTACCCCTTTTTGTACATCGGACAGGAGCCCCGGCCTCGGGCACACACGCAGCGCAATCGCGCTGCTGGGCTAGGCCCAAAAACGGTGCGCTGGCAGGCGGTGAAGTTTTTACCGGTAAGTTTTTTTTCACAGTGCTTCCCATGCCTCCCGCTGGGGAGGCATGCGTGACGGGCGGCATGCGGGGCTGAGCTCACATGATGCATCACGCCCCAGTAAGGGCATGGTTTGGCGCTTCCCCATAAACGGAGGGAGGCGGAGGCGACCCATTTATCGAACGGGCCGAGGCGTGGTCTTCAAGGCGCCCACTCCCACGATCACGGGGTGGGAGAGGTCTCACACCGCCGCCGTCCCGCATGCCTGCCACGTGGTTCTAACGCGCTGGGGTGGCGAATGGCGGAGGCGGAAACCGGCCGTCGCTGGATGGGGCAGCGGTCAAGCCCAGCTCCTCGCGCTTTCCGCCTTGATTGGCTGAGCTGGGCGGGCCGTTGAGCCCACCCCTGCCTTTATAAAGAGCGGAGGGGGGGAATGGCCCCGCGATTCTTCCATCTTCTTCTTCCTTCAGCTTCTGCCCCTTGCATTCGCCATGGAGAGAGGGGAATTTGCCCTTCAACGCCGGCGCAAGGGTCGCCGCCGACAACGCTGGCCCTTCCTTCTTCCTGCACCTGCGGTAGAGCCAGCCATGTAGGGGAAGGGGAGGGGCGAGACGGGTGAGGCCGAGGCGCCGGGGAAGAGGAGGTCGGGCGGCGCACGGTCTCGCCTCCGCCAGAAGTTCCTACCCCATGGAGGGCCATGTTGGGGATGATCCTGCGAAGTTTTCGTCAGCAGGCGCCGTCATTGCCGCCGCTTTTCGTTTCCCGACCACTCCATTCATGAAGCGAGATGGAGCTGATCCGCCGGAGTCATTGCGTGCTGCACATGAGGGGCTGTTGGATCAGCGGCACGCGAAGTTCGTGTCGACTTCCCAGCCCTCACGTGATGTATCTTTGTCGAGATGGAAGACGCTCGCTTCATATCCACCACTTGACGGCGGGCTCACTCTCCATTTCAGTTGATGGAGGGCGGCCTCCTCTCCATCAAGGTCTTCGTGCTTCGACTCGGGCAAGGTGCTGCGGAGAGCTTCTTCGAGAAGCGAAGGCCTCTCCTCGAGCGGGAGTGGCGAGGAGGACAGGCCAGATCGACGAGTGAGGGTAGCAAGCGGCAGATGACGGGTCCGATTAGGTGTCGGGTGTCGCTCCCGCGGCACCGGGCGATCCCATCATCCGTGTCGCCGCTTCCCCTGAACTTCGGTCGCCCCTTGAGCGGCCGGGGCGGGAGGCTGCGAAGAGGAAGAGGGCGGCGGCAAGGCTGTCAAATCGAGTACGCGGCACCGACGCCTCGACGCTGCGTTAACGCCCCGCCGCCTCGCCTTCGAAGCTCGCCTGGCGCCGCCATCACCATCCAGCCTTCGACGGCCATGAGATGTTCTCTTGGTGCCTCCTGCCACCCGTAGCTTGCCTGGGCGCCCCTTTTGCCCTTTTTGCCTCCTTGACCTGCCTCCTGAGGAGAGGGACAAGATAGGGGTTACGGGCACCTTATCTTTTTTTTTAATTTGTAAGCCTTTGGGCCTTAGCTGAATTTAAAACTTGTAATCCCATCATTCATGTTTTTTATTCCCCATGGACTGTATCTAAGTGGAATGTTTCTAATGAAAAAGGGATGCTTGCCGGGTCATTTGTTTGCGGGTAGAACCCACGACAAGGAGTAAATCCTTGATATCCCTAAGATAAACATTTCCTGTTCGCAACAAAGCCCCGCTGCCTTCCCACTTCGCCGACCTTTCTCACACTTTTGGCGGAGGCAGATGAGGTGGGTTCAGCCCTCGTTTCATCCTTTTTGCTGCCGCTGACATTTATCCAAACCTGGCCCTGTGAACGAGCCCTAGGGCCTAGAGTTTTAGGGGAGCACGGTAGTTTTGGGAAAAACGAGGTTTCACATACCTCACCATAAGAGAATGCATGATAAGGATGAAGAACTTATCCGAGAGCTGTAGCCCCGCAACTCTGTTTTCCGTGGGTGAATTTTGATTAGCAGCCCCGCACATCGGGCTTGTCGGTCTGATGCCGGTTCGTCTCTTCTTTTTTCATCCTCAAGCGATCCGCAAGGATATCTGTGAGTCCCGCAAACCAAAGAAGACAAAAGAACGGCAAAGAGACGCACACTCAACCTCTAAGCTAGTTAGTCAGCCGCTACACTA